>CM054144.1:28613693-28631193 GCA_028751875.1 Rapana venosa
TGGGTTTTTGGTTTTATTGGATTTGCTCATTTCAGCAATTCAAAAGGACTGGTTGGGGTTTCTTGGGAAAACCAAACGGTGTTAAAAGTTTGTGTTCAAACAAACAACTTCTCAGTCTGTTTGGAAAACCTTTGGTTGCAGGTGAGGATTCTTTTAATCACTTGAGTCTTTAGTTAGGGGGGGCCCAATTAGGGTCTGTTTTTTGGCAGCCCTTTTTTTCCCTTTGGTGTCCTGCAGGGTCTCCACCCGTGAGTTTGGATTTTTTGGAAACCCCAACCCATGTGGGGAACTATCACTGTCTTAGTTTAGGTGTCAGTAAAGTGTCTCAGGGGGGACTGGGAGGCTAGTAAAAAATTTGAGGCATGTGTTATGTGGCCCCTTTCTCTCACCTTAAGTTTTAAAAAACATGTCTCTGTGGAAAACCCCTTGCCATGGTTGCATCTAAGTTTTCTAAAGTGGCCTTTTCATCCTTTTAAAGAGCTGGGGGGCTCAGTTAACTTTGGGAAAGTCTCTCTATTCTTTGGGCCTGAGTCCTTGTTGTACCCCTAGATTTTCCCGGTGGAACAGTCATTTTAAAAACCCTTTTCAGAGTTTTGGGCTTGTGGGGCCTTTTTCTTGTTGAAAAAGCATCCCCCCTTCCCTCTCTATTACCCCCCTCCCCCCTCTCTTTTAAACCGCAGATTTGTCGTAGAGACTACTTTGGGTTTGTTTTAAAATTTGTTTGTCAGTGATGTGATGTTTTGGTTAGGATTTGTTCCTTTTCATTTTCCCAAAATGTTTTCCCATTGGTCAGTTGGTCCTTGCAACTAAAACCACATAACGGGTGTCATGGCTTTTTAAAAGTCTTTTTTTGGGCTGGGGGCTGAGGCAACTTTTTTCCCTTGATTTTAGGCTGCTTTTGTGGTAAAATGACAAAAAGGGCCTTAGAAAAAAAACCCCAGAAGTTTTCTTCTCCTGTTTTGAGCTTTAAGTGAGAATTTTTTTTTTGGTTATAAGTTTTTGTTTTAAAAGATTTATTAAGGAAAAAGTTTGTTTTGATAAGTAAATCTTATTTTTTGTTTTATTCCCGAATTTTGTATTGTTTCGAATTTTTTGTGACTAGTTTCATTTGAAAGTGTGTGTTTTTGCTTTACACTTTAAATTTTGGGCTAAAGTATGAGCTTTTATTAATTACTTGGTTGTCTTGGCATTTATTCCCCTTTTTTTTGGGTGTTCATGTGAGAAGTGGGAAATTTTTTGAGTAAGTAATTTTTGGTGTGTTTTTATGTTGAGATGAGGGTTTTTAAATTGCACCGATCAAAAAATAATGTGGATTTTGGGAAAGAGCTTTTTTGGGTAGAATATATATTATATATAGCAAAGTTGAATTTAGTTTGGTTTGTGATGCTCAAAAAGTTGGAAAATTGAAAACTTTAAAAGGGTTTGACTTGAATGCAGTACAGGACTAGGGCCCGTTGGCCCATTGGGAATTGCCCCTTTAAAGTGGGCAGTTTTTGGTTTTAAGTGCGACTTTTTTGGGTATGGTTAGTAAATTTTTGTTTAAAAAAGGGGTTTAAATTTTTATGTGGTTTTGTGACATTAGATTGTGCCCGCTTTTCTCTCTCTCTCTCTTCTCCTCTCTCTCTCTCCTTTTCTCTCCCTCCCCTTTCCCCCTCTCCTCTCCTCTCTCTCTCTCTCTCGTGTCCAAAATCCTGGGGTTTTGATAGGGGCCAAAGTTGTGAAAAATCTTTTGTATAGACTACGGGTTTTGTTGGGCTTTTTCTAAAGTCCGTTTAGAGATTGGGGGGAAGGTTTTCCTAGTTATTTTTTTAGTCTTCGGTTGTCTGGGTTTACAACGTATACTCCCCTATTGGTTCCCTAGGATTTAAATTGGATTTTGGTGTGAGGATGAAAGGAATTTGGTTTTTTTACATTCGGTAGACGACAATTTAGCTATTTTGCTGTTGTGCCTTTCTCAATGATGTGGCCCAGTTAAATATGGTTTGAGTAGTTACCTTTAATTTTATCTTTGTTTTTAAGGGGTTTTTTTTGGTTTTTTTTGTTGGTTTGTTTAAAAAAAAAAAAAGTGTTACCATAAACCCCTGCGTGGCCCCACATCATTTCCCTTTGAGTTTTGGAGTGCCAGTTTTCCTAACATCCTATCCCCGAAACCCCCTTGTTCACCCCTTACAATTGGCCCTCGCCGGCAGGATAGCAGGTTAGTTTTTAGGACTTAAAAACACACAGCTCAGCAGTCTACCATGGGGTACGAGGCCCATGAGAAAGGTGGGGCCCCGCCCGGGAATGCAAACAAATTTTTGGGGAACTGACAGACCTGTTTAGTGGAGGACTTTCCATGGAAGCGGAGCGGTCCTGGCAGGGGTACCCCATGAGGAGGAGTGGCTGCCACTACCCTTTAGCCATCTGAAGGGAGTGGGTCGAAGGGAAGTAATGCTGCACACGATTTTAAAATCCCAACACCCCCCGAAAAAGATCATTTAACATCCTCAGGGCCGTGTTTGGGACAGGCGACGGTCACCACTTCCTGTTTGCCTTCTACAGTCGGGACCAGCTGCCAGAAGAGTCGGTCCTGGACTACTCTCACGTGTTAAGGGGCTTGGAAAGGACCATCCACATGAGAGAGGCAGACGCCCTTTCAGATTACCTGTTGAGGGACAGGTTCATGGAGGGACTTTTCAACCTAGAGTTGAGAAAGGAGCTACGCCATTGGGTAGGGAGGAAGCCCCTAGCCACCTTCTTCCAGGCCAGGGATGAAGCGCTCAGGTGGTTGAGTGAAGAAGAACAAGAAGAGAATGTGACTGGGGAAAGTGAACTGACATTGACTCTAAAGGAACAATTATCAGTGTTAGAGGATAAGATTAAATCATTGCAAGAGTCAGTTCTGTCAGTTGGGAATAATGTTTCTACTGGGAAAATGAAACGTAGAAAGAGAAGGAAGCGTAACAAGAACCCAAAACCCGTAAAAGTCCCCTTCAGAGAGATTCAAACCCCCAGGGAGTTGCTTTGAAGGGTTTCAAACCGCTGAAGGGTACAGTGTCTTTGGATAAGACAAGTAAGAATCCTCTGCTAGCTTCAACTAGCATGGAGGATGAGTCACAGGAGGGTGAATGGGTGCTGCTGCCTATTCCTCCCAAACCAGGTATTTCTGGTTCTTCCTCATCAAGGAAGGGTAGTGGACGAGCTGAAAAATTGTCCACTGCTGTGACTGAAAGATCTTTGAGATCTTTGACTGAATTGGCTAGGGCCAATTGGCAAGGTAGCATGTCTCATCCAGAAAGACAAGGACCTAGGCTTTCAGGGCCTAATATGGGTTTATCTCATAAGGTTCCTGACAGAGGAAAGTGGTTGAGGAAAGAGTCTTTGCCCTGTAGAGACAGGTCTATGTTGAATAGGAATCATCACATTCCTGTAAGGATTGCAGCTTGTGCTTAACTGACAGTGTATGGCTGTGATTGCTAGTTTAGGATTTGTAGTTGTGGTAACTATGAATGCTATTTTTTTTTTCTCTTTCAGGATTGTGTTCATGCTTAAGAATGTTTTCTGTATGTGTTACTTTTGTGTTGCAAATGGCTTGATTTTGCAGGAAATTGTCATTGTATTACATATGGTTTATGATTATGTTGGTTAGTATAGAATACGTAACTGGCTTTTTGTGTTTGCTAATGGTAACAGTGATTAGGAGCCCTTGAGAAAAATATGGTAAGATGAGTATGGCAAATGGTATTTTGCTGGGTAAATCTAGTGCTGTCACTTGTGAAGTTTGTTATTGGAGCATTGGTTTTGGAGGAGGCCCAATCAGTATGGGTCTAGTTGGCAAATCTTATAGTTTTTGTAAACTTTGTTTGGAGTTTCTGAGTTTGGTTAGTTTCTGACAGTTGTTTGGTTTATTTCTCAAAAGAGAATGGATTTTCAGGATGTCTATTTGGTAGTTCCTTGATCTGATTCAGAGCATGCAATGAGGACATTGCATTTTAAAAGCTTGGGGAGTGTGTTATAGTGTGCACTTTGCGCACTATAATGTTTGAACTAAACCCCTCTTTCCTTCCCCTCCCCCCCCCCCCCTTTTAGAAAGAACTGTTCGACTTGGTTATACTTGGATTTGCTCAGTTCAGCAATTCCAAAAGACAGAGTTAGGTTTCTTCGACAACCTAACAGTGTTATAGTGTTGTGTTCAAACAAACAACTTCTCAGTCTGTTTGGATACCCATGGTTGCAGGCTGAGGATTCTTTTAATCCACTTGAGACTTTAGCTAGGGAGGCCCATTAGGGTCTGTGTTGGCAGCCCTTTTCTTCCCTTTGGTGTCCAGCATGTCTCCATCAGTGAGTTTGGAGCATTGGCAACCAATCCATGTGTGAACTATCACTGTCTTAGCTTAGGTGTCAGTGAGTGTCTCAGTGGACTGGGAGGCCTAGTAAATAAGTGAGGCATGTGTACTGTGGCACCTTCTCTCACCTTAAGTGTCCAACATGTCTCTGTGAGCAACTCCTTGCCATGGTTGCATCTAAGTGTTCTCAATGTAGGCCTATCATCCTCTTAGAGCTGGTGGCTCAGCTACATTGGAGTCTCTCTATTCATGGCCTGAGTCCTTGTTGTAGCCTAGAGTGTCCAGTGGAACAGTCATGTAATAAGCACTTCAGAGCTTGCTTGTGGGGCCTCTTTCTTGTTGAATAGCATCCCCCCCTTCCCCCTCTCTATTACCCCCCTCCTCTATTGAACCAGCAGATTTGTCATGTAGAGACTACATTGGTTGATTTAAATTTGTTTGTCAGCTGATGTGATGTGTGGTTAGGATTTGTTCCTCTCAGTTTCCAAATGTATTCATTGGTCAGTTGGTCCTGCAACTGAACCAACATAACAGGGTGTACATGGCATTTTAAAGTCTTTCTCTTGCTGGCTGGCTGAGGCAACTTTCTTCTTGAGTTAGGCTGCTGTGTGGTGAAATGACAGAATGACTTAGAAGGAAACAGAAGTTTTCTTCTCCTGCTTGAGCTGTAAGTGAGAATTTCTCTTTTTGATATAAGTTGTTGCTTAAAGAGATTTATTAAGGAAAAAGCTGATTTGATAAGTAAATCTTATTTGTGTGTACTAGCCGAATTTTGCTATTGATCGAATATTGTGACTAGTTCAGTGAAAGTGTGTGTAGTTGCTTTACACATGAATATTGGCTAAAGTCATGAGACTTTTATTAATTACTTGTGTGATCTTGGCATTTATTCCATAATTGGATGTTCATGTGAGAAGTGGAATTTTATGAGTAAGTAATTATTTGATGTGTGTATTATGTTGAGATGAGGTTTGTAAATTGCACTGATCAAAATAATGTGGATTTGGTAACAGAGCTTTTGGAATAGAATACTATATTATATATAGCAAAGTTGAATTGAGATAGTTTGTGACTGCTCAAAGAGTTGAACTTGAAGACTTGAAGGTTAGACTTGAATGCAGTACAGGACTAGGCCTAGTTAGGCCCATTGGTAATTGCCCTTCTAAAGTGGGCAGTCTGGCATGTAAGTGCGACTTTTGGAGTATGGTTAGTCATTTGTGTCAAAAGTGGTTAATTTGTATGTGGTTTTGTGACATTAGATTGTGCCTGCTTGCTCTCTCTCTCTCTCTCTCCCCTCTCTCTCTCTCCCTCTCTCTCCCTCTCTCCTCTCTCTCTCTCTCTCTCTCTCTCTCTCTTGTGCTACAATATCCATGGGGTATGATAGGGGCCAATGTTGTGAAAGATCTTAGTATAGACTACGTTCTGTTGACATTATCATAATGTCAGATGAGAGTATTGAGGAAAGGATTTTCCTAGTTATTTTGTAGTCTTCGGTTGTCTGATTTACAACCGTATACTCTCTATTGGTTCCCTAGGATTAACTTGGCATTTTGGTGTGAGTGATGAAAGGAATTTGGTTTTCTTACATTCGGCTAGACGACAATATAGCTATTTTGCTGTGTGTGCCTTTCATCAATGATGTGCCTAGTTAAATATGGATAGAGTAGTTACCTGAATTTTATCTTTGTTTCAGGTGTGTGTTGTTGGTAGATAAAAATAAAAAGTGTTACCATAACACCCCTGCGTGGCCTCACATCATTCCTTTGAGTGTGGAGTGCCAGTGTCCTAACATCCCTATCCCACGAACCTCCTTGTTCACCTTCTTACACATACAAACGTTGACAAGCAGCAGCATAATCCAAAACCTTCACACAGCTCAGTTCAGCGTTTAAAATCAGTGACGGGTCTCATCTCATCTGCTCCCGTAACCCCCTCCGGGGTCGTAGGGGCACTGCAGTGACGAACGTTGCACCAGTTGGCTCCATTTGCGGCGGTTGTGGGCAAGTGCCTGGGTTGTGGAGAAGCTCTTCCCGGTCCATTCAGTGAGTCAGTGATGGGTACAAAGATTTATGTACGCAAGTTATCCAGAGAAAGTGTTCATTATGAAATGATGGTTCCTTGCATTTTAAGAAAATGGGAAGTGGGTATCAAGGACATTTATTTAAAAAAAATCTAACAATGACCTTTTTTTTTTTTTTTAGCAGCGCACAGCACAACACACACACACAAGTCAAGTCAAGTTAAATTCTTTTATTTCGAGGATAATGAATAAGCACTCATGTGCTTTTTTTTTACATCCAGTCCCCGCTCTTATTGGGATAATATCAATATAGAAAAAAAAGACTAATTAAAAACAAGAACAATAACAACAATGATAATAAACAAACAAACAACAAAACCAAACAAAACAGGAGACAGAAAAACAACCATAGCAAACGAACAAAAAGAAACAAGAACAGAAAGACAATGATAGGGTAACAAAAAATCAGAGACACAGAGATAGAAAAATACAACGTAAACAATCAAATTATGATACTGATTTAAAAAATAAAAGGAGGGGGGGTGGGGGGTGGTGGTGGTGGTGGCGGCAAATAAGCAAGTAGCAAACAAGAACACATAACGAGTCAAGCAACTGAACACATCATCCCACCACACCACCATCCATCAACAAAACAAAGCATATAAATCATAACATTTTAGTAAAAGGGGAGGAAGAAACAGCCCATAATTATCATCATTATGGAGAAGAAGCAGCACTACCAATAACAAACTGCATAAAATAGATGTCCCAGATCCAAAAGGAAAGAAAAATACGCATAACATTTAAAGCAAAAAATAATGGCATCACGCACACCGCGCGCGCACGCACACACACACACACACACACACACACCCCACACACACACACACAAAACACACACACACACACACACACACACACACACACACACACACACACACACAGAGTTATCCACCAAAAAGGGAGAACATCCGAATACCAGTATAGATTAAAAAAAATCTCTACACTTTCAACCTTTCACACAAGCTCACACACACAACACAACACAACACAACACACACACACACACACAACACACACACAACACACACACACACACACACAACACACACACACACCACACAACACACACACCACACACACACACACACACACACACACACACACACACACACACACACACACACACACACACCCCACACACAACACACACACACACACAAACAAACACACACACACACACACACACACACACACACACACACACACACACACACACCCCCCACACTCACCACACCCCCCCCCCCACACACACACAACACACACACCACACAACACCACACACCCCCCCCCACCCACACACCCCCCCCCCCCCCCCCCCCCCCCCACACACACACACACACACACAACACCCCCCGTCCCCCACCCCCATCCCCCATCCCCCACCCCACCCCTCCCCCCACACCCCCACACACCACAACACAACAACACTACATCATATCACATCACATTTTCATCAAGGCGCTGTTTTCCCACCCTACTATACAGGAAGGCAAGGAAACGAAAGCAGTCTGAGGAGACGATGACCAGCAGGGGCAAGAGGCAGAACAGGCCCATGGTTGAGGCAACTACCATGGAGGAAGGGCGATCGTCTCCGGCACTGACGTATCGCCTCCGGGTAGCCGAGACGTTAGCCGCAGCTAGGGTCAAGTTCTGCTTGATCTCCTGCCTCACTTCTTGCTGCTTTGCTGCTGCCTCCTCTTGCTTCTCCTCCTCCTCCTCCTCCGCTGGCTTCGTT
The DNA here is from genome assembly GCA_028751875.1 of Rapana venosa. Lineage (NCBI taxonomy): Eukaryota > Metazoa > Mollusca > Gastropoda > Neogastropoda > Muricidae > Rapana > Rapana venosa. Next base: position 28,621,837 of record CM054144.1, read on the forward strand.
TTCTGGATGCACGTGCAGGGGCGCTGTTCGCGGCTAAGTTTCAAAGGGATGGCAAAGGTGGCGGGGTTTTCTGTTGCGCTCGTCTTCCTGTCTGGTTCTGGGGTTTTGCTTTGAGTGGCTGTGGTGAAGTTTCGGGAGAGGGTGGTGGTTTTTGTGACGTCGTCATTGTTATTGGTTTGTCGGGATGCGGTGACGTCATCGAAAGTTGTTGTGGTGACGTGGTGACGGGCGGCAGTGACGGGTTCTGAGAGTTCCTTGATTTCTGGCGTTGTTGGTGTGGTGGTGGTGACGTCATCAAAATTGATGGTGACGTATTCAGCAGTTGTGGCTTTTGCTGCGCTGTCTTGGGCTTCTTCTCCTGCGGTGACGTCAACGAAAGTTGTGCTGACTTGTTGTGCAGCCAGGGTACTTTCCTCCGCGTCGTCTTCGGTTTCTTGCGCAGTTGTGACGTCATCTAAAACTGTGGTGACGTGCTGGGCGGTAGTGACGCGTTCCGTGACGTCCTTGGTTTCTTGCGCAGTTGTGATGATGTAATCAAAATCCGTTGTTGAGGTCATGCGGGATGATGTTTGATCCCGCGTCGTGGTGAGGGTAGGTTTAGCAGTCTTGGAGCTTGCTGCAGGCGCCCTGTCATCAGCTGATGTTGACGCGTAGCTGAAGGCGGTGGATTTCTCCTTCTTCGTCGTGGTGGAGACGGTTCCAGTGACAGCGGTGACCGTTTCGCTTGTTGCTTTTTCTGTCGCTTCCAGACTTGTCTGTTCAGTGGCACCGTCATCTGCTATGACTGGGAGACTGGAGGCTGCAGATGTGTGATTCTTTGTTGTTGTTGTTGTGGTTGTGGTGGTGGTGGTAGTAGTGGTGGTGGTGGTGGTGGTGGTGGTGGTGGTGATATCAGTGGTGGTGTTGGGAGATGACGCGTTTTTTGGATGGCACCACTTTGGCGAGTATGGAGCATCTGTCAGGAAAAAGCAAAAAAGCAGAAGAGTTGTAAGTTTATTTTTAGGGCAATTTGCACAGAGTCATTGCAAAAGGGTGTGTGTGTGTGTGTGTGTGTGTGTGTGTGTGTGTGCGTGTGCGCGCGCGCCGCGCGTTCGTGTGTCTATGTGTATGTGCGTGTGCACGCCTACTTACATACGTGCCTAAAAGACACACACACACACACACACACTCTCTCTCTCACATACACACACACACACAACTACACCACACACACACACACACACACACACACACACACACAACCACACCACACCACACACACACTACACTACACACACACACACACACACACACACACACACACACACACACACACACCACACACACACACACACACAACCACACACACACACAACACACCACACACACACACAACACACACACACACACACCACACACAACTACACCACAACACACACACACTACACTACACACACACTTTACACACACTACTACAAACACATAATATGTATTACAGAGCAACGAAAGGAGAGAGAGAGAGAGAGAGAGGGAGGGAGGGGGAGAGAGAGAGAGAGAGAGAGAGAGAGAGAGAGAGAGAGAGAGAGAGAGAGAGAGTGGGGAGAGGGGAAGAGAGAGAAGAGAAGAGGAGAGAGAAAAGAGAGAAGAAGGGAGAGAGAGAGAGAGAGAGAAGGGGAAGAGAAAAAGAAGAGAAAAGTGGGAAAAGAAAAGAGAGAGAAGGGAGAGAGAGAGAGAAACTCGAACTCGAACTCGAACTCGAACGATTTTTTTCAAAAAAAGGGCCCTTTGGGCCCATACATAAGGGGGGTTTGGGCCAACTCCCTTAGTTTTTTATTTTTAAAACACACACACCACACAAACACACACACACACACCACACACACACACACACTAAAACACACACACACACACAAAACACACACAACACCCCAACCAACATTACTGATAACACAAATTCACTAAAAAAATATCACTAAATAACATTTTTTCTCTCTTTTTCTAAAAGGCTTTCCCCACAAATAAAAGTGACCTGCGCAAAAACCTCAATACTTATCCCGGGAGTAAACAAGTCTAAATAAATTGGGGTTTCAACTATTTTTTAACCGGGGAGTATTCTGAAAAACCATCCTAAAATTACTGGACACACAAGAAAAAAGTGAAATTTCATCCCCCAGCTTGCTTACAAAAAGGGCATAACACCCTGACGTCGTAAATAAAATTTCCCTGTTGAATTTATGAACTTTTTAAAATTGATCCCCAAATCTAAACTTCCCCTTATTCTTTTAAAATGTATATCCTTTACCCAAGTTTTAGAAAAGGGTTTTGAAAATCATGCGAACTTATAAATTGTCTTTTACATTTGAAATCTTTCACTTTTTTGGAAATGATTACTCCCATTCCCCATCGGCAGTAAATAAATTTTTGGGCCTGAAACTTAATAAACCCTAAAAAATTTCCGACCCCTTTGTTAAGCCAAAAAAACCCAAACCCATTTTCCCCACAAACAGGTACGTATTTGTGTTCCCCAAAGGGTTTTCCCCCCTTTTGACATTTAGATCAAAAAGTTTTGTGGGATTTAAATGGACCCGCTCTCTTTCCCAATGCAGAATCTTAATCCAATACTAATCCCATCTTACAGCAAAATTAACAAGAGAGGTTCTTTTAATTTTTTTCCTAAAACCCAAATCTTTAGGTGTACGCCCCACCCTAACCCTAAAACTGCTTTAAAGCAAAGAGGGTACTGTTTCACAATGTTTACAGCGAACCCCAACCCCCAATTTTTTCTGCACCATAAAAACACAGGGGGTTTGTTTTTGGGCTTCAAATATTTTAAATGAACAAATCAAAAGAGTTTTTTTTCAATATTCGTATTTTTTTCAACAAAAATTTACAAGCTTGGGTTACCACAACTTCCAATCTTTACATGCATTTTGGGGAAAACTAAGTTTAGAAAAAAAAACAATTCCTAAATATTTATAACTTTAATAAACGGGCATATTTTTCCATTGTAAAACCCTTTTTTTCATGAGCCTAAATATCCACCTTTTCTGAATACAAACAAATTCCTCTTACCAATAACCCCTTAAAAATCCAGTGCTGTTGAAACACTGTTTAAAGCTTTTCAAAAAGCTTTTTTAAAACCAAAGACTGTTTCAGATAGCAAGATAACATCATCACAAGCCCAAAAAAAAAACAACTCTGAGAAAACTTGGGGGGAAATGGCACCAAAGTTTTTCCATTATTGATTAGTCTCTTTGGGTTTAAAAATCATTGATAAAAAAAGAAAACAATAAGGGGGTACAAAACATCACCCGTTTAAAAAAACCCGGGACAAATATATTATGTCATTTAATTAAAATTCCACTCTTATTCGCCCCGACATTCTATAAAATGCTCCAAAAAACTAAAATTTCCCAAAAAAAATTTTTTAGAAAAAAACCCCAAAAAAATTCCGTTTAAAAGAAACCCTTTAAAACCCCTTTTAAAAAAAATGGGCCCCAAAATTCCGGTTTTAACAAACGTTTTTTTCAAAGCCAATAAAACATATGACTTTCAATGGGGAAAAATTTTTTAAACCAAACGGGTTTTATGTAAAAACCCCTTTTTAAACCCCCTTTTGTTAACCTTTTTTAATAATTTTTCTTATAACCCCTTATTAACCCAATTTTTTAAAATAAATAAATTCCCCTTTTTTATTAAAGGGGAAAAAATTAAACCTTTTAAAGCAATGTTAGTATTTTAAAAATTCAGCCCAGTTAACTGGAAAAAACCCTCCCTCAAAAATTTTGTTGAAAAATTTAGAAGGAAAAGCCCAATAATTTTTCCCCCTCCATAAATTTTTGCAAATTTACCAATGATTTTATCAAGGGCCCCGGGTGCTTTTTCCCCACTCTTTAATTTCTAAGTCCCCTAAATCTCTTCCTTTTGATATAGGGCATCAAAAACGTCCTCAGTTCCCCACGTCAACATCAGTAACCCGGGGTTGGCTAATGATTTTTTCCCAACAGGGTTTTTTGAAAAAATTGAAACCAAACTGTCAACTGAATACTATTCTTTGGGTGACTTTTCTAAATGGGAAAACCCTTCCTTTTTAAAACTTTTCCAGAACGGATTTTAGAAAGAATTTGATGACATCAAAATCTGCAAGTAAGGGCTTTTTATACGTTTCTTTTTTGTTTTAAGGGATGCATTTATATTCCCTTCTTTAACACAGTCCCCGTTTTTTTTCCCCCAATTTTTTAATGGTTTTTTGGAAAGTCCCTTTAGAAGTTTTTCCCGACCTTTTATTTCATACTTTTTCATTCATTATCAAACCAAGAAACATTTTTAAGGGCCCTTTTTTGATATGTACCTGGTTTTTTCATACAAATTTACAAATGGGTTTTTTGAAAAACCCTTAAAAAAATCTAAAACTTCAAATTTGGTTTCATCAATTTACTGAAAGGGATTAATAAAAAAATTTTACACATTTCACTCCGGAGATTTCTTTATAAACTAAAGTTTGTTTTCATCCCAATTTCAAACTTTTTTTCCCTAACGATGGGTTAACAGTTTTCCCCACCTGTATTAAAACTTGGGTTAATATATAATTCAACAAAAGGAAAGGGGATCGGAGTCAGAACGCTTTCCCAACAAACATACGAAAGGGGTTTAAAAATCTGGAAAACAAATTTATCTGACACTAAAAAATAATCTTTAACACACATCCTCCGTTTAGGAAAGTATGTATAAACCCTCCCCTTTTTGGGCACCATTTCATACGGGCCCTTTAGAATTTTAAACTAAGAAACAGTGCAAAATATTCAATAGTAAAAATTTTCCCTAAAAATTTTGATTAAAAACAATCTTCAAAATTTTAAAGACTGCTGCGGGGAGACATACTTTTCTTTTTGGGCCCCTGAACTAAAGTCCCTTTTCTACAAGCGACAAAAAAAGTTTTTAGGGCCCGCGTTTTTTCTCCACAATATTTATTTCCTTTTCTTACCGTGTCACCCCACAATATTTTAAAAATCTTCCAAATAGAATTCCAATACGTTGTCAAACATGTTAAAAAAAAGGCCAAAACCCTTTAGGTGGGATATACACACAGACAACAAAACATTTCTTTTTTGTACCAACAGAGATTTTTTCAAAGAAAAAGTGCAAATATTAGGGTATGGAACCCTCTTAAAAAAATTCACAAAGGTTGTTAACCCCAGGGCCCTTAAATTTAAAAAAACTAAACCCCTAAAACCCCCCCTTGAAAGGCTAACTTTTAATTTGCCGACTTACAGAAGGGTTATACCAGTAAAAACATCTTGGGTGGACAAATTTTCCAGGGAAAGTTTTGGGCAGACCCTATAAAATCAAAACTTTCGCACATAAGATACAAAAAACTCTATCAACAGTTTTTTACAACCCAAACCTTTACGTTCCAAAACAAAAATGAAAAATTTTATTTTTTTTATCTGTTTTTTACCACAATTCCCAATTTATCCACACCCTCAAACGACCCCTTATTCAAACCCAAATTAAAATTGACATGACAAGACACGCATTCATCTTTTAAACAGCAGTTAAAGAAAGGGCCCTTTTAAAGGAAACTTTCCTTAAAAACACACATGGGGCAGCTGGGGTTAGACCTAGGGCCCCAAAACAGACCGGGCTTTGTCTACCCTTCACAGGGAAAAGTGTCACTCCTCACTTCACCACAACGACCTCACTTGGGTAACCCTATTTCCCATGTCTAACGAGGCTGAGTGACCGTGTCTGTTTACTTTTCCTACCCCCCCGTAAAATTTAACATGGGGGAGATTGTTTTTGGGCCGGCCAACAACTATTCCCATTTTTTTAAGATCTTTTAAATTTATCCTTTCCCCCTTAAAGATCAAATATCAAAGACCATTCTCACATTTTTTTCCCTCCCCTAGCACTCTTCAAGTATGGGGCCCAAATTTTCCAAATATCTCTAACAGTTTTGGGAAAAATTTGTTTTCGTTTTTTTACAAAAAAACCTTGAACCTTCAAACGATTTTTGCCTTCAATATTCTAAACTTATCTTTTATAAAAACAAAACCTGGGAAAAAGGGGGAGATGGGTTTAAATTTATCCTGTGCACCCATCAAACTTTAAAATCGCTACAAACCATTTTTCGGAAAAAAGATTTTTCACGAACATTTTTACAATCCCCTCCCCTCATTACTTTTCTTTTTCCCTGCCCCTAATAAAAGATAATTTTTCCGTCTTGGGCCGGGCCCCCTTTAACGTCTGCATTTTTTTCTAGTTTTTTTTTTACTCTGTCCATCGTTCTGTATTTGATTCTTTTAAATCTAAATTTTTTAGTCCAAAATTTTCATGCTTGTCTAATATCACCCCATTTCCCTTTCAAGGGAAACAAAACGTTTGTCAACATTTTTATTTACTCCCCATATCTCTGGGTTTTTGTCTTTAGCAAAATTTTCCCCCTTTCTCCCCTTGGGCCCCCATCGTTGAGGTTTTCCCCAGGAACTACTGTAGGAGAAAGGGCTCCTGTCTATGTGTAAAAGTTTTTAGGTGTGCTGGGGGCCATATCTGCACTTACTTTGGTTTTCCCTGCAGCTTTTCCTTGATAGTGCTAGACCCCCCGCCCCACTCGTAGGTGGTTTTGCCTCAGCTTCCGCCTTGACCAGTCCAGGTTGTCTCCCACACACACACCAAGAAAAGGCCCCCCCAGAATAGTAGGGGGGTCACCCAACAAGACACCGTCTCCCCCCTTTTTTCGTCGGTGGAGCTGCCTGGCCGTTTTGAATTTCCCCGTTTCGCATGAACAGGCAATACTGCCGCAAATGTCCCCAGCGCCTGTACAACTCACCGATTTTCCCCATCCTCCTTAAAAAACGATGCTAAAAATGAAAAACTAAGGCCACTTAAAATAGCTACTAATAAAAAAAAATACTAGAGCTTTTCCCTATTTCTTCACCTTGCATTACGTGATGGGCCCCCCGAAGAGAAGAGAGAGAGAAGAGAGAGAGAGGGAGGGAGAGAGAGAGAGAGGGGACGGATAGAAGAGAGAGAGAGAAAAAACACAACACAAAAACCATTACAAACGATGCTTGTGGACTCACGGCGTCCCCCAATTAGCCAGGAATGTAGTTGCGTCATTGAGCCCCCTATTTCGTTTCTGTAGGAGCCCAAAGGGGCCGAACCCGGGGATTTCCCCCTGCCCAACTGAGGGTGAGGGTTGTCCAACACCGGTCTCAAACCTCTCCCTCAGGAATTTTCTCGGCCCCTTTGGGCCCTGTTATATTATATATATATATATTTTTTAAATATATTATAATATATATTAAATTAAATTTTTAAATATTATAAATATTTAAATATATAATATATTTTATATATATGATATTATATATTATTATATTAAATGGCAAAAAATACAACTAGCTCACCCTCATTTCTCCTTTTTTTTCTTCAGAAAATTTTCGCTTCCATTGAAGTGGGTCAGCCGGGGAAGTTTTCAGATGGAAGGGGAAAATTTGCGACAAAAATAAAAGGAGAGATGAAGCTGGCCCCAGTGGTGTTTTTATTGCCTTTTTACTTTTTTACCCAACTGTGGCTTAAGGGGGGGTGCCCACAGATTTGGGGGTTTTTTTATCAAGAAAAATTTACAAAAACACACACACACACACACACCACAAAACACACACACCACACACACACACACACACACACACACACACACACACCACGCACCCGCACCAAAAAATACACACACAAACACCACACAACCCCCAACAACACAACCCCACCAAAAACAACCCCAAACACACAACTAAACACACACACACAACACACAACACAGCCTTTTTTTTTTTTTACACAATTACCAAAACAAATTCTTCACTCGCCATGCTAATCATTTTTTTCCCCATTTTCAAGAAAAATTTACCCAAAAAAAAAAAAAAAAAATAAACATAGACTTTTTTTAAAAAAAGGTGACTGATTTGGACTGACCTTTGGCACACTTTACATGGGCCACCGCAGTTTTGGCAAATGAGGTTTTGCCTTTGTAGTTCTGAAGGGGACCACGCTGACAACTGGCCAGCCAAAAAGGTCTCTCCCGCCAGGTACACCAGAGGGGCCGAAAGGCTTGCAGGACATGGTGAAAGGTTCCGCACACCACGTTTGAAACGGGGAACTGTTCTAGTCACCCTTTTTCCGGGAGGTTTTCAGGAGGTTGCAATCCCTGTGAGACGATGGATATCTTTAAGGTTTTTTTATTTTTTGAATTTTTTTATTTTTACCGCAAAAATAAAATAAAAAATAAAAATTTATACGGAGCTCCTTTTCGCGGAAATTCGGGTGCTTTCTCCTAGGGAGAGGGTCGCCCAAAAAAACACGCCCCCTTTTTTCTTTCTTTTTTCCTGTCTGCAACTGATTTGTTTCCCTTCAGAGTGGGTTTTTTTTTACAGAATTTTTTAGGGCAACTCCTTGCGCCGGGGTTCTTTTCGAGCGGTAAATAATTTTGTGTAACACACGGGGGGCCCCGGTTTTTGTTTCATCCGTAAATAGCACCCGACCACCATTATATCTAAAAGGAGGGGGGAAAGTTTTGGGTTCCCAAACGGGGTTTGAACCACGCCATTTCACGAAAAGCCGTTTCACTGCATTGTTAGTATTTCAAAAAACGAGCGATATTGAAAAAAGTGAACATGTAAGGGAAGACATATTATTAAAAAAAAAAAAAAGATATTTTTTGACTTTTTTTTTTTTTTATTTGAAATGTTTGTAATTTTTTGTTTCGTTCGACGCCACAATTAGGGTGGGTTTGGGGGTAGATGTCTTTTGCTTAAAAAACGTTATTAAGATCAGTCTTTTAATCGGGTTTTCAGCAATTATTTTGCTGCTTTAAAAAAAAAAAACGTGGTAAAAATCTGCAGAGATACTTACCCAAAAGGAAATTGTTATTTCATCGACGAGTTTTAGGCAGGTGATGATTTCAAGGGGTGTCACAAAAAAATTTTTTTAGGTTAGTAAAAAGAATTCTGGGAAATTTCTAGTTCCCAAGGATCGTGATGAAATTTTTGCTTTTATTCAAGGAAACCCAATCCTCGAATCTGCAATGGTCGTTGAATAATTTAAGGACATTAAGTTTTTTTGAATCTTAATGGATTGTTGACTAAAACAAAGGACAATTTTAGTTCCTTAAATCTGTAATGATTGTGAATTTAAGGTTTAAACTTTTTTTTTTTGGGGGGGGGGGGTTTAAGGAAGTTAAACTCTCCTATGGTCTCTGATGGGTTGGCGATATGAATTCAAGGACATGAAACTTTCCTAGGATCTTTGATGGATTGGACAATGAATTCAATATTATTAGGCTTTTCTAGGATCTCTGATGGCGTTGTAAATGAATTCAAG
>CM054144.1:28636193-28651193 GCA_028751875.1 Rapana venosa
GATGGAGATGGAACGCATATTCTCAATGGGACATGGAGATGGAGATGGAACGCATGTTCTCAATGGGAGATGGGGACGGAGATGGAGTGCATGTTCTCAGTGACGCCCAGAGTGTTAAGCTGGGGAACACCCAAAGAGGCTAAAACAGCAATAATGACTTCTCAGGGAGGTAATGGTGAAGTCAAGTCACAGTTAATGTCATGACACCACACTTTGGTTCTACAACTGCCTGTGTCCCAGCCCATGGATAAAGTTAAGAATCTACGGCGTAAATGCAGACATCTTTAAAAAAACAACCCACCCCAAAAACGAAACGAAGCCAAACCGAACCAAATCAAACCAATCTAAACCGAACCATCCTAATCCAAACCAACCCAACCCAACCACACCACACAAAACTCAAACCAGCCAACCCAACCCTACCCAAACTAAACTAAACTAAACCAACCCAACCCAAACCCAACCCAACTCAACCCAACCCTACCCTACCCAAACTAAACTAAACCAAACCAACCCAACCCAAACCTAACCCAACCCAACCCAATCCAAACCAAACCAACCAACCAAACCAAACCCAACCCAACCAACCCAACCCAACCCAACCCAACCCAACCCAGACCTAAACCAAACCAAACCAAACCAACCCAACCAAACCAAACCAGTAAAGGACGTTTAGAAGTGAGTTCTGACCACGTGGTGAAGGCTGGCGATGGTTGATAAAGTCGTCGTCATCGTCGTAGTCCGTGGACCGATCGCTCAGCAGCAGCAGCATGTCAGATGCCTGGCAGTATAAGGCTGCGAACAGACTGTCTGGAAACAATGAATAAGAAAAACCAAATGGGAGACTTTCGTCTTTTAGGGCATCACGTTTTCTGATTGTTTGGCTGAGATGTTAGGGTACCATCCAACCAACCGACCGACCAACCAACCAACTGACCGAGCGACTGATCGACCAACCAACCAACCAACCAACCAACCAACCAACCAACCAACCAACCAACCAACCAACCAACCAACCGACCAACCAACCAACCAACCAACCAACCAACCAACCAACCAACCAACCAACCAACCAACCAACCAACCAACCAACCAACCAGCCCAACCAGCCAACCAACTAACAGACTGACCAACCAACCAGCCAACAAACCAACCAACCAACCATCCATCCAACCAACCACCACCAACCAACCAACCAACCAAAACCAACCACAACCAACCAACCAACCGACCAACCGACCGACCGACCAACCAACCAACCAAGCAACCAACAGACTGACCAACCAACCAACCAGCCAACCAACCAACAGACTGGCAGAGCAAGCAAGCAAGCAAGCAAGCAACTAACAGACTGACCAAGCAAGCAAGCAATCAAGCAAGCAAGCAAGCAAGCAGGCAACCAACCAACCAACCAGCCAACCAACCAACCAACCAATTGACCGACTGACCGATCACCCAAGCATCCAACCAACCAAGCAAACAATCAAGTAGGCAAGCAAACAATCAAGCAAGCAAGCAACCAACCACATATGCGCGCGCACACACACACACGCACACGCACGCACGCACGCATGCACACACACACAAACACACACATACACACACATACATACATACACTATAATGCAAATAAGTGTGGGTACATTGAACATTGATACTTCTTTTCAAGGCATGTTGAATCTTATGCACAAAACCACATTTTCGGAAAAAGAAATACTCACTTCCTTAAAAATATACACATTTTTCTTTTTGTAGTAATGATTACAATTTTTTCAAACAAAAATTCCTTCATTTTAAAGAAATATAAGAGGCAGCAGGACCATCTTAATCATCAAATGCAGTGACAGACAAAGACAGAATTTAAGAACTTTCTAACCATTACTTCAAGAATATTTGGAGCTGTGTTAAAAACAATATTAAAGGAATCAAGCAAGCAAGCAAGCAGCCAAGCAACCAACCAACCAACTAACCAACCAATCAACCAGCCAACCAAACAACCTGAAAAAACAACAACAGAAATCCAAAAATCTTCCAAGGACATTTGACCTACCCTGACTGATGGTCCCTATAACGAGGAACAGACAGACAAGTCTGGCTGACCAGGTAAGCAACGCCATCCTTGTCCTGTGGTGTCTCGACAGGTGCAGTGCAGTGTCAATAGTGCAGCAAGCATGCTGCATCACTGACGCTTGGCGACGGACACGTTGCAGCAGTTCCGCTGGCCAGACGACAGTTACTTCCTTCCTTCCTTTCTTTCTTTCTTTGTATCCTTGTTTCTTTCTTTTCTTTCTTTTCTTTTCTTTCTTTGTTTCTTTTCTTTTTCTTTTCTTTCTTTCTTTCTTTTCTTTCGTTTGTTCGTTCGTTCGTTCTTTCTGTATATATGTCTGTCTATATATATATGTGTGTCTGTCTGTCTGTCTGTTGTTTGTCTGTCTGTCTGTCTGTCTTTCTTTCTTTCTTTCTTTCTTCTTCCTTCCTTCCTTCCTTCCTTCCTTCCTTCCTTCCTTCCTTCCTTCCTTCCTTCCTTCCATCCTTCCTTCTTTCTTTCTTTCTTCCTCCCTTCCTTCCTTCCTTTCTTTCTTTCTTCCTTCCTTCCTTCCTTTCTTTCTTTCTTTCTTGTTTGGCATAATACGGTATTGTTTCGTTCTAGACTATACAAGCACTGGGGGAAAGAAAATTAAAAGTGATAAAGAAAAGAGACAGAAACTGTAAATCAGGATATGTATAAAACAATGAAGGTAAACCAAAATTAGAATTGTGTTCGATCCAGTGTCCGCTCATTAAAGTGCGATTTGTGATTAGTTGTGGGTATCAGTTATTGCACCTCAGTGGGTTTAAAAACTGCTCACGGTCCTCTTAGGTTATTATTTTTATCTGATAGTATTGTACTGTACATCTTTTTTTGGCTTAAGGTTGTTCATGTAACAGTCGATTCATTTGATAATTGTGCTCCTATTTTAAAGATAAAAATGTAATCTAATGGGCATTTCACTGGTGATTATGTTTCTATTTTCAGAATAGAATCTAACAGGCAATTCATTGGTGATTATGTTGCCATTTTCAGAGTAGAACAAAACTGGCAATTCATTGGTGATTATGTTCCCATTAAAAAAAAAAAAAGAGGATACAGACGATTCATTGGTGATTATTTTTCCATTTTCAGAATAGAATCTAACAATCGATTCCTTGGTGATCATGTTCCCCTTTTCAGAATTGAACACACAGGCGATTTATTGATGATTATGTTCCCATTTTTAGAATAGAACATACAGACAATTCATTGGTACTCATGTTCCCCTTTTCAGAAGACAATCTAACAGGCGATTCAATAGTACTTATGTTCCAATTTTCATTGCAGTTGTTGATCTTTTTGTGCAGTATTGCACGAGTGGTTGGGGGTAGCCTGGCACATGCTGGTCTGAGTGTCTGGTCTGAAAGTGTCATCTTTGTTCGACATCAAAGTCTTGGATGGTCCTGCATCATCTGCTTAAGTCATGATAAATATCAAAGTCCTCATTCAGGCACTGACAGTACACTGTGATTAAAAAGAAAAGAAAGACAAAGGTACCGAAAAAGAACACTTGGGTACCAATCTACTTAAAAAAAATCCTGGAAGTAAGAAAACATTTCCAAAGAACAAACTGAATGTGGTCTTGTAAGTCTTCTTCTTCTCTCATTCGCTTTTTACACCGTCAGATGTGTTTAGGAGAACTATTGGAAAGTCCTTTCCAGCTCCTCTCGTGGGCCGTACAGCTTAGTTTTCAGGGCAATCTCCAACAGCCACACAATCTTCCTCAGGTCGCTGAATAGCGTACACCTCTAAAGGACGTGCTCATCAGTCTGGTTTTCTTTGCCACAGGCACACAAGTAAAACTAAAACTCTTAAGAACAGTCCTGGGAATCCCAGACCTCACAATATTATCTAACCTTATCATTCAAACTGAGTGACCTGACATGTCACGTGCTCAGCTGGGATCAGTAGGACTGTGTGAGGCATGCTTAAACGGGCATGAAACAGAGCAATAAACACTTCCACTTCTGGACCACTTTTAAACATTTTCTAAAAATTCTGAAACACTTTTAAACACTTCTAAAAAGAATGGAAAATAGTGTTTCTGTTTTCAAGGATGAAGGGCAGGCAGGTAGGCAGGCAACTCTGTCTGGCTCATAGACTGTTATCGTCGTCAGTGTGGAAATAGCTACTAGGCGGTGTCCTGCACTGCAGCAGACACCACTACATACCATCGAGATGCTTGAGGGAAACTGTGGTGTGGCGAACAAGTCAGACAAATACACCGCAGCTGTAAAATAGTGTTTGTGCTTGATTATAACTGTTTGTTTTTGCTGATTTTCTACGGCACTTCTCATGGCACCGTGTCTGTCCATTCCTTGAGTCGACTGAATCTTCTGTGACTTCAAGAATCGCACGTACTCGCGCACGTGTGTGTCTGTTTATGTGCCTTGAATAACTTAGTGCTGAAGGTAAGAATACAAGTTCCAAAAACCCAACTCTCTGTAGTCAGGATGAAAGGAAACTGTTGGTTTGGTTGTTTTGTCTTTGGTTGTTTGTGTGTTGGCTGCATACTGATTATTTGTTAGGGTTTATCACTGCTCTGGTAATGGTGGCTAGATCAAAATCGTTTCGTAGGAAAATTGAATTTCTGTAGTCGACATCAATGAAGGGTTTGGCATTTTTGTGTGTGTGTGTTTTTTTTCCCTTCTATTTTCTCGAGCACATGCTGATTCCAGGGTTATATTTCTGCCCGTGGAGTATCATTACGCCGCGTGTTCCTGGTTCTCGCTGGGTTGTCAGGGGACTCATTTCTTGTTAATTATTATTGCATGCAAAACTGTTAGCGTTTTCTGATTGTTCGCATGCTATTGTGTGGTCCCAGACCCCCAAGTGTTCCATGTGGAGGAGAGTGTTTATCTCTCCTCTGCCTGCCTTGCCTGCCATGAGCACATCTCTGCCACTGTTGCATCACTGGCTGCTGCTGCTGCTGCTGCTGGTGGTGCTGCTGGCGGGGCATGGCGATGAGGATGATAAGAGTAATGAGGCTTTAAGTGCCGTTCCTACGCTTGGGAGGCAAGGCCGGGGCGCCATTGCGGATCAAACGCCGCCCGCCGCCGCCATTTGGCCGCCTACTGTTGGCTCAACTCCCCAATCAATTAGCCGAGGGGCCAACAGAAGAGGCGCGTGTTCCGGTGACTGGATTCAAGTGTAATTAACTGTCCGCCATTTGCATGCAGCACTGGCTGCTTCCGCCTGGACCTGTCCTGCCAGAACAGAGGACAGGGAGCGGCCCCCCCCCCCCTCCCCCCCTGGGGACGGGTTGAGGGGGAGGGGAGGGGAGGGTAAGGGAGAGAGGAAGGGGGTGTTACGGAGGAGGGCAGGGGTTGGTTCTGTTTCTCTGGGTGGGTGGGTGGATGGGGAGCGAGCATGAAAAGAGCGCGGAACTGGATGAGAACAGACGGAGGGAGCATTAGGCTTCGGCAATAACTCGGAAAGGGAAGGACGTGTAAACATTGACAACTTAGCATCAAGATGCTGAAACGTTTTTCTTCACACTTCCTCTTTTAAAGATAACACCCCCCACCCCCCCACCCACCCACTGTTATCCACGCCCTTACCCAAAGTGATGAGTTAGGACGATATCAGTTTCCTCTTTGATGTCTACAAACACTCTTCTTTCACAGACACAACTCAGTGTTAAAACTTGAACTTGTGTGTTAAAAATACAGCCCCTGGTTATGGCCTTTTAAGCAAGAACATAATTTTTCAACGTAGTGACAATTTAAAAAAAATACTATTTAAACGTTGTAGATGGTTTCGCCGTTAAGACGTTCTTGTGGTAGGATAGAGAGGAAACGATCTATGAAATATTGATCATTGTTATGCTCCAGTTGTCGCTTTGTATGTCATGTGTGTGTGTGTGTGTGTGTGTGTGTGTGTGTGTGTGTGTGTGTGTGTGTGTGTGTGTGTGTTGTGTGTGTGTGTGTCGTCATTAGTTCAAAACTTTTGGAGAAAGAAAAAAAAGCATTTTCCATTTCACAACTGCAAACCCTGCTGTACAATCTCTAGTGATTTTCATGGTGCTATGCAGTTGCTGAATCCACTTTTAGCAGGATAGTATCTTTCGGTTTTTCGTTGTGTTTTTTTGTTGCTGCTGTTGTTGTTGTTGTTGTTGTTGCTGTTGCGGCTTTCCTCTCTGGATCATTTTTGTGAGGCTGTGAGGAAACTGTAACTTTTGTGAAATTGTTACAAATTGTTTGTTGACAATGTTGTTAATGGGCGAAATGACTGCGTGGAAAAGGGGATGGTCTCAAAATGTAATGCCTTATGTTCGATTCTTATATGCTCATGAAGGATGCAGTTTCTTTGTTTGTTTAGCGGGTTGGTTGGATTTTTTTTTTTTTAGGGATGTGGGGGTGTGGGGGATATGGGAGGTGTAGGGGTGTGGAGGGAGGGTGTGGGGGGGAGGGTGGGGGTGGGGGTTGTTTTGTTTAATGGTCTTCTAGATCAGTTTCGAGGCGAGTCTGCCGGTACTTCAGTCTTTTTCGTGTTCACAGACAAGATATTCGGGCTAGATGGACGCCATAGCCGAGTGGGTAGGACAGTTCGACTTCAACCTCATGGGTCCATGAAGTCGTGGGTTCGTATCTCGGCGGTGTCCTGAACATTAACGGTGGGGATTTTTACGATCTTCTTGGTCAGATTCAAATTGCAGACCTGCCTGTGCCTTAATTTCCTTCGTGTATATACGCATTTAGAAGATATTAAAAAAAATGCACGTGAAAAAGCCCGTAATTCATGTCAGCGTTTGGAGGGTTACAGAAACACGAACATACCCAGCATAATTATATCCCCGAAGTCGGAATGCGGCTACATTCATGGTGGGCAAATGCTGTCGTATACGCAAAAATATCACCATTGGTAAACCTCGGAGGGCTATCCGAAGAACGAAAAAGAAAATATTCACGCTAAAGACACAGAAACTCATGTCTGCGTTTAAATTAACGGGCAGTGGGAATTTGAAAAAAAGTCAGCAAAATATCCAGTTCTTGACAAAGGTGTTGAAGTCACATAGCTGGTTAAAGCTTTGCTCAGTGGATTTCTGTGTAGGTATAATGTAGCGTATATGAACATATTTCTGGATTGTGATGTCTCTTTGGAAAACTATTGAAAACAGGAACACTGTAATGTGTGTTGACTACAGTAACTTGTCACAATAAGATTCAGCAAGTTTTGGGGTTGTTTTGTTTTGACTGACTGGCTGATTATTTGACTGACTGATTGCATCGTGCTTGAAAGAATGAATGTGTTGACTGTTGTATGAAAGTTATATCATTATTATAACTGTGACTGTATTACCTCTTCCTTATTATAGGGGTAGTAGTGGTGGATACTGCGAATTCCTACGTCCGTGTTTTGTCTGTTAGCTTACATAACGGCAACTATGTTGTCTTGCACTGTGTTTACATTTCAAAGGGCATTATAGTTTATTTGCAAAAATGCAAAATCCCTGCATTAACACCTAGATGGCTACTTACAAACACCTGATAATATATAAGGTGATAACCAGAGTTGCCACTAATACGCCAACACGCTACTCTTCCTCCTCCTCCTCCACCTACTACTTCTACATACTACTAACTCTAATGGTTAATGCCTTTGCACCTAGTTTGATTACAAACAGAGGGCGCCCTAAGCGTTTACAACAAAATGTTTTTTTTTCTGTTTTCGTCTTTTTGTCCAGTAGTCTGGTCGACCTATGGAACACAGCTGAAATCTTTGCAACAAATGAGATAAGTCTTAATCGTAAAAATATTTAAATTGTGACTTACATCTTCAAAACAAAATTCTCATATCAAAACCAAAACAAAACGAAACACAGGTGACTGCCGGTTATTAAAGGGACTGTACTTCAGAAGCTAAGGAAAGGTAGACAACCTGGGGAAGCTGAGGTTTTGGAAGAGAAGAGAAGAGAGAGAACTCTGAACTCTGAAACGGTTTAATGTCCATCGGCCTAAGCTACTTTGAGGGGCAAAATTGGAAGATGCCAAAAAAAAAAAAAATCAACCAAAAAAACAAAACCCAACCCAAAACAACCTTCTTGTAAACTTTGGTAAGACTTTGGCACAAAACCTTGGCGTGCACTCAAAACTGTACACTCTTGAATACGACTGTGTGTTCCAAAATCATGACCTAAGAAAGGCTGACATAGACCAAGAATCAAGCTAAGAGAGAGAGAGAGAGAGAGAGAGAGAGAGAGAGAGAGAGAGAGAGAGAGGGAGAGAGAGAGAGAGAGAGAGAGAGAGAGAGAGAGAGAGAGATAGATCACAGAGAGAGAGAGAGAGAGAGAGAGAGATGATAGAGAGAGAGAGAGAGAGAGAGAGAGAGAGAGAGAGATGTTATATTATACCCATGACAAAAAGCAAGGCACTCTGTTCTTCTGCCCAGTGGGATTTGGATGGAGCGGAGTTGGACAGGGTTGGGTTGGGAGGGTGGGAGGTGAAGTGGGGCGAGTGTGTGTGTGTTGTGTGTGTGTGTGTGTGTGTGGAAGGGAGGGGGGGAGGGGGTCCCCAATAACGATCAAACTACACAACCCATGCGGAAGGGAGACATCAAAGGTCTTCTGCTTTGGCCAGTTCTCTTTCTTTGTTGATCTCTACTGGTTATCGCTACTACTCTCTATGTAGATAATAGATCTGTGGCGCGTGTGTGTATGTGTGTGTGTGTGTGTGTGTGTGCGTGGTGTGTGCGTGTGTGGAGACATAAAGAACAGTGGTGAGATAAAGAGAGAGAAGGGAGGGAGGAGAAAAGAGGAGAGTGAGAGAGAGAGAGAGAGAGAGAAGAGAGAGAGAGAGAGAGAGACAAACAGACAGACAGAAGACAACAGACTCAGAAATGGCGAATAGGCGACATTCAAAGCACGCGCTTTCGAGAGAAAGAAACCCAGATAAAGGGGATGAGAGAAGAGAGAGGGGAGAGAGAGAGAGAGAGAGAGAGAGAGAGAGAGAGAGAGAGAGAGAAAGACAGACAGACAGACAGAGACACAGACTCAGAGCAACAGAATAGGCGACATTCAAAGCACCGCTTTCGAGAGAGAGAGAAACCAGATAAAGGGATGAGAGAGAGAGAGAGAGAGAGAGAGAGAGAGAGAGAGTACCAGGACGTGTGTGTGAGAGAGAGACAGAGAATGAGAGAGAGAGTACCAAGATGTGTGTGTGTATGACAGAGACAGAGAGAGAACTCGAACTCGAACGATTTATTCACAAAAAGGCCATTGGCCCATATATGAAGGGGGGGTTGCCGAGCTGCTTAGTATTTTAGTGAGAAAAACAAGGAAGCACAAAAAACCCAAAATGTTATTGTATAACCACAACCACCACAATAAAAAATCAGTTACAAAAAATATTACTTAAGAAACCACGATATGTAGATAGATAGAAGATAGATAGAGAGAGAGAGAGAGAGAGAGAGAGAGAGAGAGAGGAGAGAGAGCGTACCAAGAAGTGCGCGTGTATGAGAGAGAGAGAGAGAGAGAGAGAGAGAGATGAGAGAGAGAGAGAGAGAGAGAGAGATGGACAGAGACAGGACAGACAGAGAGACAGACAGACAGACAGACAGAGACAAAAGAGACAGAAAGACAGAGAGAAGATAGGACCCAGGACACAGGCTGGCAGCAAGCAAGCGAGCAGCAAAAGAGGCAGATTGGGCAGTCGTGGCTAATTGTGCAGGAGGGTAGCCGTCCCGTCCCGTCCCTTGTCCCCTCCCGTCCCCTCCCCCTCCCCATCCCCTGCTTATCCCCGCTTTCAATCTCTCTGCCTCACCTCCCCTCCCCTCATCTGGCAGCGGCAGCAGATCTTCGGTGATTAAAAACTCCACTCCAATCGCCCATTTGCAGATTAGCGCGCGCCACACAGCACGAGCAAGGGAACACAGTAGTGAGACTTGAGAACATCGAGGAGTAAGAGGGACAGGAATGAGGGGTGGAGGAGGGGTGGGGTGGGGGGTGGGGGGGGGGGGGGGGGGTGAGGGGTGGAGTGGGGGGGGGGGTGTGGGGTTGAGGAGGCAGGGAAGGCGTTGTGTGGGGGTGGAGGGGGGGGTGAGAGTAGGAGACCCAGTGGCCAAAGCAAAAAAAGAAAAAAAAGAAAAGAAAAGGGACAGGGAACCGAACCCCAGTTAATGTTTGACTAGGATGGGGAGGGGTAGGGTTGGTGGTGGTGGTGGTGGTGGTTGTGGTGGTGGGGGGTGGGGGTGGTGGGGGTGGGGGGGGGGGGGAGAGGGACGGAGAGACCAGTGGTCGAGCGAAGAGGACAGAATCGAACCCAGTAGCCTAGTGTTTGATTAAAGTTGAGGGAGACGAGGTGAGAAACCCTATCCCCCACCCCCATCTCTCTCTCTCTCTCCACACACAACACAACACACACACACACACAACACACAACACACACACACACACAACAACACACACACACACACACACACACACACACACACACAACACACATACACACACAACAACACACAACAAAACAACACACACACACACCCCACAAAACAACACACACACACACACACACACACACACACACACACACACCACACAACACACACACTCCCACACCCACCACCCCACCCACACACACCACCTCACCCCCACAAAATCCAAACTTCGGGATTAACATCACCCCCCCACCCCCCCCAACAACGTCCAAACCTCGGGACTCAACATATCCAGCACCTACCCGCCCCCCCCCCCCACCCACTACCCCAACCCCAAACCCCACACCCCCAACCCCTCCATCCACATCCCACCCCCCCACCCCACCTCCACCCCCACACCCTTTAGTCGTCGTATTTGGGCGCGGCGCGGCGTGGAGCGGCCGCGGAGCGCGCTGCGTACACGCGCGCGCGCGCGCGGCGGTGAATTAGTTAATTGTGGGCTGTGGTCAAACACAAACGACTTCTGACCTCCGCTGACATCATATTACCGCCTGCAGGGGCTAGAAGCCCATCTGGACGGAGGTGGCCCTGCTTCTACTGCTGCTGCTGCTGCTACTGCTGCTGCTGCTGCTGCTGCTACTGCTGCTACTGGCTAGGCTAGCAGGGTAGCACTACAGGAAAGGAAAAGAAAGGAGAAATGAATTAGTTTGATTGCTTTTGTAGTAAGGACTTGTCCCGTTTTTTTCTCGCTTGGATGAACTCGCTTTATAGAGAGATTAGGGTGTGGGGTGGGGTGGGTGGGGTGGGGAGGTAGAGGGGAGAGGGGGTTGTAGGACTGGGGGTGGGGGTAGGGGTTAGGGGGTTGGGGGTGGGGGGTGGGGGTGGGGGTGGAACTATTGGCTGCATTGAGCGTAACACTAACTACACTTGACAGTCGTGTTGCTTGAATGGGCCGGCATGGCACCCTTTCCGTGGCTTTTTTTTTTTTTTTAGTGCTCTCCGGTGGTGGTGGTGGTGGTGGTGGTGAGAGAGTGGTGGGGGGGGGGGGGGGGGGGATTCTTCAATGATTGCATTGTTTATTGTTTTCGTTTGTGGGGTGTGTGTTGTGTGTGTGTGTGTGTGTAGGATAGGGGGTGGTGTGGGTGTGGACGGGTGTGGTGGGGTGGGGGAGGTGGAGATTTTGGGGGGGGGGGGGGGGTAGGGGGGGAGGCTGGATGCCGTATGTGTGTGAAGGATGGACATGTGTGTCGCTTGTTTAAGGGAGTGCCTTGACAAGCAAAACTTGGTTAAAAAAAAAGTGAGAAAGGGGGGGGGGGGGAGGGGGGGGGGGGGGGGGGGGGGGGGGGGGGGGGGGCAAAACTCTGCATTCGTAGAAAAAAACACAAACAAAACAAAGGAGAAAAAAAAAGAAAAACAACTTAGAAAGACGGACATAGAAATGAAAAGAGTGGGAAATAGAAAAAGAAAGAAAGAAGAAAGAAAACAAATAAAACAGAAAGGAAGAAAGAAAAGAAGTAAATAAAAATAAAAAAGAAATAAAAAAAAAGAAGGAAGGAAGAGAAAATAGAAAAAAGAAAGGGAAAGAAAGAGAAAAGGAGAAAACGAAAAAGGGAGAAGAAGATAGAAAAGAAAAATAGACAACTGAAAAAAAAAAGAAGAGGAAAATGAAAACGAAATGAAGAACAATACATAGAACTAAAGACAGAACGCCAAAAGACTACACCTGTTGCATACACAACACAGATTCATCATCATTATTATTCCATATTCAAAGATTGGCATCGGGATCACTCCATCAAAATTAATATTAAGCGCTGGCTTTAGACCAGATTCAAACCTTGAACCACTTACTTTCCAGAAAACTGCTTCATCCACTAGGCCACCAAATCACTACAGAAAACATTCCAACAATAACAAAGACAAAGTAATGACAGAAATCAATAAGATGGTTATCAACAGCAAACGGCGAAAGTAATAAGAACAACCTTAAAAACCATCACAACCATCTTTTTACGCTTGCTTGAAGAACGAACGTTTTTTCAGTCAAGGCAAGGCATGGCATGGCATCAGGTCTTAAGTTCCAGAGACAACAGGGTATATAAAGCCAAAAAAGCCAAAAATGACAAAACTGCATACACACGGGGACTGGATGTAAAAAAACCACGTGAGTGCTTATTCCATTATCATCGAAATAAAAGAATGAATAAATAAAGAAAGAAAGAAAGAAAAGTACTCTGCAGCATACGCACATGCGTCATGCTTTTCGAGCTGCAATGGCCGAGGCAAGCAACTCTGTGAAATAATAACAGATTTCTCAGCACTGACGGAAAAACAAGGCTCGTAATATTTCCCACAGAGTACAATCACAAACACTTTGTTCACTCAATCATAATCTTTTACATCCAAAAAATGTATCTGCTAGCTTTTATGAAGAAAATAAAATTTGAACCGAAGGAGCAGAGGCGCAGAGATTTTTATTAAAAAAAAAAATCTTTTATATCAGGATAATGAATAAGCATAAAGGCGACTTTTTTACATTAGTTACCCGTGTATACAGTTTTGCAAATTTGTCATCTAATATCAACAAGGGGAATTAAACAGAACAGTTTAAGGGCCAAAGAAAATGCTCCCGCAGCATCACGCACATGCTCATCCGGGCTTTTGGGTGCAATGGTCTGAGAGTTAATTTGGGGAAAATATCCCAACGAATTTCTCAGATGCGAGGGCAAATTTTTAAACCCAAAGCTAGATATCCCCACAGGTTACACAATCCTACAAACAGTTGGGGATCTGCAATCATATCTTTACGTCAATAAATGCACGCCTAGTTTTCCTGGACAAATGAAGAACCGAAAGGATGCGGGCGCTTAGGATTAATTTTATAAAAATAAAATTCTTTTATATCAGGATAATGGAATAAGCACTTATGCGCTTTTTTTACATCCAGTCCCCGTGTGTATGCAGTTTTGTCATCCGTTCCCACCGGCACAGACTGGCCTACTCTTCTGAAAAGCGGAACGGGTTTTAACGTGTGCGCAAGATGTCGCAAGATGTTCTGCGTGCGTACGCAAACACGGAACCTCGATTTGTAGTCTCATCCGAAGGACTTTTGGGGGGAGTGGAGTCAGCGCTGATGTTAACTTTGCCGTAACGCGGGTTTATAAATCTGATTAACCATGACGTGGGCAACAAAGTGGGGCGAAACGTGGCTTTCCTCCATGAAGTCCACTTGCTAGTCTTTATCACGACTATGACCTCTGACCAGAGGTTGACCCCGCACACCTAATGTGACTGCAACCTGGGTTAGGCCTTTGGAAAAATCTCCCGTGATGTCTTATGCCCCCTTGGCCAGTAAGTGGGATGTACTGTGGGAAGGCATCCACTAAATCAAATTCTGCAATTTCCGAAACACGCCTCCTTGTTTTGAGGTCTCGTGAAGGGACTAACTCTATGGAAAGCCTTTACGAAATTGACCGGGTCCAGCATGGGCGCATCACTCTACCACCAGGTAGTCCCCTAAAGATGAATGTTAGCAACAAGAACTGGATTGTAGCCTGTGTAGAAACAGAAAAAAACAACCAAACTCACTATTTTGTGTCTACCGAGACCAGCAAGATTCACTGTGATGACTGTGTACATCTCAACGAAAAGCGTGCTTTGTTGTTGTTGTTGTTGTTGTTGTGAGTCTGAATGTCAAGGGGAAAATATAAAAACACTAACAAAAGTCAAGTAAAACAGAAAAGCGGGCAACTGAAAACAAAATGAGACCCCCTCCCCGATAAAAACTAACCCCCCCAAAACCCCCCCACCAACAACAAAAAACCCGCCCAAACAACAACAACAACCAACAACAACAACCCCAAACAAACACAAAAACAACAAAACCAACTAAAACGTAAACACTATTACTTAAAGAAACAGTTACTGAAGCAAGGAAAGAGAACTGCATGTAAACAGAAAGTTTCACTTCCTGATGTATTATTATGCTTTGTTTCTGCTTGTTTTTGTCTCTTCTGTCTATCAGATAATACAGTGTCTGAATTGAACTGAATTGTTTGTTTGCTCAGTCTTTTGTCATTCCAACATTAATTAAAAAAAGTAGCAGTAGCACTTTATCCAAAACCGTTCTTAAACACATTAGAGTCGTCTGCTTTTATACCCGAATTCTTGCGTGGCTTTCAATAATGATGACTAGGGATTTGGTTTTTTTAACGTTTTCCTTTTTAACCTCCACATTATGTAGAGATCATGTGTTTCTTTACCACATCGCCTGATGTTTAGGATCCATTTTTAAAAAAACAATCTTTACATCGATAATTTAAAGGGGGCTTTGTTTACTTCTTTTATCTTCTTGTCCGTTATCGCTCAATCCTCAAATACCCCCCTCCTCCTCCTTCAATTTTCATCCTCACCCTCCACCACTTGCCTCTGGTGATCTAAAGAATGGTTTGAAAGGGGGACAGGTGCCCGCTATTTGCCAGTTGTCTCCCCTTCCCCTTGTCTCTCTCTTCTCTCTCTCTCTCTCTCTCTCTCTTCTCTCTCTCTCACCC
>CM054144.1:28653693-28658693 GCA_028751875.1 Rapana venosa
TGTGTGTGTGTGTGTGTGTTGTGTGTGTGTGTGTGTGTGTGTGTGTGTGTGTGTCTGTGTCTGTGTCTGCGTCTGGTTAGCTGCCTGCCTGTCTGTCGCCTCCCTATGGGGTTTTGGTGTATGTTATGTCATGTTGTGCGCGTGTGTGTGCATCATGCATGGGTTTGCTTGTCCATGCGCGCATGTGTGAAAAGCAGGGGGAAGGATAGATTTGGGGGTTGGGGAAGGAGGGAAAAGAAATGTCAGGAAGGGGGGGAGGGGAGGGGTAGGGGTGAAAGATGAATGAAACAAGGTGGGGGGTGGGTGGGGGGTGTGCTGGTTTAATTCTTTGATGCTGCCCCCCCCGCCTGTGTTGTCCTGTGTGTTGCCTTTTTTCATGGTATTTTATTTTCCCCACACCCTCAAAACACAGGGCCCTTTAAAAGATGGTCAAATCATATTGACGCTTTCCTGTTGTGTCTGTTTCCTTTTGGTTTCCCGTGTGTGCATGCGTGCGTGCGTGTGTGTGTGTATATTGTGTGAGTGTGTATATGTGTGTGAGTGTGTATGTATGTGTGAAGTGTGTATTGTGTTGTGTGTGTGTGTGAGTGTGTATGTGTGTGTGTGCGTGTGAGTTTGTTTTGTGTTGTGTGTGTGTGTTGTGTCCTGTTTGTGTGAGTGTGTGTGTATGTGTGTGGTGTGTGTGCATGCGTGCGTGTGTGTGAGTGTCTGTGTGTGTGTGTGCGCGTGTGTGTATGTGTGTGTGAGTGTCCCGTGTGGGATGTGTGTGTGTGAGTGTCTCTCTGTGTGTGTGAGTGTGTGTGTGTGTGTATGTGTGGTCTTTTTTTGTAGTGCAAATAAGGAAAAAAGTGAGTCAAGCCATATTGATGAGGTAAAACAATCTTTTTTTTTCTGCTCGGTTGCAAGTCATGTAGAAGATTCTTGATTCTGTCAATGTCAATATATCTAAAAGACCACCGAGTTTCCAAAACAAAAAAATCTTCTAGTTATTTATTTGTTTATTCATAGTTTGGTTTTCTATTTCCTCAAAGTATCATCGTGCAAGAAAAAATTCCATACAAACAACTCTATAATTCTATGCTATGAAATTGTTCTACAGGTCAGTTTGATCTGTTGTATAACTCGAAAAGTGCTGGTGAACCCTTGAGTACAGAGCTGTGTGTTGTTTTGGGGTTGTGTGGTTTTCTGGTTGTTGTGTGTTGTATATGTGAGTTTTTGGTGTTTGTGTCGTATGTGGTGTGGGGTGTTGTGATGTGTGTTTGTTGTGTGTGTGTGTGTTTTTGTGGTGTGTGTGGTGTTTTGGGTGTGTATGGTGTTTGTCCGTGTTGTGTGTGTGTGTGAGTTTAAACCCCAACTGCACCCAAGTGACAACCCATGGCCAACTGTGCCGGACCGTCAAGCATATATTTGTTTTCATAGAAAATCAATTTACATGGTTTAAAAACAATAAACAAAAAACAAACAAACAAACACAAAAGAAATAACGTCCCCATCGCAGACAGTAAATGGCCTTGCATCATCAACAAGTCCCCCTCACAGTCAGTCACAACCACACACACAACACACACAACACACACGCGCGCGCCCGCCACAACCCAATGCTTGCAACAATACCAAACAGCTTGTTTCACAACCTTGCATGCACAAACAACACACAAACACACACCCCCCTGTGCAAACAAACAACCAGACAAACAGAAAGCAAAAAAAACAAACAAGCAAGCAAGTAAAAAACAAACAAACAAACAACAAAACAGAAGCAACAAACAAACAGCAAGCAAGCAAGCAACAAACAAACAAAAACAAACAAAGCCAAGCGGGTGTACAGCCCCATGACAGAATCCAGTGGCCTTTTTTAAAGCAATTATTCTGCAGGGAGCTAGGGAGGAAAAACAACAACAACCAAAAAAACGCAACAAAACCCAACCAACAAAAAACCAAACACCACAAAACCAACAAAACAAAAACAACACCACACCACAGAAATCCCCCATCCCCAACAACAAAAAAAGAAAAAAAAAGAAAAGAAAAAGAAAAGAAAAAGAGACCCTTCCAAAAAGCCAAAACCCCACCCCACCACACACACACACACCCACACACACACACACACACACACACACACACACACACACCACACACACACACACACACACACACACACCACACACACACACACACACACACACAACACACACACACACACACACACACACACACACACAAAAAAAACAAACCCCCAAAACAAAACAATGAAGGAAAATAGGGGGAGCTGAGATATTGCAGAATGGACCAAAAACTTTCCCATGGGATACCAAAACCGTACGGGGGGAGAGGGTGTGTCAGTATAAATAGAAATTTCCCACCTTCAGGAAATTTTTGGGGTTGAAATTTCCCCTTTTCCAATCCCCATTTGTTTTTGTTTTTTCCCTTATCCCCCCCCCCCCCCCCCCCCCCCCACACACACACGCAAGCACGAAAAACACACACACACTTATCTGCAAAACCCATTCTCCTGCCTTTTTTCAAACAGATCTGAACTCATTTACAGCTGGGTGAACTGGGGGACTGTACTGAAACCAAGGCGCGCAAAAGGTCACCCATCCAAGTGGTAACCACGCTCGATGCAGCTTAACTTTTGGCTGGGGGAAAGCGAGTACTCCGACCGTCCACTGAGCTATCCCGTCCCCATACAATGTCATACATACATACATACTACAGGAAAGCAACTGAAGGGTGAGGGTGACCTGGTCAATGAGGATGGAGGAGGAAGAGGAAGAGGAGGAGGAGGAGGATGAGGATGGGTGGAGGTAGAGGTGGGGATCGGGGTAGGGGGAGGGGGAAGGGGAAGGGGAAGAAGGAGATGCATTTTTGCGCCTATGACAACTGATCAATAGCGACTGACCTACCGACCGCAATCGCCTCCCTTTCATTGCAGCCCCCAATACCCCCTCTCTCTCTCTCCTCTCTCTCTCCTCTCCCTCTCCTCCCTCTCTCTCTCCTCTCCTCTCTCTCCTCTCCCTCCACCATCATTCTTTACTACCAGTTCCCCCCCACTTACCCCCACCCCTCCCCTTCTCTCTCTCTTCCCCCCCCCCTCTCCATTCCATTCCCCCCCTTTCCTATTTGAGCCCAGAGTCCCAATGCAAGATCCCATAACATCAGGAAGGATGCCACTGTTTGCCCCCCTTTTATCTCTCTACCCCCACTCCCCCTCCCTGTTTCTCCCTCATCCTAGTTCTTTGTCTTTGTCTTCTCTCTCTTTTGTACCATCTCATCTTTGTTTTGTTTTGTTTTCAAGTTGTGGTATGTATGTGTAGTGTAGTGTGTGTGTAGTGTAGTGTAGTGGTGTGGTGTGTATGTGTGCGTGTATTGTGGTGTAGTGTGTGTGTGTGTGTGTGTGTGTGTGTGTGTGTGTGTTGCGCGCCCTGTAGGTATAAACATGACCTGAATCTTTCTTTTTTTTCTTCTTCATAATGGCCATAACAGCGGCTGTAGTAGGATGCTTTGTAATTCGACGGAAAACGCCTAGTCCTGTGGGCAAAAAGGTATAGTCTCAAAGACAACCAGCCAACCGATCAATCAACCGATCAATCAACCGATCAATCAACCGATCAATCAATCAATCAATCCATCCATCCATCCATCCATCCATCCATCCATCCATCCATCCATCCATCCATCCATCACTCACTCGCTAACTTGCTCACTCACTCGAACCAATCGATCGATTTTTCGATCGACAGCCAACCAACCAACCAATCAATCAATCAATCAATCAATCAATCAATCAATCAATCAATCAATCAATCAATCAATCAATCAATCAATCAATCAATCAACCACTCACATTTTTTTTTTTTTCGTTCCTCAGCTAGAGCTCCTCCGAAGTTCACCAATAGTGAGCTTTTGCCTATGCGACAGTTTTTGCCCACCATGAAGGTAGCCGAATTCCGACTTCGGGATGTATGCTGGGTATGTTCGTGTTACCGTAACCCATCGAACGCTGATATTCATGACGGGATCTTTAACGTGCATATTTGATTTCTGCATGTGTATATATACATACACACACACACACACACACACACGCACGCACGCACCACGCAGACGCACACACACAAAGGAACAACCACACAAAAACACACATAACCCCAAAACCCCACCTACACACATTACACATATTCAGTAATTTTTAAAAAGGGATTTTAAATTGTGAAAGGTCTTTGTTACGTCCCTAGGACATTTGTTATAGTTACATTAACGTTAATGACTTGTTGGGTTTTTTTTTTGGGTTTTTTTAAACCTGGGGGCCAAATTCCCGATTTTGGGATTAAATTTTTTTTTTTTTTAAAACCAACCCTTTTCCCCCCTTGGTTTTTTTTTTTTTGGGTTTTTTTAAGGGGGGGGGGGGGGGGTTTTTTTTTGTGTTAATATACTAAATAAAAACAAAAAAGCCAAACAAAAAACAGGGACTACAACACACCAACCACCACCCCACACACACACACACACACACACCACCCCAAAACACCCACACCCCACACGGGGGATGAAGGGGAAATGGCGGTTTTGCACTTGGATGACCTGGGAGATCGAGAAAAATCCCCTACCCTTAATTTACCAGGTGCCGCCGAGATTCGAACCCACGACTTCATGGAGCCATGGGATTGAAGTCGGACGGTCTTTACCACTCGGCTTTTGCGTCCGTCTCTCACTCACTCACTCAAACAGGATGCCTGTAGCCTCGATCACCACAGAGGCCACATCAGGGTTGTCACCTCCTTCTGAATCAAAGCTCGGATCGAAATTGTGGAACCATTAATTTCAAATTAAATCTCTCTTTCTCTCTGTGTGTGTGCTAAAATTGAGAAATGGGTTCTCTCTCTCTCTCATCTCTCTCCTCTCTCTCTCCTCTCTCTCTCTCTCTCTCTCTCTCTCTCTCCTCTCTCTCTCTCTCTCTCTCTCTCTCACACACACACATGCACGCACGCACACACACC
>CM054144.1:28663693-28691193 GCA_028751875.1 Rapana venosa
AACATGCTGCAAGTCTTGACTACCACACTGGTTACAACATTAAATACAACACTGGTTAGGCATTGGCTGCAACACTGGTCATACAATTGGTTACAACATTGAATACAACGCGGATTACAATGCTTGCTGCAACATTGGCTATAGCATATTCCAGCCACAATATTGGTTACTTGGTTACAACAAGCTACAACATACTACCAAGACTGGCTACAACAAGCAACTACAACTACCCAAGCTACAGCAGACCGTGGCGACAACATGAAACAACATTGATGACAATAGATCCCCCCCCCTCCTCCCCCCCACCCCTGGCGAGTCTTAACAACAGACACTTGTTATAATCAAGCTACAGAATGTGTGACAACAAGCTTGGCTACAAACAAGCTTTTTGGTGACGAAGTGCGACAACACGGTTGGTACATACAACAAACTGATCAGGTCTCGGCTACAACCAAGCTTCTGGTTACAACAGGCAAACAACATGCCCTCGACAACAACAACGACAACATCTCTTTGAACCATTCATGGCAGCAACACAGCAAGCAAGCAAGCACGCACCGTGCTGCTGTCTCCTAGTCCTCTCTCTCTCCCTCTCCCTCAGCTAAAACTCTACAGCCATCCACAGCCTCAACACCGCTCCCACCCCCCTCCTCCCCTAACCACACCCCACCCCTTTTCCCCTGGCAAACACCAGTAGCCCAGAGAGAAATGCTCCTCCTGCTGCTGGCAGGCTGGCACCCCCAGGTTCCAGAGCTAGGCCACGCCTCCTCTCTCTCCCGCAGCGGGGCTTGGGAGGCTGGTTGCTAAGGGGCGGGGCTTCCCGGGACTCTGGTTGCTAGGCGGGGGCTGGGCCAGGGCATTGGGTGGCCGAGTCCCAGAGCTGGTGGCTGATGACATTACAGCTCGCATACATAAGCCAACTGTAGTTAGTGAATTTGCCACTTCCTAAACTTGATGATCATTTATCCGAGGTGGGAGCAAATTAGATATCCGGCAGATAGAATTTGCTTCTGCATCCTTTGGCCGGCCGCTCGCTCTCTAATCGAATCTGGGAGTAAAGCGATCCTAAGCGGAGAATTCGCGTGAGAATTAGCTCCGCAGTGTCCCCCCCCTTCTCGACGCCGCTAACTTCATTGAGCTTTCCTCTCTCATCGGGGGCCATTTTTGGTGGCGAAAACATTAGAAAAGTGTTGTATTTTAAACGCTTCAAGTCATTACAGATCGGTACAAATTACCAGCCGAGGGGGACGGACGGGAAAAGACGGGGCCAGCGGACGGAGCGATCGCGCGGACAGGTGAGAGAGAGAGAGAGAGAGCTGACCCACCTGAGCAGCCATGGACTACTCCTACCTGAACCAGCCCTCCTTTGACGGCCAGTGCGGCCTACCCGGGATGGAGGCCTCGCTGCCCAACTGCAACATCCCCTGTTCTTACGGGGACTCCAGCCCCTTCGCCCAGATGGGGCAGACCTACCGCTACAACGGCGTCCGCTCCTTCCCCACCGTCTCCAACCCTGGCCTCCCCACAGGTACCAGCTGCGGCGTCGTACCCCGAAGAGACCACCCGCAACACGCACCCGTCTTCCCACCCGGTAAGCGTCTTCACGTCTGTCACCCTACCCGTGGTTTTTTTTTTTGGTTGGGGGTCTGGGTTCTTCTGTATGTGTGGGTTGGTTTTTGTTTTGTTTGGGAGCGTTCTGGAAATACCTGTCCCATCTACCTGCACCCTACCTGCCCCCTCTCCTACTTTAAACAAGGCGTGGCGGACCTAATCCTGGTCCTAAATGAAATTTGGGGTGGGGGGAGGGTCGGGTAGCTAGGCCCGTAGAGGCCTGGGTGAGCAGGAAAATACCCCCCTTGGCCTGGCCTGGGCCGGATTAAAGCCCGCCCCCCACACACGTTGATGTGTCATAATTGCTGCTTACCTTGTTAGCCCCGTTCTACACCCCCCCTACCCCCCATCCCCCCACCCTGTGCTAGTCGAGGTGCCATCATTGCAAGTGATCTAGTTAAACTGCCCCACCGTCTCATTACAGCCCAAGCCCAAGAGAGAAAAAAGAAAAAAAGAAGTTGCTCCTTTACGTCCAAATTTCATATTGCGAAAGCAAATCCGAACAAAATAAGATTTGAACGGGGCAAATTGTTTTAGTGCGCGCTAACTGAGTTGCGGGCGCCTTGTGTGTGCAGATGATCGGTGCAAATCGCATTAAGGGTCGTGCACATACACAGCAAACAACATTTCTACTGCTCCCGAGTGGTGGTGGGGGGCTGCGAAAGCAATTCATCAAAAATCCACAGCGAGAAATCGAGCAGGAAAGGTGTTCCTGTTTGTGTACTGACTTTTGTCAGTCTCTTTGCTTCGTTGGAGGGGGGGGGGCAAGTTTATCTTTTTAGTTTTATTTTTCGCGCTTCTAGTATTTCTTTTTTTTTTCTTTCTTCTTCTTTTCTTTCTTCAGGGTTTTGTTTTGTTTGTGAGTGTGAGTGTGTGGAATTTACTTATTCAAATTTGTCAAATTATTCTGTTGCTGAGTTTTTGAACGTCAGTTATTATTTGTTTTCAAGTTTTTTGTGTGTGTGCTTTAATTTTTTTTTTCCAGTTTCGTGTATTTTCATTTTTTTTCTGGTTTTGTTTAGTTTCGGGTTATTTTTTTCCTTCTCTCTTCTAGTTAGCTTGTCAGTATCTACATGGGACTCATTCATCTACAGCGTGTTATTTTTGTCTTATACTTTTTTTTTTTTTTAGGGCTGTTTGCATATTCATTTGGTTTTGTCTTACTTGATAACGATGTCTGTCTTTTCTTTCATTTTTTCTTTCTTCTTTTCTCTTCTTTCTGTCTTTCTTTGTCGAAGTCGACTTTCTTTTCTTCCTGCATTTTTTGCCCCCCTGTACCAACCTCTTTCTTTCTTCGCCAGTTCTCTTCCTTCCTTCCTTTGGTTCGTAGCTTCTGCATTTCTATCTTCTTTCGTGTGCACCGTCTTAGTTTCTGTCTTTTTATTTGGTAAGTATTTTCTTCCTTCCTTCCTTCCTTCCTTCTTCCTTTCTTTCTTTCTTCCTTCCTTCCTTTCTTCCTTTATTTCTTTCTTCTTCTTCTCTCCTTCCTTCCTTCCTTCCTTCCTTTCTTTCTTTCTTTCTTCTTTCTTTCTTTCTTTAGATCTGTTTTTCTTTCTTTCTTCTTTTCCTACATCCTCATTCTTCTTCCTTCCTTCCTTCTTTCTTCCTTTCTTTCTTTCTTTAATCGTTTTTCTTTCTTTCTTCTTTTCCTACATCCTCATTCTTCCTTCCTTCCTTCCTTCCTTTCTTTCTTTCTTTAAATCGGGTTTTCTTTCTTTCTTCTTTTACTACATCCTCATTCTTCCTTCCTTCCTTCCTTCCTTCTTTCTTTCTTTAAATCGGGTTTTCTTTCTTTCTTCTTTTACTACATCCTCATTCTTCCTTCCTTCCTTCCTTCCTTTCTTTCTTTCTTTAAATCGGGTTTTCTTTCTTTCTTCTTTTACTACATCCTCATTCTTCCTTCCTTCCTTCCTTCCTTTCTTTCTTTCTTTAAATCGGGTTTTCTTTCTTTCTTCTTTTACTACATCCTCATTCTTCCTTCCTTCCTTCCTCCTTTCTTCTTTCTTTAAATCGGGTTTTCTTTCTTTCTTCTTTTACTACATCCTCATTCTTCCTTCTTCTTCCTTCCTTTCTTTCTTTCTTTAAATCGGGTTTTCTTTCTTTCTTCTTTTACTACTCCTCATTCTTCCTTCCTTCCTTCCTTTCTTTCTTTCTTTAAATCGGGTTTTCTTTCTTTCTTCTTTTACTACATCCTCATTCTTCCTTCCTTCCTTCCTTCCTTTCTTTCTTTCTTTAAATCGGGTTTCTTTCTTTCTTCTTTTCCTACATCCTCATTCTTCCTTCCTTCCTTCCTTCCTTTCTTTCTTTCTTAAATCGGGTTTTCTTTCTTTCTTCTTTTCTACATCCTCATTCTTCCTTCCTTCTCTTCCTTTCTTTCTTTCTTTAATCGGGTTTTCTTTTTTTTTCTTTTACTACATCCTTATTCTTCCTTCCTTCTTTCTTTCTTTCTTGTTTCCTGTTTTCCCTCTTCGTTTTCCACTTTCTTTCTCACTTCTTTCTTTCGTTCTTTCTTTTTTCATTTTCTACCTCACCATTCTTCCTACCTTCCTCCTTTCTTTCTTTCTTTTGTTCTGTCTGTTTTCCTTCTTCCTTTTCTTGTTTTTTGTTTTGTCCTTCCTCCCTTCCTTCCTTCCTTCCTTTCTTTCTTTCTTTCTTTCTTTCTTTCTTTCTTTCTTTCTTCTTCTTTCTTTCTTTCTTTCTTTCTTTCTTTCTCTCTCTCTCTCTTTCTTTATTTCTTTCTTTCTCTCTCTCTCTCTCTCTCTCTCTCTCTCTCTCTCTCTCTCTCTCTCTCTCTCTCTCTCTCTCTCTCTCTCTCTCTCTCTCTCTCTCTTCTTTCTTTCTTTCTTTCTTTCTTTCTTTCTTCTCTTCTTTCTCATCTTCCATCCACTCCTTCTTTCACTTTGTTTTCTGTCCTGGATTTTCAATTTCAAGTTTTTCTCTGTCTCTCTCCTTCATGTTTTCGTTTTCAGTTTGCAACGATTTCTGATTCATTCTATTTCTTCCTTTTTCACTCACTCCTTTCATAACAACGATCGTTAAAACATTTTCCCCTCCATGTTTCCTTTCCACGGTCGTTCCTTTCTTCCTTTCTGCCAAATCTGTCTTTCTTTCTCAGTTTCTTTCTTTCTTTGCTTTCGTTCTTATTTATTTATTTATTTTTTTCTCTTTCGTTCACACCTGCTTTCTTTCAACATTTCGTTCATGTTTTTTCCTCCTTTATTTTTAATATTACTTCTTTCCCCCTTTCCACTTCTTGTTAAAAGCTTCCGTTCGTTTACGCCTTTTTCTTTCCTTCCTTCCTTCCTTCTTTCTTTCTTTCGTTTCGCGTTTATCGGGTGTGCCTGTTACTTCCATCATTTCGATAGATAGATATTATGGGTTTCTTTTTTTCGGTTAAAATTAAAAAAACAACTTTTTCTTTCTTTGTTTCCTTCTTTGTTTAATTATTGCTTTTTCTTTCTTTCTTTCTTTTTTTCTTTCTTTCTTTCTTTCTTTCCTTCTTTCTTTCTTTCTTTCTTTTCTTTTCTTTTCTTTCTTTCTTTCTTTCTTTCTTTCTTTCTTTCTTCCTTGCTTCCTTTCTTTCTTCCTTCCTTCCTTCCTTTCTTTCTTTCTTTCTTTCTTTCTTTCTTTCTTTCTTTCTTTCTTCCTTCCTTCTTTCCTTCTTTTCTTCCTTCCTTCCTTTCTTTCCCCCACCTTTCTTCTTTCCTCCCTCGTTCCTTCCTGTCTTTTCTTTATTTCTTCACAGCGCTATTTTGATAGTTCTTTGTCGCAAGATATTCTTATCTACACAGTTCCTACTTGTTTCCGAACAAAATAACTGGAAAAAACGACCCTGCTATTGTTTTTCGCTGTGTCGGTTTTCTGAGTTCTTTTGTATTTAGGTGCTTTCTCTATTATCCATTCATTCATTTATTGATTTCAGGGGTTTTGTTTGTTTGTTTGTTTGTTTGTTTGCTTATTTGCCATTTTAATTCAAAGCTGCTTTTTGTTTTTTAACGCAGCGTTATCTCTTGAAGGGTTTCTTTATTATCATTATCATTGTATTATTATTATTATTATTATTATTATTATTATTATTTCATTAATCAGTGTTTTAAAAGCAACAACAAACCTTTTCGTTATTTTCCGATGAGTTGTTACTGAGTTGCTTTACTTGACTGTACTTTGTTTTGCTATGATCGCTTTTTGATATATTATCTTATTCATATCTGCAGACCTTATCCATTTAATCAAACAATCCATTGACTTAAATTGCTTTTTTGTTTTTTTAAAAGTATTTATTCATTTCTTTATTTATCGATTCAACAACAGTGGAAGTTCGCGCTGGGGTTATTTTACATCTTCGCACCGGATACGTACCAATATATACCTGAATCGGAACTCTAGCTTATCAGTGTGTGAGTGTGTGTGTGTGCGCGCATCGTAGATGTGTGGCCCTTGCAATCGGCGGAGCTAAAGAAAACAGATTGTGACGGATTGTTTGATTGTTAAGGCCTACAAGGCAATCATTCTCACCATCAGATTTCGTGGGCGGACAAATCATACAGTTTGGTTTTTCGAAGGACACTATGAAAGAGGTGACAACGTATTTTCTTTATGTTATGTGTTTGTTTATCGTGGTTTTTTGTGTGATTGTTGTTGTTGTTATTTGGTTGGTTGTATGTTAGTCAAATCTTTGTATTGGTCGTTTGGATGATTGGTTGGTTGGTTGGTGGGTTGGTTGGTTGTTGTTTTGTTTCTTTTCTTTAATTTTTTTCCATCTCCTTTAGATTTAGTTGTAATGAGAGTGTTGATCAGTCTGATTGTTTTCGGGTAATTGTGATACATTGCTATCGTTTTATTGTATCATCTCTGTCTGTCTCTCTGTCTGTCTGTCTCTCTCTCTCTCTTTCCTTCCTCTTACACTTTCTCATGCCCGCGTCACTCGTTCTTCCTTGTGTGTGTGTGCGTGTGTGTGTACGTGCGTGCGAACGTGTGTGTATGTGTGTGTGTGTGCACGCGCGCGCGTGCGTGCGTGCATGTGTATGTGTGTTGTGTGTGTGTGTGTGTGTGTGGTAGGTACACGCGGGCACATACTCGTAGCACAAAACTATTTGCACCCGCGCGGGCAGCTACCAGTTAAGAGGAGTATACTGTCACAGACATTTCGCTGTCTAGGTAGACAACAAAGATTTTAAAAAATCTTTAGAAAGAGTGAACAATTATAGGCATTGGTTTTCCACTCCTACCTATGCGTTAAGAGAGAGAGAGAGTGAGAGAGAGAGAGAGAGGAGAGAGAGAGAGAGAGAGAGAGAGAGAGAGAGAGAGAGAGACACAGAGACAGAGACAGAGACAGAGAGACAGAGCGAGCGAGCGAGCGAGCGAGCGAGCGAACGAGAGAGAGAGAGAGGGAGAGAGAGAGAGAGAGAGAGAGCAATCAAAGTACTTGTATTCTTTTTTTTTCCATTAACTTTTTTCATTAATTTCTTTTTAAAGACATAGAACTTTCGCGAATTTTTAAAATTTATTGATGTATTCTTTAATGTTTTATAATGTTTTTACATGAACTGGTTTTCTCTCTCTCTCTCTCTTTTACATTCTTCCAAAAAAAAAAAAAAATCACAAGACAATAGTTCTTCAAATGAATAACGATGTGACCCTGTCAAAAAAGCTGCGTCTTGCATGAACGCCTAAAAAAACCTGATGTTTTATTCATTTTTCTCAAAATATGATTAAAGTATTGATCTCTTAATGTCTACCCACCCCATTCCCCCGTTGACCAAAAGAAAAAAAAGGAAAAAAAGAAAAAAAAGAAAGAAAAAGTTCAGAAGGTCTCTTTCCCTCTTACTTTGACCATAATTGATTTGTCTTTGCAAGATATAGCGCTATACAAATTCCATTTTCTTGTTCTTGTTCTTGTTTTTTTCTTTCTTCTTCTTCTTCTTCTTAATTCATCTTCTTAATTCCCCTTCTTAATTCTTGTTGTTGTTCTTGTTCTTCTTCTTCTTCTTCTCAGATATACCTCTAATATGCAGAGCATGGTATCATAGCACTGGCACCCATTTCTATGAATTTGTCGGTAACAGATTGAAGTAAAGCAATGGGATAAAAGAAATGGAAGAAAAGTTTATATAGCATAATGCACATAAGTACATTAACATTTTGTCGAATATCAATGATTCGAAAGGCCAACGTACTCCTAACGTAACTTTCTTGAAAGTCACTTTCAGAGATTGGAAACGGCAGTGCATCGTACTTTGTCCGAAATAAGCAATCCAAGAGAAAGATTTTTAAAAGATGTGTGCAGTAGACAGTCGATAAAGCAAAAAGAAAACCCCTAAAACCAAACAAAAAATTAACATGCAAACAACAACAATAACACCACACAGAGAGAGAGAGAGAGAGAGAGAGAGAGAGAGAGAGAGAGAGAGAGAGAGAGAGAGAGAGAGTGTTAAACATAGTATATTTTAATATATCAAAGCGGTCAGTTTTCCTCAGAAGCTGTTTCATCAAACAAAACAATCCAATCATCATGTGCTCCTCTGCATCAGCCTGAACTGCTTCACCAGTTGCATAAGCCAGAGCGCTGAACTTGAAACTGAATATTACAGCAAAGTTTTAGCAAATCGAAATAAATAAATGCGAATTTGTTTCCTTTCATTTTGGAGCGACAAACTTATGAATGATCTAAGAAAATCTCTTTGTGTCTGTTCATTTCTGTGCCTTCTTCGACAAAGAAAATGAGAACAATTGAAAAACAAACAAGCAGACTAATTTACCAACGAAAATTAAACGCAGATGAGTATTTCAACTGAAGAGGACCGTACATATCAATGAATGAATGAACAGAGTGAATGAGCATAATTATCATTTATAGATCGTATACAAATCTACATCCGCATCCATCGCAGAAAGAGTGCTGGGAGTAATATCAAATAAATTCAACCCTAGCGAATTTACTTCAATCAATCCCAGAGAATGACAGCCATCATAATGAAATCTTAGAACTGTCCAGGATAGTCCACTTCGGTACCCTGTTAAAATTAACAACAAAAAAAGAAGAAGAAAAAGTTACATCAGCAGGCGAATGTGACAATAAAATCTTCGGAAAAACTGGAAAAGTTCTGCACACAGTTGTAAAATTTCACACTTTGCATTTCAAGAAAATGCGTTTTAAAGGAAGGAAACGGCACAGTCTAATTCATAAACTTCTTGAAAAGATGTTAACAGATGTGAGGTGAAGTGGATCAAGATCTTGAGTTTAATCTTGAACTCCGCGCGGAGCCCGGCAGAATCAGGCTGTAGCATACACCCGGTCTCAGTGTCCAGAAACAGATGACAAAATTTACAAAACTGCATACACACGGGGACTGGATGTGAAAAAGCACATGAATGCGTATTCCATTATCCTCAATATAAAAGAATAAATAAATAAATACATAAAGTGTCAAATATCACTTGCTTAATGATTGTCAGCAACTTGCGATTTTTCCTTTTCCTTTCTGTTTCATAATTATGTAATTTGCGGTATGTTTCTCTACGCGTAAGACCAATGAGAAAACTATTGCTTTTTACTCTTTTGGAAAATACATTGGCAGGCGGCTCTTTAAGATCACGGAACCGCATAGGTTCTAGGAACACCTTTACAGTACACAATAATGCCTTTGCAGAGATAAAGGAAAAGGTGTCCCATAACCTATGTGGTCGTAGGGGAGCAAGGCATCAGAGACCTCAGCTTCTCAAAGGGCCAGCATATTGAAGGTGGCGCCCATCTCCTCTCCCTCGCTTCTTTACCTTCCCTGTCCCTAAAGAGACAGGTACCCATTTACAGCTGGGTGAACTGGGGGACTGTACTGAAGCCAAGATGCACAAACGGCCACCTATCCAAGTGGTAACCACGCTCGAAGCTGCTTGATTGTAGCTGGGGGAAAGCGAGTGCTCTGACCACTGAGCTAACCCGTCCCCTCAGTGCAGAGATACCTTGAGAAAACTAACAAACGAGAAAAAATCCACCCTGATAATAGTTATGTTGTTGCTGGTCGCTACCCAGAGGATCCCACCACCCCACCTGGGAACCATTGTGAGACTGTTCGTACACACTGCACGAGTAGTTTGAGTGTACAGCTGTTTTCAAATACTTCGCCATAACAGACTCCATACATTTCTTTTCTCTTCTATTAAAGAGAGTAGAGTTTATTATGGTAAAAGATTGTCATGACAAAGACAATATCAACATTCTTTTTCATAACAAAACAACATTTTCAATGTGGGTCTGGTCACTTTGCTTACATCAGTAACTGACCAATAACAGTTTTCGACCTTCCTTCTTTAGATGTCGGAACATTTTTTAATCTGATGTCGTTTCGGTTCTTCGACTATTTACCGAAGACTTTATCGCTCTGCAGTAGGCTAGGATTCTCATTTCGGTATCTTCCTATTCTGCTTTTTTATTTTTTATTACTCTAATCGTAAAATACCGGTTTGCGCTTCTTGAAACTCGACACTTTGAAATTCATAGTGTGCTATACATCACCGAGTGTGAAAGAGAACAGTTGGAATTCAGCAGCGCCTATGAGGTCATTTGATACTGGACTGTGTGATAATGTTTAACTGAGGGTACTCGGCCTAAGAAAATATACACTTTTCCCATGAATACCATGCATATACTTTTCATGTTGTGATCCACACAATCACTTTTGAGTTGGGTTAAAAAAAAGGTATGATACATAATTTATAGATCGTATAAAAATTTACATCAGCGTCCATTGCAGAAAGAGCGCGTATCTATCTATCTATCTATCTATCTATCTATCTATCTATCTATCTATCTATCTATCTATCTATCTATCTATCTATCTATCTATCTATCTATCTATCTATCTATCTATCTATCTATCTATCTATCTATCTATCTATCTATCTATCTATCTATCTATCTATCTATCTATCTATCTATCTATCTATCTTTAGAGAGAGCGAGATAGACATATAGATATAGATAGATAGATGGATGGATAGATAGATATAACAACTTTTGACAGTAATCAACCCATGTAAGAACTTTTCCCAGTAATAGATCTACGTAAGACCGCCTTTTAGCCATTTTTTCTTTTTAACAAAAATCTATTTCTTGTCAAGTGTTGAACAATAAATGTAAAATCAATATAAATGGGAGTAGTTTTCTTTCGGAGACAAAAAACTTGGATTTAGATACAGTGCCTCTTCGACTCTGTGAAAGTTAATATTTTCACATAAGTTGTATGAATTATGCATCAACTCGGTACAGTTTCTGGAAAAACGATACTTTGAAAATCAAGAATATAGAGAAACTTTTGTTTCTGTAGCCCCTGAAATTTCGATGTTCTAAAATTCATAAAGTGGGGCGCAATTCTAGCCTTTGAAAAGCAATTCCTTTTTAACTCATATACGAAGTATGTAAGCTTTTTTCAGCCATTTCTTGAATAACTTTGTGAGAAAAAAATCTAGTATGTATGAATGTGCAGACTAATGGTATGCAAAACAGTTCCTATTTCTCTTTCTGAGAGGAAAATTGAAACCGTGACGATTAGTGTGTGTGTGTGTGTGTGTGTGTTGTGTGTGTTGTTTGTGTTGTGGTGTGTGTGTGTTGTGTGTGTGTGTGTTTTTGGTGTGCGCGCGCGCGTATGTGCGTGTATGAAGAAGGTAGTTTGCTTATTGCAATTATAAAAACATTCTCACTTTTCAGCCATTTCTCCTAATCAAAAATTCAACAACCACCCAACCAATTCAACCAACCAACCAACCACCAACCAACCAACAACCAAACCAAACCAACTAACAACCCAAACCAACCATCCAACCAACCAACAACAAACCAACCAACCAGCCTTACATGGGTGCGAACAATACGAGATAACAATTGTAAACCCAGATGAATTATGCTTTTGATATTGTCTTTGTTTGTTTGTTGTTGTTTTTTCGTTCGTTGGGATTGTCGTCGTTCGTTCGTTCGTCGTTCGTTCCTCCTTCTTCCTTCCTTTCCTTCCTTTCTTTCCTTCCGTCTATCTATTATCTACTATCTATCTATCTATCAATCTATCTATCAACTATCTATCTTTTCATCATCTATCAAATCTATCTATCTATCTATTTTACTATCTATCTACTTTGTCTGTCTGTGTCTGTCTCTATCTATCTATCTTCTATTATCTATCTTCACTATCTATCTATCTATCTTCTATCTATCTATCTATCTATCATTTTATCTATCTATCCATCCATCCACCCATCCATCCATCCACTTTCCATCACCCACCCATCATCCATCCATTCATCCTTCATCTATCTATATCTATCTATCTATCTATCTATCTATCTATCTATCTATCTATCTATTTCTATCTATCTATCTATCTATCTATCTATCTATCTACCCTATCCTATTCTATCTACTATCTATTACTTCTTATCTATCTATCTATCTTCACTTCCTTCCTTCCTTCCTTCCTTCCTATCTCATTTTCTCTCTGTCTTTCTTTTTACCTGTGTCCGCACGCTTGTGTTTTGTGACAGTCAATGTTAACTCAATCAAAAGTTCGTCAACAAAAGAGAAACGATGAAGTTTTTGAAAAATCCAAACCCTTCATGATTGTTATAACTTATTCTTTCTATGTACTTGTATGATCGTATTATATACGTGTGATGATTATTTCATATTTTTGTGTCAAAAATTGTAATTACTCTACCATATATGCATTAGTGTGAGAGAGGAGAAGGAGAGAGAGAGAGAGGGAGACAGGGACAGGGACAGAGGGAAGGGAAGGGGGAGGAGGGTGGAGGGCAAAAGAGTAAAACCCTAATCTATTTGTCTTTTACACTGAAGCGTGTTACCGTTGCAACCATAACTATATCTATTTGAAAGTAACTGGATTGTTTCAAAGAAGAAAAGGCAACAATTAATATGAATAGAAGAAGGAGAACAAGAAGAAAGAAGAAAGAAGACGACGACGAAGAAAATTTGCGAAGAAAAAATTGCGAAAAAGAATTGCAAAGATGAAGAAGAAGACAGGGAAGAAGAATTGCAAAAGAGAACTGTGAAGAAGAATTGCAAAGAAGAATTGCAAAGAAGAAGAATAACAAAGAAGAAGAAGAAGAAGAAGAAGAAGAAGAAGAAGAAGAAGAAGAAGAAAGCAATAATGCAGAGAAGCCAGTTTCCACTGGCCCTAGACTCACTGTATGGAAATAATCAGTGTTGTGCCCCATTGACTCCTCTGGAAGTTCAGACACGAGAGGAATCATGCAGAAACTGTGGGACGATGTAGAGATTGTGGGAAGATGCAGAGATGGAAAGAAGATGCAGGGATTGTAGAGAGATGCAGAGATTGTAGAGAGATGCAGAAATTATGGGAAGATGCAGAGATTGTAGAGAGATGCAGAAATTGTGGGAAGATGCAGAAATTGTTGGAAAATGCAGAAATTGTAGGAAGATGCAAGAAATTGTAGGAAGATGCAGAGATTGTAAGAAGATGCAGAAATTAGGGTAGATGCAGAAATTGTAGAGAGATGTAGAGATTGTAAAGAGATGCAGAGATTGTAGAGAGATGCAGAAATTGTAGAGAGATGCAGAAATTGTAGAGAGATGCAGAGATTGTAGAGAGATGCAAAGATTGTAGAGAGATGCAGAGATTGTATGCAGAAATTGTAGAGAGATGCATAAATTGTAGAGAGATGCAGAGATTGTAGAGAGATGCAGAGATTGTAGAGAGATGAAGAAATTGTAGAGAGATGCAGAAATTGTAGAGAGATGCAGAGATTGTAGAGAGATGCAAAGATTGTAGAGAGATGCAGAAATTGTATGCAGAAATTGTAGAGAGATGCAGAAATTGTAGAGAGATGCAGAGATTGTAGAGAGATGCAGAGATTGTATGCAGAAATTGTAGAGAGATGCAGAAATTGTAGAGAGATGCAGAAATTGTAGAGAGATGCAGAGATTGTAGAGAGATGCACAAATTGTGGGAAGATGCAGAAATTAGGGAAGATGTAGAAATTAGGGAAGATGCAGAAATTAGGGAAGATGCTGATGCCAGCAGAGAATAAACACTTGAAATATCAGAGAAATATTGTCAATGAAACAAACACTCATAGAAAGAGATACACGAACTAATGCTGCAGTTCAGACGAGGCAAAAACAGTGTCAGATAAATCTGCTACACTACCAACCTGCTAGTTCCTAGAGAAAATTATTACCCTCCACCCCATCGGCCCCCACCACAAAAGAAAAAGAAAAGAAGAAAGCATTATGTCAACAATACCTATAATTATGTAAGGAAGAAAAAGAAGAAGAAGAAGAAGAAGAAGAAGAAGAAGAAGAAGAAGAGATGGAGACCTTTGTTTTGCAGTGAGGAAAATGTTCATAATGCCACAGCATCTTTAATTGATATCATACGCAGAAAAGTATTGTTGATGCCTTATTCACTACAGGCGGTGTTTTGTTGTTGTTTTTTGTGTGTCCTTTTATTATTATTTTTTTTGAACAAATCACATTTCAAATTCTGTATTTCCTGTCATCCCTTTAGGGATATGGAGGATTTTACACAATATGAACAAAATCATAACTGAACAACATAAATGCACCACGTAACTGGATATTTGAACACATTACTATAGAACAGCGCACAGCAGAATGTGAA
Source organism: Rapana venosa (assembly GCA_028751875.1). NCBI lineage: Eukaryota > Metazoa > Mollusca > Gastropoda > Neogastropoda > Muricidae > Rapana > Rapana venosa. The sequence goes on from CM054144.1 coordinate 28,677,952, forward strand.
ATGCTTCATATGAATAGTCTCCGTGTGTGTAGTCACCTTCTGTCATCGACATTGTCATATAATTTTCGTCGTTCAAGGTTTGCGTGTGCTGATTTATTTTTAACCGTTTGGTTTGACTCTGCATCAGTACGGCAGTAGGAAAACAGTCCGTAGCCCATCCATCCTGTGTGTGTGTTGTGTGGTGAAGTGGACAGGATTATTAACGGAGATAGGAGCTCTTCCCCGGGTCTGGAAAGTTCCTGTGGAAACACACCTTCTCCTTTCCTTCACCAGGTGGCCTGCCAATGCACAGACTGTAAATCGTCAGCGCCTGGGCTTTATCACAGTTCTTGATTAAACCATTGACGCTGGGGGCAACAGCAAAGTGAGAGGCTGTATGACCAGTGGCTTTCCCACTCATGAAATTCCACTTTACAGCTTAGTCTTTAGTGATCGACTATGACTCTCTGACTAGGAGGCTTGACTCGCACAGTCTTTATGTGCTGCAGCCCTGGGGGCTGGTTGGCCTTTGGAGAACATCTCCAACGCTGACTGTCCTTATGCCCACTTGGCCCAGAGAGTGGGGATGTACTGTGGGCAAGGCATCTCCACTATAATCAAATTTCTGCCCAGTTTTCAAAACAGCAGCTGCCTCCTCTGCTGTTTTGGAGGTCATCGTCGGACACGACGGACAAACATACAAATCGCTAACCAAACGAGTCCAAATCTGACAATTCTTTTTTTCCCTTTGCGAGCATGCGACTCTGGAAAATAAACAGACTTTTCCGGAAAAGTTAGGAAGTACTCATTATACTTTGCAGTTTCGACTGACTTAATTTTTTTTTTTAAAAAGGATTTCATGTATGTAACATTTTTTAATCACCATTATTTTGTGTCGTGTTTCCATGCGTGTAGATAGAAATTGATATGCTAGGCAGTTTAAAAATAATTTCCAGTTACGTCAGGATCCAGCCGGATAGCGCAGTTGAATGCCTTAATCCAATTAGGGACAAGACAGCCATTAAACCACACCCCACAGTCATGTTCCACTGGAAAATGTGCAATAGTTTATTGTGTCTGGCGCCACCGTTTGCCGGCAGGGAAATTGCGACTGTTGGCCAAATGTTGTGGGTGTGCTATATACCTCATCTCCTTCATGGTTGAGCTACGGACCAATTATCCAACCCTCATATTTTGACACCCCCATGGGGATGCCAGGGGCCTGTCGGTATAAACAGCATCCTTCCCTTTTGGAAATTCTGTGCCAGGAATTCCCTCTTTTCTATCCCTCACTTTGTTTCTGTCTTGTTCCTTTTCTTTCTGTTACCTCTTTCTTATTCTTGGTCCATTTTCCTGCCATTTTTTTCCAGAGAGACTTAAAATAGAGCAAGTCTCTCCCACGCTTTATAAGTCGGATGCGCTGGGCCTGACTTGTCAGGCACTTAACGGCAGCGTAACCCATTTTCGCTCAAATGACGGACGAACAGTTACTACTGTCCGAGCGTTCAACGAAGAAGAAGAAGAATTTGACGATATAATTTATCTTGGCACATCTACATGAGTATGTTTCATAAATAGGAAAACAAATATCCATATTTATGAAGCCTTTGTTTTTTCTTTTTTTCCCCTTCTGCCTACCCAGAAATAGCGTACAGACACCAGCCGACAAAAGAGAATTTGAATAAGAAAATCATCAAATATTGATTCAACTTCAGTTATTATAGATGAGGCTTTACTTCGCTTCTGATTTCTTTCAAGATAATGATGAGACAGATTTTGATTTAATCATATAACAGCTTTCGGATTTCATTATTATACAATCTCTAGGGGTTTGGAAACATAATCTTGTTGCCTTCAAATGAAGGTAGGGACCCCATGGTGTGTGACGTGTGATGTACGAATAACGACCAAGCATTTGCTTCTGAAATGTTGAGATGTCCAGGATATTAGTCACAAGTATTTTACTGCAGATTTCTTAAAGATCCTGTTTTCAGATGTTCCACCAGATATCGGACAACAATTTTAACTTTCTGAGAGAATCAATAATAATAATAATAAATGGAATTTATATAGTGCTATATCTTGTAAATAAAACAATAAATCAAAGCACTTGCATTCGACCCACTCCTACACATGCAACCAACAATAATTAACAGTTTTAACAAAATTCACACAAACACAGGTTATACACTTCGGCAGGATGATGGGAATTTTGGTCATTGAAGGCAGGGACAGATAATTATGAGATGAAACAATAGGGGAAAGTCTTAGGTTTGAAATAGATATGTCTTGAGGCTGGATTTAAAAGCGTCGTAAGTAGGCTTCTCTCGAAGGGAGAGAGGGAGGTCATTCCAGATTGATGGACAAGAAATAGAGAAAGATCGATGGCCAACTGTGGATTGGTTATATCTAGATGATGCTGGCAGACCAGCCAAAAGAGAATTACAATAGTCCAGACATGAAAGAATGAGAGATGTGACAAGTTTGGATGTTGCATTAGCGGACAGGTACTTTCGAATTGTAATTATACGCCGTAATTGATAGTAGCGCGACTGGCAGGTCAGGGTGATGAATTTTTGCATGAAGAGTGTGTTGTCGATAACAACACCTAGATACTTGACTGTGATGGATAGAGAACCTGTGGTATTGCCAAATTCTATTGAATCTGTTGTGATGGAAGAGAGTTTGTGTTTGGTCCCTACAATCATGGCTTCAGTTTTATCTATGTTTAGCTGTAACTTGTTTTGTATTTTCCAGTTTTGAATATCCTGGAAAAATTCTGTAGAAAAAGCCACAGTTGCAGACAGGAAAAAGAAAAAAAACACATGGGTGGTACTGCTCTTGTGTCGACGCGCTCTCCCCGGGGAGAGCAGCCCGAATTTCACTCAGAGAAATCTGCCGTGACTTAAAGTGGTATACACAAATAAATAAATAAATAAGAAAGTATTGTAGGAGGCTGGTAAAGCATGGAGGGTGGCCAGGGAAGAGAGAGAGGGTAAGGGTGGGAGAGCCTTGGCGGCGGCTGCCTGTATACTTTAGTGTTTTTGTTGAGCAATTGATCAGGTGTGCTTGTAACATAATGTTGGTAAGCGCCTAATTAGATCTGCCTTAAGTGAAACTTAGGCACACACAGAAATACCCTTCATTTCTTTACTCCTGTACTGTGACTAAACCTTTACCAAAAAATACTTTCTGCTTTGAAGAAAAGCCCCCTAATTTCAAATACCCGTAGGAAGTATAATAGTGGTAACTGGGTGGGTGGGGGTGGGTACCTAGTGATTAGAGCGTTGCGCGCTAGCGATCTAACGACCTGAGTTGGAGCCACCATCAAGACGGCTATTCGAAGGAATCCCTCCCACCCCCACCCCTTGGAGTTCACATCATTATTGACTCCACTCCCTTGAAAATCTTTCGGATGAGACTACAAACCAAGGTTCCGTGTGCGAACGCACGCAGAACATCTTGCGCACACGTTAAAACCCGTTCTGCCTTTTCGAAAGAGTAGGCCACTGAGTGCCGGTGGGAACGAATGACAACATTGATTAAAAAAAAAACACCCAACCCATATGCATGCTGGTGTCGTGTTTAGACATCATGCCCGAAGTCGGAATGTGGCTACCTTAATGGAGGGCACAAAACGGTTGCATAGGCAAAATTCTCACCATTGGTGAACCTGGGAGGTCCTACCGAGGAGCAGCGAAATAAAAAAGTAATTGGAAACTGTGGAGGAACTCCACAGCACAGCCCCTTGCTGAGTCCCTTCTGTTTTGAATGGTTAAAACATCGTTGTGATAATGATTATTTACAAAAAACAACAACCCAACAACAAATGGTATGAAATGTGAACAACTGTTATCACTAGCTGACTCATACAGTCAGTCCTTCGGATGAGACTATAAACCGAGGCTCCGTGTGCGAACGCATGCAGAACATCTTGCGCACATGTTAAATCCTGTTCCGCTTTTCGGAAGAGTAGGCCATTGTGTGCCGGTGGAAACAGATGACAAAATTTACAAAACCGCATACACACGGGGACTGGATCTAAAAAAGCACACGAGTGCTTATTCCATTATCCTCGATATAAAAGAATAAATAAATAAATAAGTTATCGATATGCGAACTAACTTGTGACACATTCCTCACGCCAGAAAAAACAAAATATTGTCCTTTCCCCTCCTGCTATGTTGAAACACTCAACTAAATCATAAATCTAACATACTATATCATTTGAAGGGGTCTGTATGCCGTATGGATTTTGGATTATTCAGATAGGTTCTTTATAGGGTCAAAGCACTCATTCTCCCCAAGCTAAGGAGGTTAAACAGTGTTGAGTGTGGTTTCCTCTTGGATGGGTGACCGTTCGTGCGCGCGCCTTGGCTTCCGTACAATCACTGGGTTTACCCAGCTGTATTAAATGGGTACCTGCCCTCTTTAGGGACAGGGAAGGTAAAGCAGCGAGGGAGAGGAGATGGACACCGCCCTCAAGATGCTGGCCCTAGAGAAGCTGAGGTCTCGCACCTCAAAGACCGCATGGGTTATAGGAACATCTTTACTTTCTTATAGAAATTTCAAATCCGTGCCTAAATTGGTTAGACATCTGAAGTACTGCTGATTCCTGTCTGCAGAATAATGAAATGACAAGGCAGTAGAGCCCAAAACATTTTGCTAGGAAGGGAGTTAATTCTTCTCTGAAGATCATCGGCTGTCCGGCTTTCTCTTGAGTTCTTCTTTCCTGAATTATTAACTTGATAGAATGTTTGGGGCACTACTCGTCTGTTTGTTTGTTTGTTTTTGTTTGTTTGTTGTTGTTGTTGTTGGTTTTTACTGTGAAGGAAAACACTTCAGAATTTGAGACAAAGTGGCGCTGCTCTTGTGGCCACGCGCTCTCACCCAGGGAGATCAGCCTTAATGTCTCGCAGAGAAATCTGGAGTGACTTTCAGTGGTATAAATGAAAACCTCATATAAATTATATTTTAATCTGTAGGTTTTGTTTAAGCATTGTCAACAGTATACAACACGATTCAAGATTGAAATGTGAATCAGATAACCAGCTACATTCGTCAAACGATTAGAAGGGAGGTAATTGTAACATCAGTGAATTTTCTGAAATTGTGTGTGTGTGTGTGTGTGTGTGTGTGTGTGTGTGTGTGTGTGTTGTATTGATGTTGGTTTTGTAGCTCGTTATACTGGCATAGTATGGCTCTTTAAGACTAATGATTTATTTTTTGTATGTGCTCAAAAACAAAAACAAAACTTGCCCTCCCCCCCCTCCCCCCCAAGGTAAAGTTTCTTGGGCTCTTGTACATGAAGAGATTAGTCCTTTATATTTTCCCCTCCCCTTCTAACCCAGTCATCTTTCTTTCTGTTTTGTCTGTCTGTCTGTCTGTCTGTGTGAGTACCTGATTGTCAGTCTGTCTCTCTTCATTTCATTGCGTGGTCTGAAAAGAGACCAAAAGAAAAAAAAATGCCTGATATGATCTGCTTAGATTTAAATGATGACTTTATGAGATTACAGTTCTCCTTCAATTTTATTCTCTGAAGACTGAAAATGTCGTTAAATTCTTTCTTTTCTTTCTTTCTTTCTTTCTTTCTTTCTTTCTTTCTTTCTTTCTTTTCTTTCTTTCTTTCTTTCTTTCTTTCTTTCTTCTTTTCCTTCCTTCCTTCTTTCCTACCTACCTACCTACTTTCTATCTATCTATCTATCTATCTATCTATCTATCTATCTATCTATCTATCTATCTATCTATCTATCTTCTATCTATCTATCTATCTATCTATCTATCTATCTATCTATCTATCTATCTATCTGTCTATCTATCTATCTATCTATCTATCTATCTATCTATCTATCTATCTATCTGTCTATCTATCTATCTATCTATCTATCTATCTATCTATCTATCTCTCTTTCTCTTACCTCCACCCCCTCTCTCTCTCAACATCGTCTGTATACCCTCCTCCCCCCTACACCCACCCACCCACCCCACCCCTTCCCCCAACTTTTACCCCCCCACACTCTAATCCACTCTCTCCCCCCCTCCCCCTCTCCCTCCCCCTATCCCATCCTTTCTCTTCCCTTTTAATCACAATAAAAACACAAACAGTGTCCGCAGTTTTGTTTTATTTATTGTTTTTTAAGCGGCTCATTCCAAGTGCGTTCTTCTTTGAGCAGCCAGCAGGAGCAAGCAGCCAGAACGAAAGAAAAGACAAAAGGCCAAATGCCGATCAACAACGCATGTTTCAGTTTAATACTGGAGGCAAAGGAAACTGGAAAAGGTGGGTGGTGGGGTGGTGGGTGATGGTAGGGGGGGGTAGGGGTTGAGGGGTTGGGGGTGGGGTGGGGTGGGGGGTGGGGGTGGGGTTAGAGGAGAGAAGTGTAGCTTTGTTGAAGGCTTTGATTAGGATTTAAAACACGTCGCTTCCCATCTTTCACGTGAGCTGGGGTGTAAAACAAACCCTCCCCTCCCCACCAAAAAAAAAAAAAAGAAATTGAATTATATTTTAAAAAAATATTTGAAAGAGAATTTTTTTTTTAAAAGCAAGCGAGGCGGGGGAGAAAAAGGGATAACAGACAGAGAGAGAGAGAGAGAGAGAGAGAGAGAGAGAGAGAGAGAGAGAGAGAGAGAGAGAGAGAGAGAGAGAGAGAGAGAGAGAGAGAGAGAGAGAGAGAGAGAGAGAGAAGAGAGAAAAAGAGAAAGAGAGGGGGCAAAATGTCAAACGCATGTTTCCTTGCATCCTCGGCCCCCCCCCCCCCCCCCCAATCCCCCCACCCCAACCCTTTCCATCCCCCTACCCCCACCCCTACCCCCACCCTACCCCTACCCCTACCCCTCCCAACCCCGCTTCCCTGGGGTTTGCAGGGGGGGCTAATCGCACTAATGCACCGCACAGGGGACTGCCGTGATTAATATTACACTGCCTCTTCCCCCCATTATCCCCCAATCAGACCCATCCCCCCTAAACCCCCTTCTCCTACCCCCATCTCTCTCTCTCTCTCTCCTCTCTCTCTCTCCTCTCTCTCTCTCTCTCTCTCTCTCTCTCTCTTCCCTCCCCCTCTCTCTCCCTTTACATTCATCATCCAAAATCCAAAAAAAAAAAGAAAAAAAAAGCGGTGTGGGGCAGCGCCTTTTGGGTTCGGGGGTACGATTAAAGCGCAGCGGCTTGTAGCAGTCTGGTCTTGGCAAACGGCGGTTACCGGAATAAACAATGGGCCCCTCTAGGCCCCAGAGGGGGCCCCCGGCATGGCTTCACTCAGGCGCGTGCAGGGCGCGTGCCGTTAGAATAAGCTGCCGCGCGTGCGGCTGCTGCTGCTGCTGTGTGCTGTGACCAGGCCATCCATCGTCAGGGGTGGTTGTGGGGGGTGGGGGGGTGGGGGTTTGTGTGTGCTTTGAAACCGAGGGGTTGGAGGGTGGGGGCTTGGGGCTGGGGATTGTCTGTGTGGTGGTAGTGTGGTTGGTAGACTGTCCTGTGTCTTAGTTCCAGCTCCCCCCCCCCCCCCCCCATCCCCCTACTATACCCAGTTTTTAGTTACATTATCACAAAAAGGGAAGTTTCATGTTTCTGAGTGTGGAATATAAATTATTTACTTATACACCATATCTGCTTAAACAACAGCAAAAACAAAAGGAAACAAAACAACCCCCCAAAAAAGACACCCCCAACCCCCCCCCCCCCCCCCCCCCAAAAAAAAAAAAAAGCAATAACAACAACCAACAACAAACAAAAAACCACACAACAAAACCCCAAACAAAACAAACCCCAACAACAACCACCCCCCCACCCCCCACCCCACCCCTACTTAGATGTTTGATTGGCCAAGACAACCACGGCATCTAAGGGGAGTAATTAAAGCTTGATCTTTCAGCGATATTGTTTCGAGCATTTTTGCAGAACTGCTTACTTTGAGATACAAGGTTTAACGCAATTTGTTACCAAAGTTTCTGTCAAAGCAACAACCAAACAATAAGTAACACAATTATAATTAAACAGTACAGCACAGCCAACCCTGACTCACCCGTTTTCACATCTTGTCTTGATCAGAATCAATTTCTGTAACTTTGTTCTGGCTGGAATTCCAAAGGGTGTGTTTGACATAATCTAGGCTGTTATTATAGCACATATTGCTAGTAGACCTTCCAGATATGGCATTGTATTTTCTCTTTTTAGACATCTTCACTGGCTGCCAGTATAACATAGAATTTATTTTGCTTCTACTTTGACACTTTCTACCACCTCCCGGCACTCACCATTGCCACCTGTCTGAACTTGTACACAGTCATATAGCACATCACAGCAGGTACTCTTCATTCTGCCTCCGATACGCATGTGTTCATACCTCTCCAAGAACAACATTATCATTATGGTCAGCAATCATTTTCTTGTCAAGTCCTTACCTTATTGTATGGAACGAACTGTCTGAAACTCTTGACATACTGAATTATGCAGTTGATCTTTTCAACATGGATGTAAAAGCGTACACATTTTTAGAAATCGTGACCTGTTGAAAGAGTTGGAGGAAAAATATATAGCTAAAGCAGTTTGAACAGATTTCTGAAGATAGTTATTTTGTGTTCCCTATTATGATTATAAGGCATAACCCACTGCTCCTGTAAAACCCTGGGTGGTGCTAAGTCTACTCATGCTTTCCCATCACCTTTCCAAACACTGAGATTAATTGTGGGATCCATTATTTACTCACTTTATGCTTTGCACCCATAAATACATGAGGCGGCATAGGATCGATCATTGAAGCACTGGCAGGCCTGCGCATAACTTAACCTGGAGTTTATATAGATTTCAACCGGAACGCACCAACTGCGCGGAAGATTTGAACCCGCCACCCAAGACCATTAGGTTTTGAAGCCGATCGTCTTTTCGTGTGGACAACAGTGCCTGTTCTTGATTAAACCATTGACGCTGGGGGCAACAGCAAAGTGAGAGGCTGTATGACCAGTGGCTTTCCCACTCATGGAATTCCACTTTACAGCTTAGTCTTTAGTGATCGACTATGACTCTCTGACTAGGAGGCTTGACTTGCACAGTCCTTATATGCTGCAGCCCTGGGGGCTAGTTAGCCTTTGGAGAACATCTCCAACGCTGACTGTCCTTATGCCCACTTGGCCGAGAGAGTGGGGATGTACTGTGGGCAAGGCATCTCCACTATAATCAAATTTCTGCCCAATTTCCGAAACAGCAGCTGCCTCTGCTGTTTTGGAGGTCATCGTCGAAAACGACGGACTAACATATCCAATCCCACTGTGTCTGTCAAAAACACTGAAGATGGTGTCCACAACTTGTGTCAAGCACGGCAGAGGGATGGTACCCTAAATGTAATGCACATGTCGGTAGAAAGAGGGTTTGGGTTCGAATGATGTTTTGAGCCATTTGTTCCTTTTGTCTTCTCATTCTACTAGACATTGAACGATATTTTGGATGCCAGTATTTCGGATTGAAGAAAAAGTCCAAATCTTATGTAGAATATTCATTAAATTTGGAATGAACCAATATATGCTTTACAGATCACAGAAATATATATGTCCGTAGGTATAATGACAGCGCAATATGTGGACATCATCTGATAGAAGACAAGAAAGATACATCCAACTTTGCAACAGCAAAACAAAAGGGGGGAAAAACCCCATCACACACGCATACACAAGCAAGGAGACACACGCAAGAAAAAAAGAAAAGAAAGCCCAGAGTTCTTTGGTTTGACCAACAAACAGGTTTATTCTTTCAGAACAACAAAGCATCAATACACGAAATGAGTACAGCAAGCTATGCTTATATGAGTACTCAAGCATTTAAGTGCAAAAAAAAAAGAAAAAAAGAAGGGACTGCAGCTGAACAAAAATTCCATCACTGCACTGCACTGCACTTCACTCCACTATGCTACTCAACAACATAGGACAATGGTGTTTCATTTTATTGATTAATCGATTGATTGATTAATTGATTCATTGATTGTGTGTCTGTGTGTGCGCGTGCGCGCACGAGCGCATGTGTATGTGTGCATTTGTGTGTGTGTACGTATGCGTTCGCGAGCGCGTGTGTGTATGTATAGACGCACGTACATACTCGCATGTACACACAGGCATGCATACGCATGAAAGCATGTGTGTATGTGTGTAACTGCATGTGTACACTCAGGGACACATAAACTGAAAGCCTATACTCATCTACGTATAAGTGCTTGTGTTTGTCACTATAAAGGGAAAGCCTATACCCATCTACATATAAGTGCTTGTGTTTATCACTATAAAGTGAAAGCCTATACCCATCTACGTATAAGTGCTGGTATTTGTCACTATAAAGTGAAAGCCTATACCCATCTACGTATAAGTGCTTGTGTTTGTCACTATAAAGTGAAAGCCTATACCCATCTACGTATAAGTGCTTGTGTTTGTCACTATAAACTGAAAGCCTATATCCATCTACGTATAAGTGCTTGTGTTTGTCACTATAGCCTCTCATTCCTCTATCAGCAGGTCAGACATACATACAATACTAAACACCAATTTCCCTTCTGTCCTCATTGCCTGGGGGACGGGATAGCTCAGTGGTCGGAGCACTCGCTTTCCCCCAGCCAAGTTAAGCAGCATCGAGCGTGGTTACCAGTTGGATGGGTGACCATTTGCGCTCCTTGGCTTCATCACAGTTCCCCCAGTTCACCCGGCTGTAAATGGGTACCTGCCCTCTTGAGGGTCAGGGAAGGTAAAGCAGCGAGGGAGAGGAGATGGGCGCCGCCCTCAATATGCTGGCCCCTAAAGAAGTGAGGTCTCTAACGCCTCGCTCTCCTACGACCTTATAAGTTATGGGACACCTTTACCCTTTACCTATCATTGCTGAATACAGACAAAGCCTTTGTCCTGGGTTTCTGCAGCCTAGTTTTTTGTTTGCAGAAGGTATTTTTTACAAGCTGATGCTTGGTGCATTCATACTTTTTAATGTTTTATTTTATTTATTTTTTTATAATTTATTTTTATATCGAGGATAATGGAATAAGCACTTATTGCTTTTTATACATCCAGTCCCTGTGTGTATGTGGTTTTGTAAATTCTGTCATCTGTTCCCACCGGCACACAATGGGCCTACTCTTACGAAAAGCGGAACAGGATTTAACGTGTGCGCAAGATGTTCTGCGTGCGTTCGCACACGGGACGTCGGTTTATAGTCTCATCCGTAGGACTTTTGGGGAGAGTTTATGAGGGGTTACCTGCTAGTTTGTTTTGTTTTGTTGAATACAAATTCTTCCTTGAAATCGGAATGCGGCTATCTATCTTCATGGTGGGCCAAAAAACAAACAAAACGAAAAACATACCAAAAGCAAAAACAAAAACCAGGTCGCATGGACCTTGTTGGACTCATACTTCACGATTGTGTTGCCTGCTAAATTTAGTTTTTGGTTGATTAAAAAAATTATTCCCTGAAGTCGGAATGTGGCTACCTGAATGGTTGGCCCCCCCCCCAAAAAAAAGAAGGTTGCATAGACCTTGTTGTACTCATACTTCATCACTGCGATGCCACCATGTTGATCTGGTCGAGTCAAAGTTCTTCCCCGAGGTCAGAATGTGGCTACCTATCTTCATGGTGGACAACAACGGTCGCATAGACCTTGTTGTACTCATACTTCAAGCAACGCTACCATTATTGTCTTTAGCAGAGTAAAAATCCTTCCCTGAAGTCGGAATACAGCTACCTTCATGTCGGACAACAACGTATGTTGCCTGCTACGTTGGTTTTGGCTGAGTAAAAATTCTTCCCTGAAGTCGGAATGCAGCTACCTTCATGGCGGGCAAAAAACCAAACCCAGGTCGCATACGCAAATTCTCACCATGGGTGAACCTCGAAGCTATCTCAAGTCAAGGAACTAAATCAAAATACTGTCCCCCCAAAAAAAATAAGAAAAAAAAAAAAGAAAAAAGAAACCAAAATGTCGTTTTGACCGTCATAGTGCCATTGCTTTGCCGAGCCAGTCTTGTTGTAGGTAGGATGGTCACACACACACACACACACACACACACACACACACACACACACACACACACACACACACACACACACACACACACACACACACACACACACACACACACACACACACACACACACACACACAGGTGGTCAAAAAACTCGAACAGTCTTAGGTTCAATTCCACCCCAACACACACACACACACACACACACACACACACACACACACACACACACACACACACACACACACACACACACACACACACACACACACACACACACACACACACACACACACACATCACATCTCCTATTTTCTTCTGCTTTCCATCTATTATCTAGGGGGGTGGATGTAAAAAAGCACATGGATCTTATTCATATCCTCGAAATAACACATCACATTCACACACACACACACACACACACACACACCACACACACACACACACACACACACACAACACACACACACACACACACACACCACACACACACACACACACACAACACCCACCCGCACCCACAAACACACACATACACGACACGAACACACACACACACACACAACAAGACACACACACACACACAACACCACACAACACACACAACACACACACACACACACACACACACACACATACACACACACACACACACACGAACACACCACACACACACACACACAAACACACAACACAACACACACGAACACACACAACACACACACACACACACACACACACACACCACACACACACACAACACACACCACACAACACACAACACACACACACACACACACACACAACACACACACACACACACACACACACACACACACACACCACACACACAACACACACACGACACACACACACACACACACACACACCACAACACACACACACACACACAACACACACACACACACACACACACACCACAACACACACAACGAACACACACACACACACACACACACAACACACACACTATACACACACACACACACACGAACACACACACACACACACAAACACACACACACTCACACACACACACACACATCACACACACACACACACACACAACACACACACACACACACACACACACACACACACACACACACACACACACACACACACACACACACACACACACACACACACACACACACAACCACAACCACACACGAACACATACACACACACATCACACACACACACACACAACACACACACACACACACACGAAACCGCACGCACGCACGCACGCACGCCGCA
>CM054144.1:28696193-28708693 GCA_028751875.1 Rapana venosa
GGTGGGTGTGGGGTGTGGTGTGGGTGGGTGGGGTGTCGGGAGGAGTGGTGTGGGGGTGGGGTGTGTTGTACGGAACTGTAGCCTGAGTCATGTGTGTGTGTGTGTGTGTGTCCTGGAGTGAGAGGGAGGAGGAGGAGGAGGATGATGAGGGGGTGGGGGTGAGGGGTGAGGTTTCATTAGTAGTGTTTCACTTCAAGCACGGTGGTGGCCGTGGTGGCCGTAGACCGTCTCCTCCCTCTCCCCCCCCTCCGCCCACTCCCCCCTCCCTTACTTTCCCGCCTTGAACGCGACAGGGGGTAGATTGGTTGCCTCCCCTGGGAGGGGGCGAGTTGGCTCCCTTGTTGGGCCCTATCTGTCCTGGTTTTCGTTTCGTTGACACGCTGATCGTTACCGTTCACTGATACCCCCCGACTATGCACACTCCCTCCCTCCCTCCCCTCCTCCCCAACTTGTGTGTGTGTGTGTGTGTGTGTGTGTGTGTGTGTGTGTGTGTGTGTGTGCGCGCGCGCGCGTGCGAGTAAATATGAATGGAGTACTTATATATCGCAGCGTTCTGACATAAATAGCTTTCCAGTGGTTCCAGAACCGAAATCGGTTCAGCCGACTGTGTAACCTCGCTATTCAAAATACAAAAGCGATATTTGCAAAATTTGGTTTAACTATTTTGTTCTCGTAGAGTGTGTACACCATCAAGCGGCAAAACGCTTGGAGCTTAAGTCGCGTTCAGTCAATGAAAACATTCACACTAAGCGCATGCAATGATGAACAAAATATTTCCCAGTCGTAGCTTGTATTCATACTAAAGGAGATGTATTATCATAACAAAGTATTTCTGATGAGAAAGAGAGAGACATATTTTTGATGAGAGAGAGACAGACAGACAGAGACAAAGACAGAGAGAGACAGAGAGAGAGACAGAGACAGAGAGATATAACGATAACGAAATTTTATTTTCTGAGGGTAATAGAATAAGTACAAGACATTTTTACATCCAGCCCTCGACAAAGAGGAGAGAGAGAGAGAGAGAGAGAGAGAGAGAGAGAGAGAGAGAGATAGAGAGAGACAGACAGACAGACAGACAGAGAGACAGACAGAGACAGAGACAGATACAGAAAGAGAGATGCAGTTCTTCTGGCAACAGAATTGTACCAGTACAATACGCTTGATGCCCAGGAGAATACTTTTCAAGAGTTCATGATGTTTACGTCTTTCTTGCGTATTGCCCCCTTGCGTTTCATGTGCCAATGTTTCTTCTTACGTTTTTCTGTATACTTACACGCCTGTGCTTTGAGTGTTTACTTGAATACATTGGTTGATTTTGTATTCCTGTGTAGGTTTTGGTCATAAAAAGAACGGTTTCCTCTAGAATGTTCTTGAAAGGACATACATCTTAGCAGAGAAACAAACTTTTGTATTTCAATCAAATTTAAATGAATCAGTTTTACTGTCAACAGGTTCACGGTTTTTTTTCTGCAGAAAATTCGGAAAAATTTGCAACAAAAATATTAATTCTCTGTAGTTTGATTTTCGTGGTGAATGGTATATTACATTTTCCATATTGCAAAAAAAAGCGTATCAAAAAGTGATAAAAGAAAATGAAATACTGTTCTCTACGAAGATACGTAGAAACAGGTTCCTGTTTCAAAAAGTATCAACTTGAATGTATGGGTTGGATATACCCCCAATGCTGCAATGTTACTGAATCAGAAAGGCATGGTCAAGTGATAGTGCTGCTTAGAGAACTGCACTGGTTTCCAGTTAGACAACACTGTCAATACAAAAGTTACCAATATTATTTAGCACGCTACCATTTTTTTTAATGGCTATCTTACGCCGCATTTTTCTAATTTAAACGCTACCTTCTCCCAAATCTTCTGCAGAGAAGAAAAAGTACTAACTTTAAAAGCACAACCTGAACACTTTATTTTTTGCAGTGCCCCAATAGCTTTTGAGAGACCCATCCTTTGGAATTCGCTGCCATATATCTAAAACAGAAGAAATTTCCAGCTTTAGCATAGTTCATATAATTATCATTACCTTAAAGCATGCATTTTTCTTTCTTCTTCTTCTTCAAGTCAAAAACACTTAAATCATCCCATGAAAAGTAATCTTCTTCTTCTTGTTTTTGTTCTGGCCATGCCAAATTGTCAAGCCGGTCAGGATGGCAAAGTCTGCAATATGCCACAGCCACTCGGCGGTCCCCAAAACTTCTCTGGGAACTCCAGCGGGCCTGGCCACTGGGCCACTGAGCCACATTTGGGGCCACCGAGTGTTGAAGGTAGAACAGGACTGCAGGATACGGTAGAAAGTCTATGGTCCTGTGCCACAAGGGCACACTGGTCAGTATTTACAAGCAGTAGAGATGGGATAGGAGCTGGCAGTGTCCTGTTGGCAGTCTAAAGATAGTGACTTGAGCCGCTCTATCTTAACTAATCTAGCTTAAGAATTAAGAATGCCGACTTCTCCTTCTTGTTGCTCATCTTCTGGCCTGATGTCAAGGCCTTGGTGCCATGTGTTTTCCTGAAACTGTTTTTTTTAGGATCCTCTTTGTTTTACTCACTTTATCCAAAGCTTTGGGATACGTTTTTTTGGGGTGTTTTTTGTTGTTGTAATTTTTAGAAAGAGAATGAAGAATTTTCCCCATTCATTTCTTTACTTACTTACTTTTGATTAGCAGTGTAATAAGGGAATGGCATGTCTTTTGTGGCAGGGAGCTTTTTTACCTGCATGAAATACAAAATACAAACAAAAGCGCATTAATTTTGTCTGTAAGACTCGCACTCGCCCTTCCCCCCTCAATTCCACCACCATTATCATTACAATAATGATTAATGCCACCCACCACCACCATACTACTACTGCTGCTTCATCTAGTAGTAGTATACAAGTAGTAGTTGTTCTCCTTAATCTCCTACTCATTTTCTGCTGCTGCTGCTCCTCCTTTTCTTCATGATGACGATCATCATCATCCACTTTTTCTTCTCTTCCTCATTATCATCATTATAATTGTGATCTTCATGGTGTTTCAGACAATGACTCCCGCTACAGACAGGGTTACACTCCCTCCCACTCCTCCTCTGGACTCCATCTGCTGGGTAAGTGCTGAGTGTCTTGTAGTGTTTTGTATAGTGTTGTATGGCATTGTCTTGTATGTTGTATTGCATTGCGTTGTGTTGCGTTGCGTTGCGTTGCGTTGTGTTGCATTGGTCTTTTCCCCCCGTTGGGGGTTAGGGGTGGGGTCTGTCAGCGTAGGTAGCATCCCCACATTCTAGAAATTCAATAATTTTCCTCTTTTCTATCTATCTCTTTGTTTCTGCTTTGTTCTTTTTCTTCCGGTCACCTCCTCCTTGTCTATTTTCTACCTTGTTTGTCCGTTGGCCTGCCTTTTTTCTTCTTCTTAGAAAGGCTTAAAAGATAACAGTTTTCTCTTATGCCGAAGTCGGATGCGCTCGGCCTGACCTGTCACGCAT
This sequence comes from Rapana venosa, assembly GCA_028751875.1. Taxonomy (NCBI): domain Eukaryota; kingdom Metazoa; phylum Mollusca; class Gastropoda; order Neogastropoda; family Muricidae; genus Rapana; species Rapana venosa. The sequence goes on from CM054144.1 coordinate 28,699,664, forward strand.
TTTTGCTAATAAAACAGACACCAATAGTTACTGTCTGACGTTTTATAAAAAGAAAAAAAAGTATTACATTGTTTTGTGTTGTATTGAATTCTGTTGTGTTCCTTTGTGTTATGTGTTGGGTTGCATTGTGTTGTTTTGGACTATTGCATTGGATTGCATTAGATTGGATTGCATTGGTTCTGTAGGGTGTTGTGTTGTATTGTCATGGTTATTTTTTTTAAAGGGTATTGTCATGTGTTTAGTGTAATGTCTTGTGTTGTATTCATACTGTGTTGTATTTAATTGTATTTTGTTGTATTGTTTTGTATGGTATTATGTTGCTTTGCATAGTGGTCTAGTATTTGTCTCCGTGATTTTTTGTTTATGGTATTGTATTACTTTGTATATTACTTAAAGTCAAGTTAAATAATTTCTCTCCGTGAAATTCGGGCTGCTCTCCCCTAAGCTTTTGGAATATATTCCTGATTCTTTAAAACAATGTCAGGCAGGCTTATTTTTCTTTTCTTTTCTTTCTTTCTTTCTTTCTTTTTTTAATTTTATTACTGATATATAAAAAAAAGAAAACCCAACAAGATCATCGGTCAGTTGAAGTAGAGTGTGTTTTCAACCTGTTTCTAGATATTGAAATATTACGCAAGAGAGACATTATTGTACTTCTGACATGCGTGCGTTCGTGCGTGCGTGTGTGTGTCTTCGAATTTACGTCTGTTCAATGAAAGCGATATTGGATGTGTGCATGCGTGCGTGCGTGCGCGCTGGCACGTGTGTGTGTGTGTGTGTGTGTGTGTGTGTGTGTGTGTGTGTGTGTGTGTGTGTGAAAGTTTGCAATACGTACGTAGCCCAAGTGAAAGAATCCGCAGTAGTACGAGAGGTATCCTGATAGAGAATTAAAACAAAAACTGAGAAATAATTCACTTTCATAGGCAAAACAAATTTGTAAGAATATAGGGCCACAGAAGAGGAGATAGCTGATATTTCATTTAGCACATATGAGAAGGATCAGTAGTAATGATAGATAGTGGAAAATCGATAATCTGTAAAAACGCATCTTACTTTCAGACATTTTAATGAGTGAACCTTGCGTTGAAACCAGGAAAAAAAGGCAATCCGTGATGATGATAATAATGTTGTCTGCCGCAGCAAACAGTTTTTAGTTCATACAGGTAATACATTGTTTTTTTCCCCAGAAGACTTATATTACCAACAACGCAGTAACAGAAAGGTATCGTTCGTTACATTGTATTCTGTTTTTAACAATCCATTGATTTCGAAGGTCTCAGATTAACTTATACACTCCTGCTTTACCGTTAATCATTCGACCATAAAATGAGTTTGCTATCAAAGTCTTTCAAGCGGTTTAAAACAGTTTTATTCGAGCTTTGACTCCAAGAGCGAGAGAGAGAGAGGGAGAGAGGGAGAGAGAGAGAGAGAGAGAGAGAGAGAGAGAGGAGAGAGAGAGAGACAGAGACAGAGACAGAGAGACAGAGAGACAGAGAGAGAGGGAGGGAGACGTATAAGTTAAGGAAACACAACAAATCGTATGGCGGAACCAATACAATTGTACATACTCTTCTTACACAAACACACATTAATAACAGGCAGCACCACAAAACAATAACAATACAATGTAGTAGTAGAAATTACGGTCAAAAGTATTAAAATCAAATCAACTTGTAAGAAAGATTCATGTTACAAAGTTAGACAGAAGTTACGGAACATTTTCAGTGATTAAAAGCGGAGATTAATTTCGCAAGTCCGGCAAGTTTTGATTTTCGTTGTGTGTGTTCATTAAGAGGCTGAATTTGATAGCATGCGGAATTCCATTGTAAAAGACGCACGCACACCCTAAGCACAATCTTGAATCAAAATCAAAATTGGCAAAATGAAATAGATAACAAGAAATAAAGTAAATAGATTTCCTCATGTCGGAATGCGGCTACCATCATGGTGGGTAAAAACGGTCGCATACGCACAATCTCACCATTGGTCAACCTTGGAGCTCTAGCCGAGGAACAGAAGGTCTATCTATCTGTCTGTCCCGTAGTCTGACGACCGTGGGGGCACCCTCAAAGACTCAACAACCAGTTCCCTCCATTCCTCTCTCTTTTCTGAACAGAAGATAAAATAGATTAATGAATACACGAACAAATAAATAGATAGATAAGTAAATAAACGAAGGTGAAAATACACACATAAAAAAGCGAGTAAATAATCTAAAATTAAAAAAACCCCAATCCCATCAACACACAGGAGCTGTTTGACATGAAGCAGTTTTCTCAGTCTGTGGTGGTTTTGTGACATGATCTTTATTTTTCATCCCTCGGCTAGAGCTCCGAGGTTCACCAATGGTGAGGTTTTGCGTATGCGGCCGTTTATTTTTTTCCCCACCATGAAGGTAGCCGCATTTCGACTTCGGGGATGTACATACATGGTCCGACATGGCACAGTCTTGGCACCCGTGAAACTACTTGCTTCATTCAGTAGGCTGATCACAACCTGTCTTATTTTCTTTCTGTCAGACAAAAAAACCCCAAAACAAACCCCGCCTCTTCGCAAGACAAGCAAAGAGATTCGTTGAAAGTTAAATCAGTATTTTTCTGTCTGTTGTTTTTGTTTTTTGCCACCCCCGTCTCTAAGAAACCTTGTATTTTCGTTTTAATTTTGTCGTTTTTCTTCATCTTTGTTTTCTCGTTCAGTTTTCATCGGCGTCATCCTTTTTCACAGTTGGTTCAAACATGATTATTGTATTCAGACAGGCTAAAATAAAAGATAAACAATAATAATAGTAATAAAGTTAAAGGTGTCCCATAACCAATGTAGTCATAGGGAAGTGAGGCGTCAACTTCTCAAGAGGCCAGCATATTGAGGGCGGCGCCCATCTCCTCTCCCTCGCTGCTTTACCTTCCCTGATCCTAAAGAGGGCAGGTACCCATTTACAGCTGGGTGAACTGGGGGACTGTACTGAAGCCGAGGCGCGCAAACGGTCATCCATCCACTTGGTAACCACGCTCGATGCTGCTTAACCTTGGCTGGGGAAAAGTGAGTGCTCTGACCACTGAGCTATCCCATCCCTGCAACAATACTGCAGAGGAAAAAAAATTGAGCAACACCTTATTTTAAGCCCCTTGTCCCACAGGAAATCAACATTTTGTGCCAAAACACAGAAAAGCGAAATTTTACGTAGTCGTACAAACACGCAGAAAATGTAAATAAATAATAAAATGGAATAAAATAAAGCAGGGCAAAACAAAACAAAAATGCTACGTATAAATGCCAAAAGTGAAGAAAAATATAATGTTTAGTGAGAAATACACACAAACACACAACACACACACACACACACACACACACACACACACACACACACACACACAACACACACACACACACACACACACACACACACACACACACACACACACACACACACACACACACACACACACACACACACACACACCACACACACACACACACACACACACACACACACACACACACACACACACACACACACACACACACACACCACACACGCGCGCGCGCGCGCGCGCGCGCACGCACACACACACATACACACACACACATACACACACACACACACACACACACACACACACACACACACACACACACACACACACACACGCACGCACGCGCACACACACACACACACACACACACACACACACACACACACACACACACACACACACACACACACACACACACACACACACACACACACACACACACAGAGTTAAACAAAGAGTTGACAATGCAAGGTGGGGGTTGGGAGGTGGGAATTAACTTTTTAATACAAACAAGAAGAGACAGATCGTTAATAATTTGAGGATTTTGTATTTCAGACAACCACAACGAAAAGGAACAATCAACATTAATCCCCAAAGTTCCATTTGAAAACATCTTGAACAAAAACAAACCCACTGACTTGTTGTCCAGTTCATTTTAAAGCAAAAAGCTTCCGGGCGATAAAGTTAAATGTATTGTGTTAAGTTTATTTGATGAAGATGTTAGCTTGTGGGTTTGGGGGGCCGGGATAGCCTAGTGGTCAGAACATTGCGCTCGCAATCTGACGACCCGGGTTCGATTCCCGTTCAAGGGGGATATTTTCTCCTGGAGTTAACATCAGTGCAGACTCCACTCTCTCCAAAAGTCCTTCGGTTGAGACTATAAACTGAGGCCCCGTGTGCGAATGCTCGCAGAACATCTTGCGCACACGTTAAATCCTGTTCCGCTTTTCGTAAGAGTAGGCTTTTGTGTGCCGGTGGGAACAGATGACAAAATTTACAAAACCGCATACACACGAGGACTAGATGTAAAAAAGCACAATAGTACTTATTCCATTATCTTCGATACAAAAGAATAAAACAACTACAAAAAACAACAACAAACAAACAACAAAATTAATGGCCATTCAGAAAAGGAACGCTCCCTTGCTGCACTGAAAATGTATATATGTGCTTTTTGATAGAGCCTAGAACAGCTTTTTTAAAGTTTAAAGTAAACGTAAGTAAACCTGAAAGTAGCAGCAGCAACAACAACAACAACAACAACAGCAACAGAACAATAAGAGTAATTACAACATACACACAGAACAGAGGACGCCCCCTCATCCCATACCCACTCTCACTCCAAACGCACACGCGCACACACAACACACACACACACACACACACACACACACACACACACACACACACACACACACACACACACACACACACACACACACACACACACACACACACACACACACACACACACACACACACACACACACACACACACACACACACACACACCAAGCGCGCGCACGCACACCCCCACCCCACCCCCTCCCTACACACACACACATACAAATGGGAATATGTATGCACATATTCAGACATCTAGCTCAAAGCTGAATCAGTCTCTGTGGGGTGTGTGGGGGGGGGGGGGGGGGGGAGAATGTGTGTGTGTGTGTGGGGGTGGGGTGGGGGGTGGGAGTGGGGGTGGGGATGGATCTGTGTGTGTGTGTGTGTTTGTATCTGTCTGTCCCTCTCCAATACATATATTTATGGCCCCTATTCCCCGAGTGCTGGGTCTCTGGCATTAAAGGATAAACTGAGGTCCCGAGTACAGACAGCTGATCTTGGCACAGTTTGTACACAAAAACCCATTCCCCCAGGAAATGGAAAACAACCCATACACAGACACACAGACACAGACACACTGTTACGCAGACACACACGCGCACCACAAAGACAGACATACATACATACACAGACACACACACATACACACACAGACAGACAGACAGACATATACACACACATATACACGCGCGCGCCGCACGCATTCTCCCCCCCCCCCCCCCCCCCAACCCCTCTTCCGAGACACACACACACACACACACACATATTGTGTGCCGTTGGAAACAGATGACAAAATTTACAAAACCGCATACACACGGGGACTGGATGTAAAAAAGCACACGAGTGCTTATTCCATTATCCTCGATATAAAAGAATAAATAAAAAAATAAAATAAATAAAAACACACATCACACACACATACTGAATGTATGCGCCTATTCAGACACCTGACTCAAAACTGACTCATCTTCTCCTCCCCCCCCCCCCCCAACCCCCCCCCCCCCACCCCCCCTCCACCGCCCCCCCCCCCTCCACCGCCCCCTCCACCCGCCCCCCCCACGCCCCACCTGACCCCCCCCCCCTCCCCCCCCCGTCCTCTCTCTCCCCACCATCAACCGCAACAACCGTTGATTCCACGTCATAATACGGCGGTACTTTCTGTTCACTAGTCTCTTGCATTAGAGGATACATGGAGGTGCCGTGTACAGGGAGAGAATATTATTGTCCTTGGCGAGGGTGTAGGCAAGCCCCCATTCTCATGGGAAAACGGCTGGAAACTACTGCTAACGATAACGGAACACACACAGAGACACACAGACGTAGACGGAGACACAGACATCCACGCACGCACGCATAGACACAGAAACAGACAGACAGACACACAGCAGACAGACATAGAAACAGACATGAACAGGCAGGTAGACAGACGGATAGACAGACAGACAGACACATACACACACAGACATCAGACAGACAGACACATACACACACAGACATCAGACAGACAGAAACACACACACGCATGCACGTACGCACGCACACGCACGTACGCTCGCGCGCGCACACACACACACACACACACACTGAGACAGGGGGACGGGGTAGCCTAGTGGTTAGAACATTGCGCTCGCAATCTGACAACCTGGGTTCGATTCCCGTTCAAGGGGATATTTTCCCCTGGAGTTAACATTAGTGCAGACTCTACTCTCCCCAAAAGTCCTTTGGATGAGACTATAAACCGAGGCCCCGTGTGCGAACGCACGCAAAACATCTTGCGCACACGTTAAAATCAACCCTGTTCCGCTTTTCGTAACAATAGGCCATTGTGTGCCGGTGGGAACAGATGACAATTTACAAAACCGCATACACACGGGGACTGGATGTAAAAAAGCACATAAGTGCTTATTCCATTATCCTCGATATAAAATAATAAAATAAAAATACACACACACACACACACACACACACACACACACACGCTCGCACGCACACACACACACACACACACACACACACACACACACACACACACACACACACACACCACACACACACACACACACACACACACACACACACACACACACACCACACACACAAAACACACACACACCAGTGGATGTATGCACAAATTCAGACATCTGACGAAAAATTGAAAACTTTCACCTCCGCCTACCACCCCCTTCCCTCCCCCATTCCAGCGGCAACCTCTCATTCTGTTTCATAATACTGCGGTACTCTTTCGTTGGGGACGGGACAGCTCAGTGGTCAGAGCACTCGCTTTCCCCCCCCAGCTAAGGTTAAGCAGGCATCGAGCATGGTTAGGGCCTACTAGTTGGATGAGTGACCGTTTTTTGCTCGCCTTGGCTTCAGTACAGTTCCCCCACTTCACCCAGCTGTAAATGGGTACCTGCCCTCTTTAGGGTCAGGGAAGGTAAAGCAGCGAGGGAGAGGAGATGGGCACCGCCCTCATTATGCTGGCCCCTAGAGAAGTTGAGGTCTCTGACGCCTCACTCCCCTACGACGTTATAAGTTATGGGACACCTTTACCCCCCACCCCCTTTTATTTTATATTTTACTCTTTGTTCGGTAGTCTCTCTCACATTACAGGATAAATGGACGTCCCATGTACAGGGAATACTTCATAGCACAATTGTGTGCCAAAACCCATTCTCACAAGAAAATAAAAAGACTCTACTTAGATACAAACACAGACACACAAGACATGCAGACACACATACACACACAAACACTCACACACAGAGAAAAACACGCATAAACACACCTACACACACCTACACACACATACACACACACAAACACACACACACACACACACACACACACACACACACACACACACACACACACACATACACACACACACACAAACACCTACACCCACTCACCCACCCACACACGTATTCCCCCCCCCCCCCCCCCCCCCACACACACACCAATAATACCACCTCTATCACCCCCGCACTTCCACCCCTGCCACTATCGCTACCATGACCAGGAAGACCACAACTCCATCACTGCCACCACCACCATCTCCAACATCCCTACCCCCCTACCACTATCACTATCATTACCTTTACAAACCATAACCATGGCTGTTTTAATCATCATCACCACTACCACCTCTACCACACCACCCCCCACCCTGCCGGCAACGGCTCCACCACCACCACCACCACCACCACCACCACCACCACCACCACCACCACCACCACCACCACCACCACCACCACCACCACAGCAGAAGGGTTGTTGTGCAATCGAAAGTAGTCTGTCTGTAGCTAACAAAACGGAGACTGGGTAGAAATTGAATAGTTAGTGTTGCTTCTTCTTCGTCGTCAAACGCTCAGACAGTATATTTTTTTTCATACGACTCTAAGTCACAACCGATATCTTTGCGTGAAATTCGGGCTGCTCTCCCCGGGAGGAGCGCGTCGCCACAAGAGCAGCGCCACCCATTATTATTATTATTTTTTTTCCTGTCTGCAACTGTATGGTTTCCCTGTCAGAGCGGCTCTTTTCGACATAATTTTTCCAGGGACAACTTTCTTGTTGCCGTGGGTTCTTGTACGTGCACTAAATAATATTGTATAACACACGGGACCTCGGTGTATCGTCTCATCCGAAAGACTAGCACCAAGACCACCACTCGTGGTCTAATGGATGGGGGGAAAGTTTGGGGCCCAAACGGGGATCGAACCACCGCACACTTCCGACCCGGACTTGTCGCTTTCTAGGCAGGCGCGTTACCTCTAGACCGCCGATCAACTATTGTTGTCTGTCATATGAGTGAAAATGCGTTGCCCTGCCGTTAAGCGCCTGACAAGTCAATCCCAGCACACCCGACTTCAGCGTGGGAGAAAATTGTTATCTTTTAAGGTTTTTTTCCTTTGGGGGGGGGGGGGGAGGGGAGCAAGAGAATGGACGAAGAAAGCAGAGAAGAGACAAGAAGGAGGAAGTGACAGGAAGAAAAGGAACAAAGTAGAAACAAAGAGAGGGATAGAAAAGAAGGAATTTTTAACACAGAATTTCCAAAAGACGAGGGTGCTATTTATACTGACACCCTCCCCCCCCCCCTCCTCCCCGCCACCATTCCCACGGGGAGAAATAGTTATTATTAAGACCACCACTACCATTACCACACCCCCACCGCCACCACCACCACCACCCACCCACCACCACCACCACCACCACCACCACCAAAGCACTATCGGAGTATAAGGTTTTTTTTTTTGGTGTACAGTGGAACATAGTCTGTGGCCACAAAAACGGAGACAGGGAAAAACAATGAATGTTTTAAGGGGGTTAATAAAAGCCTGCCTGATGGCATTCTGTGATACAGGATTATCAT
>CM054144.1:28711193-28726193 GCA_028751875.1 Rapana venosa
GAATCAGAATCAGAATCAAAAACTTTATTGCCATGAAGTCAGAACAAGACTTATTTGACACCAAACACAAACGTATTGAACATTTCCTAAAAGAGGTAGATTCTTAGATTTATGTATTTTCTCTATGCTCTGGCTCTTCTGGAAAAAGAATCATGCGCATATTTGATCATGTCTAACTGATAATCCTCGTTGTTGAAAAACTTACTCACATTCTCGTTGTTATTCATGACATTCATTTGTTTATTTTTAACATTAGATAAACAAAATTCTTTCTTTGATCATCATATAATTTACAATCATCAAGCAAGTGATACTCGTCTTCTATTTTGTTACACCACTTACATTTTTTTTTTCCCTCGGCATTTTTGTATCTATCTATCTATCTATCTATCTATCTATCTATCTATCTATCTATCTATCTATCTATCTATCTATCTATCTATCTATCTATCTATCTATCTATCTATCTATCTATCTATCTATCTATCTATCTATCTCTCTCTCTCTCTCTATATATATATATATATATCCTTTGCTCTATCATTAATTCATGGAAACTGGTGCAAAATGTACTGAATATGCGCCTATAATTTTCGTTCCTACATAATAGATATGGCTCCGATCTATGAACGTCGGTATGAAAATAACATAACGGGAGGAGAGACCTAGGTACCAGCTTTATAGTACCGATGCTTCCTTCGTTCTCTGTCAGTCAGTCAGTCATGCTGTTTAATGTCCAGCGGGCAGTGCTGTGCCGTGGCCAGTAGATCCAGTGCTGTACAGCAGAGAGAAGAAAGGGAGAGTCCCCGGGGCGTTGTTACTGCCTGACCAGAGAGTTGATAGATCATAGCCCTGTACCATAAAACACAATGAGCGGCCACCACCCTACACACGCCTCCTTGCGCGCTTAGTTATCAAATACAGTTCAAGGCACAGCGTGTACCCCGCTTTCTTGTGATGAGTGACTGTAATAAAGTGCTGTTTAAAGGCACGATGTATACCCGCTTTCTTGTGATGAGTGACTGTAATAAAGTGCTGTTTAAAGGCATGATGTATACCTGCTTTCTTGTGATGAGTGACTGTAATAAAGTGCTGTTTAAAGGCACGATGTAAACCTCCTTTCTGGTGATGAGTGACTATAATAAAGTGCTGTTAAAAGGCACGATATATTATCTGCTTTCCTGTGACGTTCCATTAGAAACTATAGTTAAAAGGCAAATGACTTAATGGCGGTCTTTAGAGTACTTCATCGTAAAATAATGAATAATGATAATAATAATGAATGGAATTTATATTGCGCTATATCTTGCAAAAACAAATCAAAGCACTTGCATACAACACACCCATACACATACAACCAATAACAATTAACAGAGTTGACAAATGCAAGTGTACACCTACACACGCGCGGTGTGCGCGCACACACACACACAGACACACACACACACAGGCTATACACTTTGGCAAGGTGGTGGGGAATTCGGCTGTTGAAGGCAGGGACACATTTGAGATGAAACAGGAGGGACATATCTTAGGTTTGGAATAAACATGTCTTGAGGCTGGATTTAAAAATGTCATAAGTAGGCTTTTTGCGAAGGGAGAAAGGGAGGTCATTCCAGATCACTGGACCAGAAACAGAGAAAGAGCGATGGCCAACAGTGGATTGGTTGAATCTTGGTATTCGTAAGCACAGGGTATCTGCAGCAGAGCGGAGGGAACGAGAAGGAATGTACAGGTGAAGACAGTCACAGAGGTAGGAGGGAGCTGTTTTGTGGAGACAGACACTTGTAACAGAGTGTACCGATCTTATAGCTTACTCTCTGTGGCATAGGCAGCCAGTGGAGAGATTGCAAGAGAGGAGTTATGTGCTCCGATATAGGGAACGGGGCGCCATTTTTAATTGTCTTCTTGGTACTTTGTTGTATAAAATACAAGGAAAAAGGCGTATTAAAGACACACTTTCTTATCATGCTTGATTACGTAAGAAAAAACATGTTTCAGGCATATTATTACTTACTGGCAGTTTACAACACCACACCACGTGAAATTCAGGGTACAGGGTACCGTTAATTTTTCTCTCTCTGCGACTTAGCAGTATAAACTGTAATAAAAGGCGGGTTGTCCACCTACTTTCTTGCCAGGCTGTATATCCTCACATACAGTTAAAGGTACATTCCTTAGTCCATGTCTGTGGAGCATAAAATACAGTTAGGGACGCTACTTGCATGCACTTCCTTGCGACACTTTAAGTACAAAATTCAGTTAAAGACGCATTACGCACCTGCTTTCTTCCTACCCCAGACTGCAAAATGCAGTTAAAGTTGCGTTATATACCGCTGCTTTCTCCAGATTCTAGCTGTTTGTGCGACTTGCGTGAGCTGAACGGTCTCTTTTATGTCTGTCTGCTTCTTTGCAATCATGAGTTATATAGACTACATGTATAGGGACACTAAGAGTGCGGGTTAAAGCGCACTATTTCCGCTGTTCTTGCAAAGTTGTGTTATAAGATACAGTTACCAGGGCGCATTATGTTTTGTGACAGTATATCACGAAACACAGTTTAATAGATAAGACGCACTCCCTGCCTTGCAAAGATGTAATATAAAATACAGATAAAAACACTCTATACTATACATAAATAGTGTTTTCATAATTTTTTTTTTGCATTCTTATGCTATAGAATACAACGGATATTATATATCTGTTATTCGGTGACGGTGTAAATATATGCCTGAATAAGACACGGTATATACATACACGCTCTCTTGTACCGATGTAGTACAAAATATATATTAAAACACATTACAAGTGCTTTCAGAGTTCCTTGCATTTTGAATATTATACATTGCAGTTATATGTACATTGATCTATATTCTATATACCTGCCTGTATGCGACAGTTGTGTTTGAAATGTAAAGGCACATCAATATATTCACGATATATAATCTATATTCTACATGCCTGCCTCTATACGACAGTTATGTTGTGAAATATGAAGGTTCATCAATGTATTCACGATATGTAATCTAAATGCTATCGATATCTGCCTATATGTGACAATTGTGTTGTGAAATATAAAGGCACGTCAATATATTCACGATATGGCAGCAGTGAACTGTAAAAAAAAGAAAAGATAATTGCAAAGCAGCTTCCGTCTTTCTAGAGTTCTCTCTCTCTCTCTCTCTCTCTCTCTCTCTCTCTCTCTCTCTCTCTCTCTCCTCCTCTCTCTCTCTCTCTCTCTCTGTGCGCGCGCGCGCGCGCGCGCGCGCGTGTGTGTACGTGCGCGAACGCACACCCAACAGACGCTTAAATGAAAGCTACATGCACGCAAAACCTCGAAATTTTGACACAAGTTTTGCAACTACCACTTTCTCCCTCGGAACGATCACAGACAGCCTCAGAAGTTCCGGTGGCAAGATAACGACGGTAATTCAGCGAACAAACTGACGGACAGAAAGACACCTCCTTTAAGTTTCCCCTCCATTCCACCGTCCTAATCAGACAGCCACTTGCCTCCCGCCACCCCGCAGCCCCGCCATTCCACACACGGGGGAGCTTGGGGCAATCCAATCCAATCCAAGATGGCTGGCTGGCCAACAATACCTTCTTCCTTCAAATGACCATTAGGCTGGTTGGGCCCCTGCTTGCTAAGATTGAAGTCACCGCCACTTCTATCTTATTGCAGGCAGGAGTAGCTAGCTAGTTGGGGGCTAAAAGAAATAGAGAATGTGCCTTCACTTCTAGACAACCCCCCCCCCCCCCCCAACTTCCCCCACAACCCTTCCTCCAACAGCTTGATTGTATTAAAAGAAAATATACAAGGGCGGACCCTTGAGTGATAGATTAGGTGCCACCGTGTCTGCCATCTAATTCCACTCGGATTGGATCAAACGCCGCCCTAGCCTTTGTTTCTGGTGGGGGCTTTTCGGTCCGACAACACACAAGCAGTGACCGTTTAATTTTCCCCTTCAATCTCAGGACGAGTAGAGAAGAGAAGAGAAGAGAGAGAGGCCTTAGCTAGTGCCACGTCTGTGGGACAATTACTCCTGTTTTCCATTGAAAAGCGTCCAGGGCTCTCTCTCTCTCTCTCCCCAACTCTCTCTCTCTCTCTCTCTCTCCTCTCTCTCTCCTCCTAACTCTCTCTCTCTCTCTCTCCTCAACTCTCTCTCCCTCTCCCCCCTCAACTCCCCTCTCTCTCCAACGCACCCACCCCATCCAACCCAATCGAATTAGTCGAATATAAAACTAATATCAATATGTGGGACCTAATTTGCGTCACAGTCTGTGAGTCCCGTGTCTTTGCCTAACTTGATTACAGAAGGCCCCTCGGCGGACAATGGGCAGAGCTCGTTCAGAGAGAGAGAGAGAGAGAGAGAGAGAGAGAGAGAGAGCTGGAGAGAGAGAGAGAGAGAGAGAGAGAGAGAGAGAGGCTGGAGAGAGAGAACCAACCCTCTCCAATCGATGGGATGGCTCTTTTTTGGGGGTGGAGGTGGGAGGGTAGGAGTGGGGTGGAGGTGGGGTGGTGAAGTAGTGTGGTGGAGGGGGGGAGAGAGAAGGGGGGTGGGGGGGTGGTCTTTCGGAAGTTCCAGCCTTATCCTGGCTCCTCAACCTCCTCTACCCCCCTCCCCTTCCCCTACTCCTCACCCCCCCCCCCCCCAGTGATCCGAAAAGCCCCCATAGATCAGTGAAGCACAGTAACTCCAGACACTTCTTGTATAGCCCTGGCTCTATACGGGGCTTGACAGTGGGCCGTTATGGAATGAATGCTGGTGGTGGTAGTGGTAGTGGTTGTGGTGGTGGTAGTGGTGGTATGGTGATGATGATGGTGGGGGTGGTGGTGGTGGTGGTGGGTCGGGGGTGGGGGTGGGGTGGGGTGGTGGTGTTGTGGTGGTATCTTGTTGTGTCGTTACGTGCACTAGTATTGGTGTTGCGTTGTGTTATGTTATGTTGTGGTTGTGCTGTCTTGCGTCGTCTAGTTTCGTCTTTAAAAAAAAAAAAAAGTCTGACGTGATCTGAATGATCTTGTCACGATGTTATTGCGTCGGTATTGGTTTGTGGTTGTATTGGCTTTTGTTATTGGTGTATAGGGTTTAGTGTTATGGAGTGGGATATTGTTGGTGTGGTATAATAATATTATGATACGGTGCTTTGAGGCTCTGTTTGTGGTGTCTATCTGTCTGTCTGTCTGTCTATCTATCTATCTATCTACCTACCTATCTATCTGTCTCTGTCTGTCTGTCGATATCTATCTATCTATCTATCTATCTATCTATCTATCTATCTATCTATCTATCTATCTATCTATCTATCTATCTATCTATCTACCTACCTACCTATCTATCTATCTATCTATCTATCTATCTATCTATCTATCTATCTATCTATCTATCTATCTATCTATCTATCTATCTACCTATCTATCTATCTATCTATCTATCTATCTATCTATCTATCTATCTATCTATCTATCTATCTATCTATCTATCTGTCTGTCTGTCTGCCTGTCTGTATGACTGTCTGTCTGACTGACTGACTGTATTAATTCTCAGACCTAGACATGCTTAACTAACTGTAAACAATGCAGCCACTCATCAAACAGCAGATTGTATAGAACAGTGACGGATGGGAGGGGGTGGGTGGTGGATGGGAGAAAGAGGTGGGGGAAGTAGAATAAAATGATGCCAAGCAAAACCAAACAAAGCACCAAGACAGTATACACACTGCACAAGTTCCACGATGTGTTGTTGTCGTCGTCGATGTCGTCGATGTCGTCGTCGTTCTTCTTCTTCTTCTTCTTCTTCTTCTTCTTCTTCTTCTTCTTCTTCTTTTTCTTCTTCTTCTTCTTCTTCTTTTTCTTCTTTCTTCTGTTTTTGTTTTGTTGTTGTTTTCTTCTTCTTCTTCTTCTTCTTTAATCTCCCCGCTCCGTCCCCCCCCCCCCTCCCGCCCTGTCCCGTCTCTTTGTGTGTTTTCCAAAGGATTCTTCTTGTTTTTTGTTTGTTTGGTTGGTTTTTTTGTTGGCCTAGACATATCATTGTAGTAGACGCTCACAAACTTCCCAACCAAGCAAACAACACCAAAAACAAACACAAGCACACCCTCTACTCTGCCACCATAACAGCAAATCTAACACACAAACATACACACACACACAAGTGCGCGCACGCACGCACGCACACAAACACACACTTACACACACACACTTATACACACAACACACACACGCACGCACACACACACACACACACACACACACGCACGCACGCACGCACACACACACTCACACACACATGCACACACACACGCACGCGCGCGGGCACGTACGCACGCACGTACGCACGCACGTACACACGCACACACAACCAGATAAAAAGCCCAAGATCAATAATCAATACCTAAGAACTGTAACTGTTCTTGTTTATGAACACCTAGGGATTTTTTATATTTTATTTCAATCTTTTATTTTATTCTTTTATTTCAAGGATAATGGAATACGCACACGTGTGCTTTTCTCCCCCTTTAACGTTCCAGTCACCATGTGTATGCAGCTTTGTAAATGCTGTCACCCGTTTCCACTGGCATACAATGGCCGCCTACTCATCCGAAAAGTGGAACGGGTTTTAACGTGTGCGCAAGGTGTTCTACGTGCGTTCGCACACGGGACCTCTGACAACGGGATGAATTAAAACAATTATGTAATAATAATAATAATAATAATAATAATAATGATAATGTATGGAATTTATATAGTGCTGAATCTTGTAAAGCAACAAATCAAAGCGCTCAGATGACATTTAAACATTATTTTTTTTATCAAGGATGATGGAATAAGCACTCATGTGCTTTGTTTTTTAACATCCAGTCCCCGTGTGTATGCGGTTTTGTAAATTTTGTCATCTGTTCCCACCGGCACACAATGGCCTACTCTTTCGAAAAGCGGAACAGGATTTAACGTGTGCGCAAGATGTTCTGCATGCGTTTGCACACGGGGCCTCGATTTATAGTCTCATCCGAAGGACTTTGACATTCAGTTCGATTTTTTTGGTCAAACTGGGAAGAAAGGGTGAGGCTGGGAATCGAACCCAGAACCTCACGGTTTACTTGTTGGCAGGCAAACGTCTTAACCATCCTGCCACCTTCCTTTCTAAGTAGGGCATCCTTTGACCATCAGTTGTAGTGTTGATCCCGATGATAATAGTTTATATTGATCGCCCTCCACAAGTTTTTTTCCCCATGTGATTTGGGAAAACAATAGGAAATGGAATCTATATCTATTAAGGTTGATTAATCGCTCTATATCAGTCTGATAAGACTTTTCTTCTTCGTGTCTCAGCTCCACCTCCGAGGTTTACCAAATGGTTATATTTTGTGTTTGCGAACGTTGACCCACTATTAAGGTAGCCATTTTCCGACTTCGGAGACGGGAAGGGGGATGTGATAGCCTGGAGGTTAGAGTGATGCGCTCGTGATCTGCTGATCCGGGTTCGATTCTCGTTCAAGAGGAGTTTTTCTTTGGAGTTAACATCAGTGCCGACTCCACTCTTCCCCAAAACTCATTCGAATGAGATTATAAACTGAGGTCCCGTGTGCGAACGCACGCAGAACATCTTGCGCACACGATGAAACGCGTTTACCCGCTTTTCGGAAGAGTAGGCCATTGTGTGCCGGTGGGAACGGATGACAAAATTGACCAAACTGCACACACACAGGGAGTGGATGTAAAAAAAAAGCACATGAGCGCTTATTCCATTAATTACACAACACACACACACACACACACACACACACACACACACACACACACACACACACACACACACACACACACACACACACGCACGCACGCACGCACGCACGCACGCACGCACGCACGCACGCACGCACGCACGCACACACACACACACACACACACACATATATATGCAGATTCTTTTTAACAGGCAGCACGGACCTTTCATGTGAAACACATGTTTTTATCTTCAAAACTATGTATCCATTTGATTTTGATTCAAAGCGTTTAAAAAAAAAGTGAAATCATTACATGTAATTGATATAAAACAATTAATCGTAGTGTACTCGATGTTCGACTAACCTTTGAATGACTCAACATTATTTATTTATTTATTTGTCCTCAGTGATCTTTCTGGTCTTTGTTTTGAATGATTGTTTGTTGGTTGGTTGGTTGGTTTGATTTGTATTGCTTGTGTGTGTTTTTTGTTGTTGTTGTTTTTTCTTTTTTTGTGTTTCTTTTTCTTCCTGATGATGATCTGTTCATCTCAACTTTGCAGCTTGTTTGTTTTATATGTCTGTCTTGCCGGCATTTCTTTTGTTCTTCCCTTACTTTTTAAGGTGGGACGTGGGGGTCAAAACTGATGAAATTGTGTTTACAAGCTCATGTTAGAAATTGTACCCTACATTGAAAGGACATCACTTGTAAAGCCTAAAAGTCTATAAATTACTCAATTTTATGCACTGTTGCCATGGAAACAATCCAAAATGGCTGCCCAAACTAAATGTTTCAAACTCCTAAGCCTTTTTATCTGTAACAGGTACAAGAAACCCGCTTCTTCATACATGTTTTACATCCTAAATTCTTTAAATTCACGCAAGAAAATCTCCATATTTGCATTTAGCAATTTTTTAAATTCTAAAAACACAACCATGATTTTGGCCCCTTTTACACCCTTGTCTATTTTTGATGGGTAGAACAGCAAAAGAATACTAGCATTTTTCAGACGTTTGCTTTTTATAGTTTTTATTTTTATGTGTATCTATTTCTTTTTTTTCTTTAAAAAAAAAGTTTTCTGGGAAAAATATCAAATATTTCATTATCTGTGAATGTTAATGTCGCTATCATTCTGTTCAGTCATTTTTCCCCCATCTTCATCTTTGGTCATTATAAGGATCGTTAGCCTCTATGAATATGTTGATGTTGTAGCTTACTAGAGCGTAGTATAAGCTACTTGCTTGCTGTTGCTGTAGGGGTCGTGTTTTTTCATGTGATACTTGTTCCAAGTTTAATGAATGAATAAAGACTGTTTAAACCAAGAAGCAAGACAAGAAGAAGAACAAGAACAGAAGCAGCAACAACTATGACAACAGCAAGAAGGTGAAAAAACTAAAAGAACAAAAAATAGAACACCCCCAAAATAACCAAAACACACACACACACCAAACAAATCCACCAACAGACACCCCCCCCCCACACACACACACTACTAAAAACAAATAACAACAAAAAACCCAACCAACCAAACAAAAAATAACCAAAGAGGAAAGAGTTTAGCATCCTTGGCAAGAAATGTCTGCTTTTGTCAATTTTGTCTCTCCATCTATCCACCTGTCTGTTATTCTTCTCTCTCTCTCTCTCAGATGAAAAAAGATGGAAAAGCAAGCAGAGAAAGAGTAGGACAACTTTTGAGATGGAGGCCAGAGAGAGAGAGAGAGAGAGAGACAGAGACAGAGACAGAGACAAACAGACAGACAGACAGTGACAGACAGACAGACACAGAGATGCTATTATGAAAGAGCAGCGGGATAATGAGAAAAAGAGGATGGGAGGTGGGGGGGGGGGGGGGGGGGGGGGGGGGGGGGGGGGGGGGGGGGGGCAGAGAAAGGTAAAAGAGAAGAAGGACAGAAGGAAGGCTGAGAAGGAGGAGGAAGAAGGAGGAGGAGAGGAGAGGAAGAGAGGAAGGAGGAGGAAGGAGGTAGAGTGATTGTGATGGTGAAGTTGACGTTGACTTGATAAATGGCAATCCCCATAGAACACAACTTGACATATCCTTCCCTTAGCTTTTGATTAGGATCGGCCTGACACCCCCCTACCCCCTACCCCCACCCCCACCCCTACCCACCACCACCTACACCTCACCATCCCCCCACCCCCAAGTTGCTAGAGACATCCAATAACCCCTGTCTGTCTAGACGACAAGATTACCACCCCACTCCATGGCCAAACAAGCAAGCAAGCAAGAGAAAGCAGAAGAACTGCCTAAAAACACTTGGGCTGGTATAACAGTGTTGTTGTGGTGGTGTGTGTGTAGTGTTAGTGTTTTGGATATATATGTGTGTGTGTGTATGTGTAGAGGTGGAGGGGGTAGAGGTAGGTGGGGTAGGTGGTGGGGGTGGTTGGTGGGGATGTGTGTGGGTGGGTGTAGGTGGGGGGGGGGGGAAGGCAGGTGTGTGTGTGTGTGTGTGTGTTTGTGTGGTGAAGGTGGGGGATGGGGTGGGGTGGTAGGTGGGGTATGTGTGTGTGTCTGTGTATGTGTGTGTCTGTTTGCGTGTGTATGTATGTATGTGTGTATGTATGTTTTTGTGTGTGCACACATATGTGTCTCTGCCTATCTATGTCTGTGTTTGTTTTGTTCACGTACATAAATCCGCTTTTTAAACACATTTCGTTCTTGACAAGAAACAAAATCGCTGTGATAGCATGTAAAGACTACTGCATCTTCCGAGAGATAATTACTTCACCCCC
Organism: Rapana venosa; assembly: GCA_028751875.1. NCBI lineage: Eukaryota > Metazoa > Mollusca > Gastropoda > Neogastropoda > Muricidae > Rapana > Rapana venosa. The sequence continues at coordinate 28,721,668 of CM054144.1, forward strand.
CCCCCCCCCCCCCCCCAATCAATCTTTCTTTTTGTGTGTGTGTGTTTTTAGTCCATGAAACATACAAAATTTATTCCCCATATCCATCTCGTAGAGTCTTCATCACACATGCAATAAATCAACTGCAGAAATATTTTTGATATGTAAGATAAAACCACGTAGCAATCTTATTCGCTTCGCAGTGCACTTTACGCTGTAATTGATATACGAAGCAAAAATGTTTAACACGCACGCGCGTACGCGCAACACACCGGAACAAATTACAGGGAGAGACTTTGTTTTTGATATTATGTCGTTACATCTTGGAGTAGGAGGAGTTCAGAAATAGATGTCCGCGTTCGTTAGGTTTTCGTCGAACTCTTTCGATATGCACTCGTAAAAGATTTTGTTGAAATCTTTCGCTTCTGTATTTGTTGGAATCTTCGGATTAATGCATTCATCTCTTTATGGTTGAAGTCATTTACTGGTCCTGACATTTTCTCTCAGTTATTGTTTTGATTCATTAATTTATACATACACACACATACACGCACACCACGTACGCACGCACGCACGGACACGCACGCACGCACGCACACACACACGCATACACACGCACGCACACACGCACGCACACAGGGGTTCGATTCCCGTTCAAGGGGATATTTTTCTCTGGAGTTAACGTCAGTGCAGACTCCGCTTTTCCCCAAAGTCCTTCTGATGAGACTATAAACCGAGGTCCGTGTGCGAACGCATGCAGAACATCTTGCGCACACGTTAAATCCTGTTCCGCTTTTCGTAAGAGTAGGATATTGTGTGCCGGTGGGAACAGATGACAGAATTTACAAATCCGCATACACACGGGGACAAAAAAGCACATAAGTGCTTATTCCATTATCCTCGATATAAAAGAATAAAATGAATTTAAAAAAAAGCAGATTCTGTGGGACATTTATACCTGGAGTATTGATATAAAGTGCCAGGGATTTGCTCACTTAAAATAATCGAAGGAAAAGATATAAAATCGCTCATATTGATAAAATAGTTAATGCCATGTGTTCAGTTTACTTGTGAGATCTTGTTCCAGACTTTGTTGCAGACTGGAACACACACACACACACACACACACACACACACACACACACACACACACACACACACACACACACCACACACACACACACACACACACACACAAACAACACACATCACACACATCACACACACACACACACACAACACACACAACACACACAACACACACAACACACACAACACACACACAAACCCCCCACCACAAATAAACAACATACACACACATACACAACATACAACATACATACATACAACATACACACACATACAACATACATACATACAACATACATAACACAACATACACACACAACATAATATGAATTTTTCTCTTCTCAACAATCATCCTCATTTATATTATCATACACTATACATACGCATACTACTACATGAAATCCACACATCTACATACAAAACCTACCTACATACCTCACCTACATTTACATACATCAGCTACCTATACATACATACATACAATACATATATACATAATCATACATACATACATACATACATACATACATACATACATACATACATACATACATACATACATAAATACATACATATATACATACATACATAATACATACATATATACATACATACATATTAAAAATTTTTTATTTTGTTTCGTTGCTCGGCTAGAGCTCCAAGGTTCACAAATAATGGCGACATTTCGCGTATGCGACTGTTTTTGCCCACCATGAAGGTAGCCTTCGGAGAAAACCTTACGTAAAATGCCTTTTCACCTATCGGAACTGTTTTCCAGTTTACATTAAAATTATCTACCATCTAACACCTTTCTCAGATTTATAGGCAAAGGATAGGTAAAGGTAAAGGAGTCCCATAACCTATAAGGTCGTAGGGAAGCGAGGCGTCAGAGACCTCACTTCTCTAGGGCCAGCATATTGAGGGCAGCGCCCATCTCCTCTCCCTCGCTGCTTTACCTTCCCTGACCCTAAAGAGGGAGGTACCCATTTACAGCTGGGTGAACTGGGGGAACTGTACTGAAGCCAAGGCGCGCAAACGGTCACCCATCCAAGTGGTAACCTCGCTCGACGCTGCTTAACTTGGCTGGGGGAAAGCGAGTGCTCCGACCACTGGTTTATAGGAGCTCGTATTAATTAATTAAAATCAGTCATTTCTTGGACGGCAGTCAGCAGTTTCAAATGGACGCAAATACATTGATATTTAAAGTTGTCTTAACACAAAAACAAAAACAAAACAATACCCTCTTCCATCTTGCATTATTTTCTAGATGTACCACGTTCTAATTCAACGACTTCATAACATAATATATTCCAAACATAATAATGCTGAATGGTCTTTGGAGAACGAGTGTGTATCAGTACAATACATTTCCCAAGTGACCACTGTGCAATAATCTTTTTTTTCCTCATATTTGAATGGCTTCTTCTAGGTCTTCTTTTCAAAATGAATTGTTTTTGCTTGATTTCAAGCTTGTTGTATTGTATTGTATGGTATTGTATTGTTTTGTGTGATATACTAATTTTTTTTACGGCAGATTTCTGCGTGAAATTCGGGCTGCTCTCTCCGGGGAGAGCGTGTTGCTACAAGAATAGTGCCACCTATAAAAAAAAATTATGTCTGCAAGTGTATCATATATTCATATTCCCCAGTGAGTGTGAACTTTTCTACATCATTTTGCCAAGACAACTCTTTTGATACCGTGGGTTCTTTTACATGGCGCTGAATGTATGTTGCGCTCGGCATTCAGTTTATTGTCTCACCCGAAAGACTAGCGCCCAGACCGTCACTCAAGGTGAAGTGGATAGCGGAAAAGTTTAGGCACAAGCAGGGATCGAACCTAGACTTCTCTTAGTTTTTAAACAGGTGCATTACCTCTACACCTTTACGCCATCGGATTTTTTTCTTGTTTGTTGTTGGGGGGGCGGGGGGGGGTGGGGTGGGGGGGGGGGGGGGGGGGGGGAGCTTGGGGACTGGGGGAGGGGGCAATTTTTTTGTTCCTCGGTGAGATCTCCAAGGTTCACCAATGACGGGATTTTGCGTATGCGACTGTATTTGCCCACCATTAAGGTAGCCGCTTTCCGACTTCGAGAATTTTTTGTTTGTTTGATCTTTCATTCTTTTGAAGCCTTTTCCCGTTCTGTCTGGTATATATATTTTTGCTTGGTTTTTGTGTGTGTAATTGCAGCAAGAACGACAAAAATACACCCCACCTACCACAAAAAACTCAAACAAACCATAAGAAAACATCCCCCTTCCCCCTCTCCAAAAACCCCCCAACCAAAACAAAAAGAAAGCAAAAAACAACAACAAAACCCCCCAACCCAAACAAAACAGAAAAAAAAGAAAACAGACCACCCATAATACTGTTTTTTAAAACTACTTTCAAGCGATATAACTGTTATTGTGAAAGTAAATAAAATATAAAAAAATATGTCATCTGCCCATTAAAAAGTGTCTTATTTTGATTTTGGAGCACACAAGATAGCATTGGCTGACTTTTTCTCTGGGTGTGTGTGTGTTGTCAAAATGGCTTTTGGGAATAAACATTTCTTTCAACCAAATAACAATGATAACAAAAACAGCAGCAGGAGTAGCAGGAATAACAGCAACAACAACAACATAGCCCGAAGGAACATCTAAGGGGATTCATCAGAAATTATAACATTTATCAGCTATAGGGTTGAAAATATAGCACACGCATGCATGCACACCCCCCAACCCCCACACTCACCACCAACACACACACACTACATCTTGCGCACATGTTAAATCCTGTTGCCGCTTTCGTAAGAGTAGGCCATTGTGTGCCGGGGAACAGATGACAGAATTTACAAAACCGCATACACACGGGACTAATGTAAAAAGCACAAAATGCATATTTCCATTATCCTCGATATAAAAATAAAAAAATAAATAACAATACAGAGGCAGGACCGCAGGAACCTCTCTACACACACACACACACACACACACACACACACACACACACACACACCACACACACACACACACACACACACACACACACACACACACACACACACACACACACACAACACACACGGTGCGCACTAAAAAAAACAACCCAACCAAACCTAACTAACGAACGAACGAACGAACCAACTAGCCAACCAACCAACCATACAAAAGCAGAACCACCCCCCCCTCCCCACGCGCAAAAAAATATACATAAGAAGAGAAGAGGGAAAACCGCAAGAGGAAACCCCGCCAACCAAAGTAATCAGCTAACAGTTATAAAAACACACCCTGCTCCTACCCCTGCCAAAAAAGGAACAAACACCTTTCACCAATATTTTAAAAAACAAACAAACAAAACCCCAAACAAATAGAGTAAACGACTCATTAATTCAACAAACAAAAACAATTTTAAAAAGAAAAAAGAAAACCAAAGTATAGAAAAGAAAATTTGATTCATTTCCGCAGGTACAGATAAATGG
>CM054144.1:28731193-28741193 GCA_028751875.1 Rapana venosa
TGTCTGTGTGTGTGTGTGTGTCTACAGGTCTGTTGGTCCATTTGTGCCCGTTCTCTCTCTCTCTCTCTCTCTCTCTCTCTCTCTCCTCTCTCTCTCTCTCTCTCTCTCTCTCTCTCTCTCTCTCTCTCTCTGTGTCTGTGTGTATGTGTGTGTGTGTGTCTGTGTGTGTCTACAGGTCTGTTGGTTCATTTGTCCCCGGTCTGTGTGTGTGTGTGTGTGTGTTACAGCTTGTTGTGGTTTTATTATATGACGTTGATGTTGCTGTTGTTGCTGCTGGCCCATACATGAAGGGGCGGCATCGTGGATTCATCATTTGGGTCTGTTTTGTAAGCTTACCATTAGTCTTTCAATATTGGCTTGTACAACATACTCAGGATACTTTACTTTTTCATCACTGCCTCCTTTGTCAGCCCACAGTGCTCCATTATCATAAGTGCAGCGCCCATTCCTTCAGAAAACATCAAACTTTAAAAAAAATGGCTCACGTGTCATTATACATTATTTATGTATTACTGGTTCATGCATCAGCTTTTGTTGTTGTTGACCCATAATTATATCATCATACATCGTTCATACATCATCCACTCTCACTCTCCCATCACTTATTTAGCCATCAGTCTATATCTGTTCTTTATCATTGGCCATGCACCAATATTCTACCTTGTTCAATTAATACTGACCCTGTGAAAGATCACGCATGTCTGGTTTGCGGTCTGTACGTCGCGAATGTTATATATAATGTCTTCTGCATAGCTGGCACTGGAGGAGATAGGCTATACCTCTGGCCTCACTGGTATGTTACTAGTCCATAATACAACACCATAATGCTAGTCCTGTGGTACACCCATACTGTAACTATCAGGGCTTGTTAAGTCGTTTACGTCACGTGACTCCTTGTTTGGCGGACAAAGTACGCAATCTCACGTGTATAGATTTATTATCGAAAGGTAAAGGTCTTCCCATAGCCTATGCAGTCGTTGGGAAGCGAGGCGTCAGCAGAGACTTCAGCTTCTCTAGAGGCCAGCATCTTGTGGATGGTGCCCATTTCCTCTCCCTCGATCACTTCTACATTACTTGCCAATGAAATATCGCGATCTTATATACCACTTCTTCGTACATCAGTGTTCTATCCATCAATTGCATCACTTTTATTTCTTTTGTCCCCCAACACACGTTTCACATTTACGTCATTGACATTATATAAAATTATGTAACATGTACTCACTTCTTCATCACTGGTCCCATACATCACGCATCACTCTTACATATCACTGGTCCATGTATCACACATCACTCTTACATCACTGGTCCATGTATCACACATCACTGTTACATCACTGGTCCCATACATCACCCTTACATCACTGGTCCCATACATCACACATCACTCTTACATCACAGGTCCCATACATCACACATCACTCTTACATCACAGGTCCCATACATCACACATCACTCTTACATCACTGGTCCCATACATCACACATCACTCTTACATCACAGGTCCCATACATCACACATCACTCTTACATCACAGGTCCCATAAATCACACATAACTCTTACATCTCAGGTCCCATACATCACACATCACTCTTACATCTCTGGTCCCATACATCACACATCACTCTTACATCTATGGTCCCATACATCATACATCACTCTTACATCACTGGTCCCATACATCACACATCACTTTTACATCACAGGTCCCATACATCACACATCATTCTTACATCTCTGGTCCCATACATCACACATCACTCTTACATATCGCTGGTCCCATACATCACACATCATTCTTACATATCACTGGTCCCATAATCATACATTACTCTAACATCACTGGTCCCATACATCACACATCACTTTTACATCACTGGTACAAACACACCTTACTTAGGGGGACGGGATAGCCTGGTGGTTAGAGTGGTGCCCTAGTGATCTGCTGATCCGGGTTCGATTCTCGTTCAAGAGGATTTTTCCTCTGGAGTTAGCACCAGCGCTGACTCCTATCCCCCGAAAGTCCTTCCGATGAGATTATAAACCGAGGCCCCGTGTGCGAACGCACGAAGAACATCTTGCGCACACGTCAAGGCCTGTTCCGCTTTTTGGAAGAGGCCTACTCCATTTGTGTGCCAGTGGGAACCGAAGGCAAAAATTTACAAAACTGCATACACACGGAGAATGGATGGGAGAAAAGCTCGTGAGTGCTTATTTCATTATTCTCGAAATAAAAGAATAAATAAATAAATAAATAGATAAATAAATAAATACTTCTGCACCATTGAGATGTACAGAGGACGTCAGGCCCACAGACTGCATCAACATGAACTGTATACACACAGAAGGATGGAACATGGGGGACAAAACACCCCCCGCTGTCTCTCGCCATTAATGGTCCCTGGAAGAGCGAGTAACTGTTATTCTTACACCAACAGGCTTTCAATTTTTTTGCTGGAGTTGACTCCCATGGCTTGGCTATGAAATGCAAAATACTTGACAGCACTCTGCGCATGAATGTCGGTCCCAAATGTGACCAACTTCTTGTTACACTCTTTTCATACCGAGCTTGAGTACAGTACAGCCACAATACAATCAATACATTCAAGCGAGTCTACAATAATAAAGGAAAAAAGAATATAAAGGCCACATTTTGGCCCCAAAGTAGTACATTTTAGGACTCTCTCTCTCTCTCTCTCTCTCTCTCTCTCTCTCCTCTCTCTCTCTCTCTCTCTCTCTCTCTCTCTCTCTCTCTCTCCCCCGTTTCTTTGTGGTCTTCATGTATATTTTGAAGTCGGGTAGCCTCTTTACCACAATATACAATAATTATTGCAGAATCAGCCACGCTGGAACACAAAGAAATCACAGATTATGATTATATGATTTCCATTTTTCTTACGTTTATGGACATTAATGGGCATTGTTTACTTTACAAGATTCAGCGCTATATAAATTCCACACATCATCATCATCATCATCATCATTGTTATAATTGCTAATATAATTGCTATTTCCCCAAAACAAACATACAGTACACTTTTTTCCCAATTCAAATATCGAACAAGGGAATTCTTTATAGTTCCATTTCACTTATTTCCTACCTGACATCTTCCCCTCTTATCTGTTCCTTCTTTCAACAGTTACCTTCACCTTCACCACCCCATCTAAGCGTGTTGCGCTGCACCCACGCATATGTGTGTGTGTGTGTGTGTGTGTGTGTGTGTGTGATTTGATATTTGTTAGTCCTAATATTTGTGGACGGTTGCATGTGTGTAAATGGTTTGAATACAAGCGCTTCGATTTGTTTACTTTACAAGATTCAGCTCTATATAAATTCCATATATCATCATCATCATCATCATCATCATCATTGCTATTATTGTTATCATTATAACAACAACAACAACAACAACAATAATAATAATAATAATAATAATAATAAAAAAAAACCTTTTAAGATATGTTAAAAACTGCATTTAGGGTTGTTTGTTACGTATATCAAATATTTCTTGCGTAAAAAGATAATGTCTATTCATTCTATCATAATTATGAACCACGAGCTTTGTAGACTGTCTGCCTTCTCTGTGTTGTGTTTCACAGTATTTCTAGTCACATCAAATGGCTGTATGGAAACTGTTGGTAGCTATCCTCGGGGGACAAAGTGATGTATAGCAGCAGGGCACACCCTATTTCTCTTCTGTCTGTCTGTCTGTCTGTCTGTCTGTCTGTCTGTATTCAATCTGCCACGAGGTATCATGGTAATCCTGACTATTTTTGCCCGAATCGATTCTCTCATAGCCAGGGAGTCTTTTGTTTCGTTTTGTTTGTTTTTGTTGTTGTTTTGTTGTTGATGATTTGTTGTTGTTGATGTTTGTTGTTGTTGTTCCTCAGCTAGAACTCCTAGGTTTACCACTGGTCAGATTTTTTGGGGCGTATGTGGCCGTTTTGCTCAAAATCATGGTAGCTGCATTCCGACTTCGGGGATGATGTCTAAACATTACATCAGAGTGCATGGGTTTTTTTCCCTGTAAAATACTGTCATCTGTTCTTACTGACACGAAATCGGTGGGAACAGATGACAGAATTTACAAAACCGCATACACACGGGGACTGGATGTAAAAAAGCACATAAGTGCTTATTCCATTATCCTCGGTATAAAAGAATAAAATAAAATAAATAAAATAGCATATTCTTTCGAAAGGCGGAACGGGTTTTAAACTCAGGTTGTTGAAAGGTGGTGAAAAATGATCAACCTACCTCTGAACCCCTTCCCCCACCTCTTCCCCGCCCTCGCCGAGGAAAATAAAGCAAATTTTATTTCTTATGTATTATTCCCTGATTCTTCTCCTTTCTTGTAATGACAATAAAAAAAATAATACTAATACTACTAATAATAACAAAAACAATAATAATGATAATAATAATTTTGAATATTTTACAATTATTATGTAATAATTATATAATAATTATTATATATATTTTATAATACTTCTTCTTCTTCTTCTTCTTCTTCTTCTTCTTCTTCTTCTTCTTCTTCTTACCACCACCACCACCACAAACTTCGGCACCCTCAAACACTGACAAGAATTTTGAAACATTCCACATAATTTTATTAATAATATAAATCAACGTTACACACAAGTTTTACATAATTAAAAAAAAACCCACAATCATAATGTTATTCAATTCCAAGTCTGCATAGCCAGACAGATCTATGTCAATAGACAATTAATGGGAAGTTCGTGTGCTGTTATTATAATATTGCATTGCACAAGGGGGCCGGAGTTTATAGTCTCATCCAAAGACTAGTGCCCGGACCATAACTTTCGGGGCATGTGCTTCAATAATTATTTCAGGATGTCATTTTCAATAATTTATTTTTTTCGCCCGTTCCTCAGCTAGATGTCCGAGGTTTACCAATGATAATTTTTTTTAACGTGTTCGACCATTGTCGTCCACTTTGAAGGCAGCGGCACTCCAACTTCGGAAACGGTGTCTAAATACGACATCAGTGTGCATGCGGGTGTTTTGTTGTTGTTGGTTTGTTTGTTTGTTTTTGAATTTCATCATTAGTTCCTATCAGTCTACACACGGGCCTACTCTACCGAAAGGCGGAACGGGTTTTAACGTGTAAGCAAGATGTTCTGCGTGCATACATACATACATTCGCACACGGGACCTTACTTAATATACACTCTCATCCGAAGGATTGGTTTAAACATTAGATATTGCTTGCTTTATGTCTTGGCCAGTTTTCCCATTACCCCCCCCCCCCCCCCCCCCCCCTCCGCTTTGTCTTTTGGGTTTTTCCAAATGCCCTGTATTTCCAAGGTTATCTTCAACATTAGCCCCCCTATCCCTTCCCCTTCCCCCCAACACACACAATCCGCAGATCTCTCTTCCATACTGTATTTCGATTATCTCTTCTCCACTACTGTCGATTTCACCCCCTCTACCCCACCCCCTCCCCTTCCCTTCCCTTATCGGGTTTTCCCATTTGATCTCGATTCCGTAACGGCTTTACCGCGAAAGATCTTTTATTCTTTTTATCTTTCTTTCTTTCTTTTTGTTTGTTTGTTTGTTTGTTTGTTTCTTTCTTTAATTTTCTTCTCCAGAGTCTAGGCTCCGGATGGTGGTGGCTGGTAAAAACAAAGGCTTACTAAAAAAAAAGAAAAGAAAAAAGAGAATGGAACCGATTTACAAGAATCAAACTATCTGAGATGATTGAATTCAATTTCTTCACTTTTATTTTTGTAATGAAAAAAATCTGTATCATTATATTTTACTTTTATTAATTTTTTGGGAGTTAACGTACTCATTTTTCTAGGATTGGTTTTATGGTAGCTGTATATATTTTTTCTTCTGTTTTCAGTATTACAAAGATAGTCTTTTCTTAGTTCTCCCCCACCCCCTCCCCTTCCTTCCACACATAAAACTATATTTAGTATCCACTCTCTCACTCTCTCTCAATTTTTCTTTCCCTTTAACTCCACTTTCATCGATTCCCATTGATAATCAAGAGTCAAAACATGTTATAAGGCTACTTTCCTCAAGGAGGAAACTATGGATCGGTGGTCTAGAGGTAACGCGCCTGCCTAGAAAGCGAAAAGTCCCAGTCGGAAGTGTGGGTGAGTTCGATTCCCGTTTGGGCCAAAAACTGCCCCCCCCCCCCCCCCCCCATCTCATTAAACCATGAGTAGTGTTCTGGGTGCTGGTCTTTCGGACGAAACGATAAACCGAAGTCCCGTGTGTTACATAAAATAATTTAGCGCACGTAAAAGAACCCACGGCAAAAAGAGAGTTCTCCCTGGCAAAATTCTGTCGAAAAAAAGCCACTCCGATAGAGTAACAATTACAGTTGCAGACAGGCAAAAATAATAATGGGTGGCGCTGCTTTCAAAATGATTCTTAGACATTACGTGTCACAGTGATTCATCCCAGACATTACGTGTCAAAAGTGATTCACCCCAGACATTACGTGTCACAGTGATTCATCCCAGACATTACGAGTCAAAAGTGATTCATCCCAGACATTACGGGTCAACGTGATTCATATCAGACATTACGTGTCAAAAGTGACTCATCCCAGACATTACGAGTCAAAAGTGATTCATCCCAGACATTACGGGTCAAGGTGATTCATCTCAGACATTACGTGTCAAAAGTGACTCATCCCAGACATTACGTGTCAAGGTGATTCATCTCAGACATTACGAGTCAAAAGTGATTCATGCCAGACATTACGTGTCAAAAGTGATTCACCCCAGACATTACGTGTCACGGTGATTCATCCCAGACATTACAAGTCAAAAGTGATTCATCTCAGACATTACGTGTCAAAAGTGACTCATCCCAGACATTACGTGTCAAGGTGATTCATCTCAGACATTACGAGTCAAAAGTGATTCATGGCAGACATTACGAGTCAAAAGTGATTCATGCCAGACATTACGTGTCAAAAGTGATTCATCCCAGACATTACGTGTCAAGGTGATTCATCTCAGACATTACGAGTCAAAAGTGATTCATGCCAGACATTACGCGTCAAAAGTGATTCACCCCAGACATTACGTGTCAAAAGTGATTCATCCCAGACATTACGTGTCAAAAGTGATTCATCTCAGACATTACTAGTCAAGGTGATTCATTTCAGACATTACGTGTCAATAGTGATTCACCCCAGACATTACGAACGAGACAGATTATATTATTGTAGCTGACGCTCGAGATGTCATCCTAGCTGTGGAACGCCCAACCAACAACAACAAATAAGCAAGCGTAAAATTGAAACAACAGCATGTCAACGATTACATCAACAACAACAACAACAACAACAACGACGACGACAGCAACAACAACAGCAACAATCATTTTGCTCATCAACTAACACGACAATGAACAGGAGTAGCATACAGTGTACACTCTGCGTGTTCCTTACTGGGAGACATCCTACATCAACCAGTTTACAAACTAAGTATCAAAACAACAGCAGTAACAACAAAAATGATATAATAATAACAACAACAACAACAAGAATTAAAAAAAAAAAAAAAAATAAATATAATAATAATAATAACAACAACAATAACAACAACAATAATAATAACAATAACAATTTTCATCATCATCATCATCATCATCATCATCATCATCATCATCATCATCATCATCATCATCATAATAACAAGAAGAAGAAGAAGAAGACGAAGAAAAACAACAACAACGACAACCGTTTCATACTAAAAACAACACCTGACGCTGCTATAAACATGACTGGGATACAGAGCACATTCTGGAGGACCCCCTAGAGTGTTCAACTGTGGAACGTCCAACAACGAATGCTTTTTTTTAAAAAACCCCACTAACAGTGTCAGCAACAAACAATAACAAACAACAACAACAACAACAGCAGCAGTAACAACAACCGTTGTGTACATCAAATAACACGTCGGACGCAGCAAAATGAACACCTAACATCAATTCTGGACAATTTTCAAGCAAACCAGCTTTACGCCTGAAGGTATAGCCCTAACCCTTCTCTTCTCATCCTCTCCTCCCCCCCATTTTCCTCCAAACTCTCTCTCTCTCTCCCTGTCCTCTCTTTCTCTCCCCCTCTCTCTCCCTCTCTCTCTCCCTCCTCCACCCCCCCCTCTCTCTCTTTTTCTCTCCCTCTCCCCTCCCTCCCTCCCTCTCTCTCTTCCCTCTTCTCTCTCTCTCCTCTCCTCTTCTCTCTCTCTCTCTCTCTCCCCTCTCTCTCTCCTCTCTCTTCCCTCCCCCCCCTCTCTCTTCCCTCTCCCTCCCCCTCTCTCCCCCCTCCCCCCTCTCTCTCCCTCTTCCTCTCCCCCCTCCCTCTCTCCCCATCTCCCCTCTCTCTTTCTCTCCATGCCTCTCTTCTTTTCTTTTTTTTTCCCTACCCTGTCCTAAATTTTTCCCCTTCCTCTGTTCACTTGCTTACTGTAAATAAATGCGTAGCAGTTCTATTTTTTTGGGTGTGGTTTTGTTTGGTCTTGTTGATGTTTTTTTTTTGATGTTTGTTTTTTTTTTCTTATAGCCCCCATTCTCCATCCTGCCCGCCACGCTGCCCGAAAGGTGAAGAATTGGAAAGTAAATTGTGGCTAGTGTCACCTTGGCCGACACGGATTTTATATTGGGATTTTATTTTGTTGTTGAACTGTTGTTGTTGTTGTTTGTTTTTATCTTGTAAATTCTCTCCAGGAGGGAGTTCTGCGTTAGCTTTAGCTGTTTGTGACTAGTGGATTAAAAAAAATCCCAAACCAAAACAAAACAAGAAGATATTTTTTGTTTCTTTTGTTAGTTGGCTAGTGTTGGTTTGTTTCGTTGTTTATTTATTTGTTTGTTTTTGGTTAGTGGCGATTACTACTTCTACTGCTGTTATTGCTACTACTGTTGCTGCTATTGCTACCACGATCTGAAATGATGGTGATGATGATAATGACGAAAACGACAACAAAATCAACAACTACACAAACAATAACAATGATAATAAAAGTAATGATGATGACTATGATAATATAATAACAATATAACAATAATAAAAATGAAACGAAGAAAAGAAAAGAAGAAGAAGAAGAAGAAAGAAGAAGAGAAGAAGAAAAAAAAAGAAGAAGAAGAAGAAGAAGAGCAGAAGAAGAAAAGAAAAGAAAGCGAAGAAGAAGAAGAAAAAAGAAGAAAAGAAAAGAAGAAGTAGAAGAATACGATGAAGAGAATATAATGACCTGGTGATGATGATGACGACGATGGTAATAATAGATAGACAGATAAAACAATAATGTTAAACTACAACAGCCACGAAAACAAGGGACGATAATGACGTCATTAATAATAATGAGAAGAAGTGACGGACGAGGGGGATGACGACGACAAAGACATGATAATGATGATGATAACTACGAGGACAGACGACCGCAACAACAATAACGACAATTTTAGCACCCCCCACCCCCTCCTCCCCCCGCTTACCCCTCACACATACACATACCACGCACATACACACACAAATACACCCCACGCACGCACGCACCGCGCGCACACACCACTTACACCACATACACGCACACAACACACTACGCGCGCGCGCGCGCACACACCACCACACACACACACACACAACCACACACACCTGCCATCCTCTATCATCGTCATCCCACATCAATAAGAAAAAAACCACCACCACCACTACTAACACAATACCAACACATCAACAACAACACTTATCAACAACAATGACAAAAACACCCATCATCTCATCATCACATCATCCATCAACATCATCATCACATCATCATCCATCATCATCAAATCCATCACATCACACACCACACCACCACCACCACCACCACAACACCCCCCCCCCTCACCACCACCACCAACCACCAAACCACCACCACAACACTCCCCCTCCCCCCCCCCCCCACCACCACCCAAAACACCACCACCACCACCACCACCACCACCACCACCACCACCACCAACCACCA
>CM054144.1:28746193-28753693 GCA_028751875.1 Rapana venosa
AAAAAATCCTCCAACAAATCTTTCAAGCAAAACAAAAATTCAACACACCTTCCAAACAAAACAACAACAACAAACAACAACAAAAAACAAACACATATAAACCTATCCCCAAAATATCCTGTCAACGTAATTGAAATATGACAAAACATCTGATGGTTTGAAATGAATATAGCTTTAAATTTTATTTGCTGGCTAAAAACTCATTCCTGTTGTATTACTGATTTTATCTGCGCCCCCTCCTCTACCCCGTCTCCTTACTTATAGACACACATAGACACACAAACACACAGGCACAACCACAGGCAGACAGATAATAGATAGACATATAGACAGACCGACAGACAGGCAGACAGGCAGGCAGGCAGGCAGGCAGGCAGGCACGCACCACGCCACGCACGCACACACACACACACACACACGACACACCAACACACACACACACAACACACACACACACCACACACACACACACAACACACACACACACACACACAACACAAATCCTTCTCTCTCTCCTCTCTCTTCTCTCTCTTCTCTCTCCTCTCTTTCTGCAAATTAAAAGAAATATATATTATTATTATTATTCTATCCATTTTAGAGGAACCCGCTCAGAACTCATCAGTGTTTTCAAGACAAATTTTCACCGACATGCCTGATGATTCGTGCAGGATTCTATAAACGATTTTCGCTGGTATAAAACAAAACAAAACAACAACAACAGCAACAACAAAACAACAACAACCCCACAACATTTTTTGAAGTCTTCAGAATCGATTAGTCTGTTCAAGCTAAAGGCCTAGGAGATATTTAGGCGGTTCAGAAAGAACTCAGCGGTAATAAACTGGAGTGTTATTATTCTTGCCAACGTTTTATTATTGTATGGAGAGGGGAACAAATCGATAACAACTTAGACTCAGCAATCGCCTGTGATGAGACTTGGCGCTGGCTGCAAGTCTCTATGTAGCTTAGTAGCTTTGGAAGAATGAGGTGTGTGTGTGTGTGTGTGTGTGTGTAAAAGAGAGAGTTTTGGGGAGGAGACAGAAAGGGAGAGAGAGGGGAAGAGGGGGAAAAAGAGAGGGGGAGAGGAAACCCAAAAGAAAAGAGAGAGGGAGACAAAAGTTGAGGGGAGAAAAGAGAGAGAGAGAGAGAGAGGGGAAAAGAGAGAGTGAGAGAGTGAGAGTGAGACAAAGAAGAGAGAGACATGACACAAGAAACAGCAGCTTGAACATCATTAGCTGTTAAAACCGGTCTGATTTTGAAATGAATTTCGGACTTAAAAAAAAAAAAAGATAAGCCTATCAGTCTTTTTTTGTGTGCTTTTGTTTTGTTTGTTTTGTAACCATTTTCTGCAACGTATAGAACTGCTATAGCTCCCTACTTAATTTCCGATAGAGCGGCGAATTTCGACTAAATTTTGAAAATTTTTTTTACAAATCACATTTTACAGTTCCGGAAGTCATCTTCCCCCTCAAAGTCAATGTCCCAAAAGACAATGCAGACCTGACCCGGGCTTGATGACACATCCTGTATTACTTTAATTTCTCAAAATTTTCCACACCCCGTTTCTGGAACAGCATTGTGTGGCGCGGAGATGTGGGCTGAAAACATCCTGTGATGGGCGGTAAAAGGGAGGAACCCAGTGTCCTTGTCATGCCGGGAGTAGTGAGGGCATGCCCTTCTGGCTACCTGGCAATCCACATGCTGAATGTGAAATTTAATGTTCACGTAAAGAGGGCGTAAATAGTTTGAATATCTATCTATCTGTCTATCTGTCTGTCTGTCTTCTGTCTGTCTGTCTGTCTGTCTGTCGCTGTCTTCTACACGATCTTTATCTATCTATCTATCTATCTATCTATCTATCTACTATCTATCTATCTATCTATCTATCTATCTATCTATCACTATCTATCTATCTATCTATTTATCTATCTATTTATCTATCTATCTATCTATCTAATCTATCTTCTATCTATCTATCTACGATCTACTGTCCTATCTATCTACTGTCTATCTATCTATCAGGAGAAAGGAAATAGCCAGGCAGTACATAAGATAAACAGTAAATCAACAACAATTAACGGCATTGAAGTCATATCTGTATGCTGGAATCATGCCCCCCCCCCCCCCCCCCCCGCCATTGCACTACCCTCCCTCGCTCCCCCCCCCCCCCCCTCTCCAACCAAACAAAAAGGAGATCCTCCCACAACACACACACAGACAGAGAAAAAACGAAAACATACAAACAAAAAACCCAGACTCCCCACAGAAAAATGAAAACATACAAGCGAAAAACAGACACCCACCCTCCGCCCCCCATGAGAACACTGCTTCCCCAAAACAAAAAATAAAACAAACGAACACACAACAACAACAACATCAACAACAACAACGAGAACAATAACAAAACAAAAACAAAACAGCAAAGAAAACAAACAAAACAAACAAACAAAGAAAGAAAGCACCACCCCACACAACAAAAACAAAGAAACGGACAAAGAAATAGACGAAGAAATAAAGAACAAAATGAATAATACACACACAAACAAAATAATAAGCTAACCATACACACAGCAGTGAAACGACTATTCAGTCGGTTTCTTCACGGGTATAGTGTATTATATATGAAATGTTACACACGCTTTGACACGATTTTCCTTTGGGAAAACTGCAGCATTACTTTTGCGTATTCTTTCTTTTCTTTTCTTTTCTTTCTTTCTTTGTTTCTTTCTTTGTTTCTTTGTTTATTTGTTTGTTTTTTTTTTTCTTTTTCTTTTTTTTCTTTTCTTTCTTTCTTTTTCTTTCTTTCTTTCTTTCTTTTCTTTCTTTCTTTCTTTCTTTTCTTTCTTTCTTTCTTTCTTTCTTTTCTCTCTGTCTGTCTGTTTATCTGTCTGTCTGTCTGTCTGTCTTTCTTTCTTTCTTTCTTTCTTTCTTCCTTCCTTCCTTCCTTCCTTCTAATTCTGTTCATTCTCCTTTTTCTTTGTTTATTTGTTTCTTTCTTTGTTTGTTTGTTTCTTTCTTTCTTTCTTTCTCTCTGGAAAATAGGTTTCAGACTTCATAATATACACATTTATACATATTTCTGTGTGAAGGTTTATGTAAATAATACAAACATGTTGTTTGTTTATTTGTTTTGAAATTGAAAAAAACAAACAAACAATGTCTGAGTTTTAAATTTTCCTTGTTGTCAACACATTATTGCGTATAATGGAAGGCCGTTATTACAAGATATTGTTTTGTTTGATTCCTGAATGACAAATTATATTATTATTGTTGTTGTCATTTTTGGGTTTGGAATCGCTTGCTCGTATGGCACAGTAGTCTTTGCACCGTGTGTGTGTGTGTGTGTGTGTGTGTGTGTGTGTGTGTGTGTGTGTGTGTGTGTGTGTGTAGTGTGTGTTTGTGTGTGTGTGTAGTGTGTGTTTTTGTGTAGTGTGTGGTAGTGTGTATGTGTGTTGTGTGTGTGGTGTGTGAAGTGTGTGTAGTGTGTGTGTGCGTGCGTGCGCGTGCGCGTGTGTGCGTGTGTGTGTGTGCGTACGTTTGTGTGTGTATGCGATGCGCACTCACGTGTATGCGCATGCATTGACTGATTGATTTTTAATAGGCCTCAGATGCAAGCAATTTGCACAGCCCTAACTTTTCGTTCTCTCTCTCTCTCTCTCTCTCTCTCTCTCTCCTCTCTCTCTCTCTCTCTCTCTCTCTCTCTCTCTCCTCTCTCTCTCTCTCTCTCCTCTCTCTCTCTCTCTCTCTCTCTCTCTCTCTCTTTCTTCTTTTTCTTTCTTTCTCTCTTTGTTTGTTTGTTTGTTTGTTTGTTTGTTTCGTTCTTTCTTTCTTTCTTTCGGTTGAACTTTTTGTTTAGACTTTACTTGTCACGTGGCTAGTTTCTTCATTCCCAACGCACCCTACCTCCCTTGATAATAAAAGAAAAGAAAAAAGGAAAGAAAAAAAGCAAGACCCCCCCCCCCCCAAACGAACAAGCAGCAACCACAAAACAAAGAAAAAACCAGAACCCTATATTTCCCACAAAAAAAGAAAGACCTCCACCCAAACCCCCAAACAAAACCAAAAGCAAAGAAAAACCCTCTATTTTTCATTTTCCTTTCTTTCTTTTTTTTTCTTAAAAAAACCCTCTGTTCGCTTTGGTTTTTTTAAATTTTCGTTGTTGTTCTTTATTCTTTTTTTAAATTTTTTTGTCTGTCGGATTCTAACTCTCTTTCTTTCTTTCTTTTCTTTCTTTCTTTCTTTCTTTCTTTCTTTCCTTCTTTCTTTCTTTTCTTTCATTCTTTCTTTCCTTTCTTTCTTTCTTTCTTTCTTTCTTTCTTTTCTTCTTTCTTTTCTTTCTTCTTTCTTTCTTTCTTTCTTTTCTTTCTTTCTTTCTTTCTTTCTTTCTTTCTTCTTTTTTAATAAGCTGGCTTCGTTACTGTTTCTGTATTGTTGTTGTTGTTGTTGTTGTTGTTATTCCAACTGTTGTTGTTGTTCTTGCTTTAAAGAAGTTGTCTTTCCCTCGATTTCTTTTTTACTCCTCCTCTCCTACTACTACTACTCCTACTACTACACTCCTACTGCTACTCCTACTCCTCCTCCTACTACTACTCCTACTACTACTCCTACTACTACTCCTCCTCCTCCTCCTCCTCCTCCTCCTCCTACTACTACTACTACTACTACTACTACTACTACTACTACTACTACTACTACTACTACTACTACTACTACTACTACTACTTATTGGTTATAGTCGTGGTAGCAGTGGTAGTGTACTGTTGTTGTTGCTGTTGTTGTCGATGGTGTTTTTCAGCCGACCACGAAACCCATGAAATAGTAAATGACGCTGCCTCAGAGGAAAGAAAAACAAAAAAGCACCCCCCAACACCCCCCCCCCCCCCCACACACACAACAACAACACAACAAACACACAAAAAAACCAACAACATTCGTACACCATCCCCCCCCCCCCCCCTACCCCGAACACACACAAAGCACAAAAAAATAAACAAAAAAAATACGAGTAAAGGGAGACAGAAAATTCCCCCCTCCAAAAAACAAACAAACAACAACCACCAAAACAAAACAACAACCCCAAAACAACAACCCAAAGAAACAACCCCCCCCCCCCCCACACACACACACACACCAGACAGAAAGCAATTGTCAGAAAGAAAACTCTGGCACAAAGTTTATAAAAGACGAGAACACTTTTCTTTTGTGTGGTACTAACAGAATCATGAGCATTCTGAAAGGGGTAGGAATGTTAATGTGGTTCCTAAACAGCAATCATGATTGTGTCAAACCCACTACAGTCAATCTGATGTGCAATGACACAGCTGCTGCCCAGCGTTATGTCATGTTTCATTCTGTGTGACGGATACATTTTAAAAAAAAGTATACATTACCCCCTCTTCCTTTCTTACTGAGATTCTCTCTCCTCTCTCTCTCTCTCCTCTCTCTCACTCTCTCTCTCTCTCCTCTCCTCTCTCCTCTCTCTCTCTCTCTCTCTCTCTCCTCTCTGTCTCTCTCTGTCCTTTTATATACATCTCTCTTTTTTTTTTTTCCATCTTTAAAATCAGACTTGTATGAATGCATGCAATATTCATCGCAGATCTGTATAGTCTTGAACATACAACGACACCATTAATTTGTTCACGCATTTGATAACAACATTATCTCCTATAGTAACACTTTACCACGAATGTTCCAAAACACAAAATCCCCACACTATGATTATCTGCATCCATCTATCTGGGTTTATCCATGTATGTCGTAGAGTGACGGGATGGAATAGCTCAGTAGTCAGAGCACTCACACTCCCCTAGCCAAGGTTAAGCAGCATCGAGCGTGGTTACTACTTGGATGGGTGACCGTTTGCGCACCGTGGCTTCAGTACAGTCCCCCAGTTCACCTAGCTGTCAATGGGCACCTACCTGCCTATTTAGGTTCAGGGAAGATAAAGCAGCGAGGGAGAGGAGCTGGGCGCCGCCATCAATATGTTGGTCCCTGGAGAAGTTGAGGTCTCTGACACCTCACCCCACCTACGACCACATAGGTTATGGGACACCTTTACTTTTTTTTAGAGTGACAGCCAACAGAGCGTTCTGAGAACACACCATATCCTTATATACATATTTATGATATCGACCTGGGTTTATTGATGCTCTAATGCTGCAACGAGCAGGCAGTCAAGTCATGCAGAACATCTTGCGCACACGTTAAATCCTGTTCCGCTTTTCGGACGAGTAGGCCATTGTATGCCGGTGGAAACAGATGACAAAATTTACAAAACCGCATACACACGGGGACTAGATGTAAAAAAAAGCACATGAGTGCTTAGTCCATTATCCTCGATATAAAAGAATAAATAAATAAATAAATAACACACAGCGTGCAGAAACGGTACAGTTACAGAGGATGAGTTTGGGGGCCTCGGTTTATAGTCTCATCCAAAGGACTGTGTGTGTCTGCCAGGTGTGGTTCCAGAACAGGCGGGCCAAGTTCCGCAAGATGGAGAGGATGAAGCAGCAGCAGCAGCAGGCCGCCTCCCAGTCCTCCGGCACCAAGCAAGAACCCTCCTCCGGCACCTCCTCCTCCTCCTCTTCGTCCGGCAACACCCCTTCCTCCAACAACGGCGGCAACAACAACAACGGCGGCAACAACAACAACAGCAACAACAACAACAACAACAGCGCCAACAGCAGCAACAACAGCGCCGGGGGCAACAGCCACGGGCTGAACAACAACAACAGCAGTAACAACAACAACAACAACAACGGTGTCGTCAACAAGGACAAAGCTAAAGGTCCTGAGGAACATCACGGTGAGTTACTGGGCTTTTTGGATGGATGTGTGAGTGAATAAGTGGATGGGTTGGTGGGTGGGTGGGTCGGTTGGCTGGATGGGTAGATTGGTTGGTTGGGTGGTGGGTTGGTTGGCTGGGTGGGTAGATTGGTTGGTTGGGTGGTTGGTTGGTTGGTTGGTGGGTAGATTGGTTGGTTGGGTGGTGGATTGGTGGGTGAGTGTTGTATGGGTAGATTGGTTGGGTGGGTGGTTGGTTGGTTGGTGGGTGAGTGTTTGGATGGGTAGATTGGTTGGGTTGGTTGGTTTGCTCGGTTGATCGGTTAGTTTGGTTGGTAGTTGTTTGGGTAGAGAGTCAGGAGGGTGGAGTTGGTTGACCGGTACATTGGTTATTCAATCAGTTGATCAGTTGATTCAAATCAGTTGATTGGTTGGGTGGCTGGTTGTTAGTTATTTTAGTCTGTTGATTGATTGGTTGACTACTTTATTGATTGATAGTCTGTTGATCGATTAACTGAGTGAGAGACTGGCTGCGTGTTTGATTGAACAGTTTTGTGAATTAATCGATCGATCGATCAACTGATCGATACAGTGCATTATGGAATGAGTGAGTATGTAAGCGAACGAACGAACAGGAAAGCAAGCGAAAGGATAAATGAGTCAATAATTATGGGAGTGGATGGCTAAGTGACTCAAGAAAACATGCAGTTATTT
>CM054144.1:28758693-28761193 GCA_028751875.1 Rapana venosa
TCTGCACACGAAAATCGTAGTGACATTTGTTATACAGATTAGTCTCCCTGACTATACCCACTGCGGTGAGTTACAGTTGATTGGTTGTTGTGTGTATGTGTGCTGTAGAGCTGAGGACAGTATTAGGCTGTGTACTCATGTCACAGCTGCTGACATGTATCGGAAAACAAACAACATGTGGTGATCAAAGGAGATCGTATTCATAGAATGATGTTGCTTTGAAGAGTACGTTGAAACTCTTCCTTCTCCTATTCCTCTGCCCCCACCCCCCATCCCCCACTACAACGCCTGCCCCCCTCCCCCGCCTACCGCCTACCCCCCCCCCCCCCCCCCCCCCCACTCCCTCCTCCTTCTCGCCAATTTTGTTTATGTTTCGTTTTGTTTGCTCCAAAGCAGAATCAAAGTTGTGTGTCAGCAACGATAGTAAGTCACAGCATCTTTGGTGTCAGTTGCAATGTGGTTCCCCCCCCCCCCTCTCACCCCCCCCCCCCCAATCTCCACACATTTCAGCGAAGAGAAGCTGGGAGGCATCGATGTTTAAAGCAGGTGATCTCATTCTGTTTTGTATTTCGTGTTACTTCTGTTGTCCTGCTGTTCACTGTGTCAGTATTATTGTTAGATATGTTGTCACACAACATTCACTGGAGTTTGGAGTTTTTCTTCATTTTGCAGTATTCGCAGCGTGGAAGAGACTGTGGTCTACTCACGCAATTTTTGCTGTTATTTTCTATTGTTGTTTTTTAATTTGTTGTTGTTTATTTGTGTTGTCTTTTTCTTCGTGGAGTGTGTGAAAGAATATACTCGCCATTCATCTGCGAATCATAACTGTAAATATACGTCAAACAAAACACAATATTATCATAACTTTGATGCATATAACCAATTGCCATGAACAGTTTTGATAATCAATGTCTGTACATACATTCCGGAAATATGATTAACGTTGATTAATTAACAAATGAAATTTGATCCGAGAATGATTCCTCTAAAAGATAGTTTTTTCCCCTCCCTATATGTACAGAAATCAGATGATTATGATGTATAAAACGCTCGAGTATTATGTGTATGCGTGGATGTATTTTGTCAAAACTACCCTAACATTTAGTATAGCGAAACATGCTAGCAATATGCCATTCCGTGAATACGAATTCCGCAGAGGATTTCGGTTGATGATATTCGTTGATATAATTATCAAGATGCGATGTATATTATGTATATAATGTACACACGAGCCATTTTATTGTCTTCGCTTGTGTTTCTTATGACTGGACATGAACATAGATAAGAGGATAGTTTGATTTAGAACAACCTGTATACCCCATATATTGTAAACAGATCGAGCGATATATATATATTTGTTGTCAGTGAAATGTGACTAAGTGAGTGGGTGAGTGAGTGTGTGTGTGCACGCGTGCGTGTGTGCGTGTGTGCATGTGTTTGTGTGTGTGTGTGTGTCCATGTGCATGTGTATGTGTGCCTGTCCCTCTGTCTGTGTCTGTATCTGTGTGTGTACGCTCGTGGAGAGAGAGAGGGAGAGAGAGAGAGAGAGAGAGAGAGAGAGAGAGAGAGAGAGAGAGAGAGAGAGAGAGAGAGAGAGAGAGAGAGAGAGAGAGAGAGAGAGAGAAGAGAGAGAGAGGAGAGAGAGAGAGAGAGAGGGAGAGAGAGAGAGAGAGAGGAGAGAGAGGAGAGAGAGAGATAGAGAGACAGAGACAGACAGACAAACAGAGACATAGACAGAGACAGAGACAGACACATAGACAGACAGACAGACAGAGTGAGAGGCAGAAATATGTATAGAGAAAGTCTGACAAAGAGAGTATCATTGAGCAATAGTTTGAAACGAGTGCGTATGAAGAAGCTGTTGACTACCACAACGGTGCAATCAAATGACAGGCTTGTAAAACAACTGGCATGTATACATGTATGTATGCATGTATGTATGTGCAATATATGTGGTATAATGATTTGGTTTCTTTGTAGAAATTGTCAGTGGAATAAAAGAAGAAGATGTAAATACAGGATTGTGGTGCATGTCAAATTTTCATTTCTTTCCCCTTTTCTGCTCTGTATGGCTGGCTACCTCGTTTGTGTGTGTGGTTACAGAATAGCACTGACATTGGTGATGTTCATGGTGTTCATCTTTTGTTCCTGTGCATCACCGCAAGCATGCACGTGTACATGAACGTGCACGCGCACAGACAGACACAGACGCACAGACATAGACAGGCAGACACACACACAGGTACAGAGACACAGACAGACAACACACACACACACATACACACACACACACAGACATAGACAGGCAGACACAGACACAGGTACAGAGACACAGACAGACAGACACACACACACATACACACACACACAGACAAACGCACACACACACATACTCACTGGGGACCACCACAATAATTATTATAATTATTGTTTCTTGAAAAATCAACAACTCCGTGTTTTGGCGCGCGCGCGCACGCGCGTGCACTTGTTTGCACACATG
>CM054144.1:28766193-28778693 GCA_028751875.1 Rapana venosa
GTTCCGCTTTTCGAAAGAGTAGGCCATTGTGTGCCGGTGGGAATAGATGACAAAATTTACAAAACCGCATACACACGGGGACTAGATGTAAAAAAGCACATGAGTGCTTATTCCATTATCCTCGAAAAAAAAGAGCGCTTTGATTTGTTGCTTTACAAGATACAGCGCTATATAAATTCCATACATTATTATTATTATTATTATTATTATTATTATTATTATTATTATATATCATATCTATCATATCATCATCATATATCTATATATATATCATATTATCATATATCATATATATTATATTATTATTATTAAAATTATTAAAAGAAAACAGGCTTGCTCTGAAGTCTGAGTGTGTCGGCTGAGGCCAGCGGGCAGACCTCCTGCAGAGTTACAAGCTTCTTCTCCTCTTTTGTGTTGTCAATATTGTTGTTAAATGCTTTCTTTGATCATCTCTTCCTTTTAAAACTTCTTCAAGCTATTTCACTTCGAATTCTTTGTCTTGTTAAAATTCTTCTTGTCACCAGCCGCCAAGGCACAGTGGTTAGCGCCTTGGGTTACGGACTGGCCTCTCTGGCTGGTGGCCCCATGGCGGACTGGGTTACCGCGGGTTTCGAATCTCCTAAGAGTCATAGGGACTTTTCGGACTCTGGCCGGCTCCTACTCACAGTGAGTGTGCTGTGGGCTCAGTGGGAAGACTGGGACCACACAGTCGAGCTTCATCCACTTAACGAATGCGAGTTTGAGAGTGTTGCTCAAATTACCTGACCAACACTGCAGGTGTCTGTATCTTTAAGGCCTGGTTGACGCCAGGATATAATATTATGATAGTAAGCGTAGAGTACAACCCTGTCAAGTAATCTCAAAGCATATGCACTTCCATTGCAGCACCATTATGTCATCCTCATTGTCAGTGATCATCATGTAATAAAAAAAAAAGGCCTCTGATTCGGTGGCCCCAGTTGCTCTAGTCTCATGGTGACCTCAGATTCGGTTTTTCCATACACTTCTGGGCCCCTGTGATGAGTAGTTTCTTTCGTCGTCATCCCTTCTTTCCTTCCCTTTTTTTTCCCCTTCCCTTCTTTCCTTCTCCTCCTCCTGTCTTTCTTTTTCCCCCTTTTCCTACTTCTCTTGTTGTTCTTGATGTTGTTAGTTCTTGTTGTTATCCTCTTCTTCCCTTTTCTTTTTTGTCTTCTTTCTTTCCTTTCTTCTTCTTTCTTTCTTTCTTTCTTCCTTCTTCTTCCTTTCTTTCTTCTTTCTTTTCTTTTTCTTCTTTCTTTCTTCTCCTTCCTTTCCTTTCTTCCTTCCTTCCTTCCTTCTTCTTCTTCTTCTTTCTTCTTCCTTCCTTCTCCTTCCTTTCTTTCTTTCTTTTCTTCTTCCTCCTTTCTTTCTTTCTTTTCTTTCTTTCTTTCTTCTTTCTTTCTTTCTTTCTTTCTTTCTTTCTTTTCTTTTCCCTTCGTCTTCTTCTTTACCCTGATCTTTATCATATTTTCTTTGTCGCTGTTGTTTCTTTAGAATTGTATTCCTGCCGATTCTTTATGTTTTTACGTTTCTGTTTTACTCTCTCTTCCCACATTTTCTTTTAGTCTCCTTCATTTTTTTTCCTTCTCGTTGTTGAAATTTTTCTGTAACTTTTTTGTGGTTGAAAAGTGTTATTCTTCTTGGCATTCTGTTTTTCCTTTAATCTTCTCTTTCAAAACTTCTTCGCCTTCTTCTTGTCATCATCATTTTCTGCTTTCTTTTCCCTTCTTTTTTACTTTCGGGATTTTCTTTTGCTTTTTTCTGGGTCTTTACGTTTTTGTTCAAGGCATATCCTCCTCCTCTTCCTTCTTTTGAAATTGTTTCTCTCTCTTTCTCCATCCCTCTCCCCCCTCCCCACCCACCCCCTCTCTCTCTTTAAAAAGACATTCTTTTGTCCTTGGTTTTCCTTCTCTGCCTTCTCTTCTCCATCCTTTGTTTCTTGTTTAAAAAAAAACTTTTAAAAATTCCTCCTCTTCTTGTTGCAGCTATTGTTGTTGTTCTTCTTAGTCTAAATTAAAAAAAATCATCTTGTTGCTCTTTCTCCTCTTCAACGTATTCTTTCTTTGATATGCTTCCTCTTCTTCTTCTTCTTGCCTTCTTCCTGTTTCCATTTTCTTCTTCCCCATATGCCATCTTCTTCTTGCTCTTTTCTCGGTTTGCTGTGTGCTTGTTGCCGTTGTTGTTCTCGTTCATATTCTTGTTCTTCTTTTCTTCTCTTAGCACAGCCGCCAAGGATTAAATTCTGACGTGCAGAGTGACAGCTAGCCAGTTTGCATATTATATACTTACGATTATGATGACCAATATTAGCGTGGGAAACAATGATTCTGTGCCTTCCCAAATGACCTTAGCTACCTCTCCCTCCATCCCTGTACTTACACCCACCACCAGCTACCTTTTCCTGCTACCCCTCCCCCTATACTTCCCTCCCCTATACTTCCCTCGCCCCCACCCCCCCCCCCCCCCAAGCTAACCCCTTCCCCTGTACTCCCCTTCCATCCATCCATCCCCCCCCCACCCCATCTTCTGCTACCCACTCTTCCTCTATTTCCCTCTCCTCCCCACTAAGTTACCACTCCCTCCTTTCCCCAGCTACCCCTTCCCAAAAATAAAATTGAAAAAAAAGGCACAAACATGGGAAGATAGACAACACATCTCCTCCAAACTTCGGAGGATTAGAAGTTAGGGGTGATCCTCATAAAGATCACAAATTCCTATAGCTCACGGCTAGGTTGCTGTGCACATTTATAGTTTTACAACGTTTTATTGAAACTAACAGTTCCAAACCTTAAAGGTGTCTTTTCCTATATTACTTTGGAAATAGCAAAAATGCTTATTCTAAATACTCAGTTTCACCCTGTTCTCGTTTCAGGCAAATAAACAGTAGATTCTACAATTCTATATAAAATTTGCTGCTTTATTTCCATCAGATACAAACTTTTATCTGGACTTCTGAGCAATGTCAAACAATGAAAAGGAATTTGCGTTTGTGATAGCCTATGAATGGGAGGTAATATTGCCATCAGATACAATGAAGGCTTTACCTCGCACATAATGTGTCCCAAACGCTAAATACAGTTGAGCAACGTTTATATGCAGCATAACTTAATACACGTAAAATAATTTACACGTTAAAGAGAGTTTAGGAGGATTAGGAGGTCTTCATCTTAAATTGAAGTGGAAGTTGTTACAGTTATTGAAACTAAGTAAGGTAACAGTCAAAATATGACATTCATGGTCAGTAGGGCTTTAAACAACTCGAAATGAAATAATAATATCAATGATAATAATAATAATAATATGTAAATTATATGCATCTTGTAAGAACATATCAAGACGCTTGTGTTCAACCTATTCTTAAACCAAATCACAAATAGCTTTACAAATTGAAATTCTCTCTCTCTCTCACACACGACGCACGCCACGCACACACATACATACACACACACACACACAAACACACACACACAACACACACACACACACACAACAACACACATGAAGGTTATACTTTGGCCGGGTGAGGGAATTTTGGCTGTTGAAGGCAGGGACAGATATGAGATGAAACAGAACGGGGAATCTTAGATTTAAAATCAGTATGTCTGGAGGCTGGATTTAATCGTGTCATTAGTAGGCATTCAGTGAAGAGAGAGAAGAAGGTCATTACAGATCAATGGACCAGATATAGAGAAAGATAAACACACACACCAACACACGCACGCACGCACGCAATGCACGCACGCACGAAACACACACACCACACACCACACACACACCACACAACACACACACACACACACACACACACACAACATTCACACATACAGCAAACGCACGGCCATTTACACATGAACTTATTAGAGTGCACGAGTACATGATAGTGAATGAGACACGTTATTTTTGATGCAGATACGGTGAGAGGAAAGAGAGAGAGAGAGAGAGAGAGAGAGAGAGAGAGAAGAGAGAAGAAGAGAGAAGAGAGAGAGAAGAGAGACAGACAGACAGACAGACAGACAGACAGACAGACAGACAGACAGATATACGTATCGAGAGATATAAAGAAGTTAGAATGATTTGTTTCCCTGTTCAATAATAAAAATGTCCGGATTGTTTGAATCTAAGCAGCCCTCCACCATTCATTTTATTGTCTAGGTCATATGGCACCAGTTCGCTGCTCAAAATCCTCTTTTTTTCAGTCAAATCCCAAGGTTTTCTTCTTCTTCGTCATCGAACGCTCAGACAGCAACTACTGTTGTTTGTTACATGAGCGAAAATGCGACAAATCAGGCCCGGCGCATCCGACTTTGGCATGGGAGAGATTTGTTATTGTATAAGACTTTCTGGAAAAAGCCAGGAGAATGGACTAAGAAGGCAGAAAATAAGATAAGAATGAGGTGACAAGAAGAAAAGGAACAAGGCAGAAACAAAGAGAGGGATAGACAAGAGGTAATTCCTAGCACAGAGTTTCCAGAAGGTGGAGATGCTATTTATACTGACAGCCCCCCCCCCCCCCCCCCCCCCTCTCCCCCCGCATGCACCACGAGACCCATACACGCCCCCCCCCCCCCCCCCCCCCCCCCCCCCCCCCCCCCCCCCCCCCCCCCCCCCCCCCCCCCCCCGCATCACCACGGAGTAAATCCCAAGGTTTTAAGCCCCGCCGATCACAGAAGTCGAATTAGACATGTCACTTTATCAATGTTAAAATGTCATTAAATCCATCCCCTAAGTCTGAATGTTCCTACAACCTTAACGGTGGGTAAATGGCCGCATACAGAAAATCTCTGCATTGGTGAACCTGGAAGCTCTAACAGAGAAAAAGCCACGCAGTTATTTACGATTAAAACAAGGTTAAAAACCAGCTCTTCTGTCGTTCCTGGTATCAACGCCCCAGCCAACCATAGGGATCAAACAAAGATGGTAACTGCGTTGTAGGAAACCCCCATTAATGACACGTAGAATTGAGATGAAACCTGAAAAAAGAAAACCCACCCCAAAACAAATCCCAAAAATAAAAACAAAAACATAAAATGTGTTCCTGATAAAGACTGACATGCTAACAGTGTTAACTAATATCATCATCCTCTTTGACTGTGTCTTGATCTTGAAGACGTTAATTTTTAGTGTCTCAAAAAAGTTAATTGTGTCCAGAATATTTTATTTACGCTGTCACTTTTGCGACATTTTACAAAACAAATCCTCCACCCCCCATCCCTATAATAAAAATAAATTTTACAAACAAACATGACATGAAATTAGCAGGCCAACACAAAGGCAGTGCGACCAAATTGTTTGTTTCATTATATTTTCATTTTTTAAGGGTGACATTTTCTACAGAAGCTTTGCAAGTGACCCCTGTCTTCAAGCTGTGAGTTATTTCACTGCATATTTATGAACTTGTTTACTTGTGTTTAGATTGACAAACACGCTGTGTGTACTATTTCAAGTCAGTATTACTTTTCCTTCATAGGAATCTTAAACAATTGCACCCCTTTTTTGTTTGTTTAAAGTTGCTTCATAGTCCAGATCAAAGCTCCCATCTGATGGAAATAAAGCAACATTTTTTTTAATAACATTGTACTAATTGCTGTTTACCTGTCTAAAACAAGTGATGGGTGAAGTTAAAATATTGTCGACATGACTTTTTTGTGAATTTGTAAAATGATATGAAAAAGACACCTTCAAAGTTTGGAGTTATTACTTTGATATTATATCATAAAAGTTAGGATTCCACAATTTAAATTATGAGTTAGGATTTTGTGATCTCCAGAGGATCACCCCTTAACTTCTAATCCTCCGAAGCTTGGAGATGTGTTGTCTATCTTCCCACGTTTGTGCTGGGTTTTTTTTTCAAATTTTTTTAAGGGAGGGCTAGCTGGGGGAGAGACAGGAAGAAGAGAAAGGAGAGGAAAAGAAGGGGGTTTCTGGAAGAAGCGGGATGGGGCAGCTGGGGAGGGGGGATGAATAATAGGGGGTGGGGGGATGAGAATAGAGGGGATAGGGGCAGTTGGGGGATGAGTATAGAAGGGGATAGGGGCAGTTGGGGATGAGTATAGAAGGGGATAGGGGCAGTTGGGGGAAAGAATAGAAGGGATAGTGGCAGTTTCGGGGGGGGGGGGGGGGGGGGGTGAGAGAAAAAAGAGGATAGGGTGGGGGGACAGTGAGGGGGGGGGGGGGGTAGAGACTAGAAGGTTAGAGGAGGGTTAGACAGTGGGGGAGGGGGGGGGGGGAGAGGAGAGAATAGGAGACAGAGGGTAGGTAGGTGTAAGTCGTTCAGAAAGGTAGAATAGAGAGAGGAGGTAAGTTATTTAAAAAAAAATGTATTTATTCTTTTATATCGAGTATAATGGATTAAGAACACATGTGGTATTTTACGTCCAGTCCCCATATGTATGCGGTTTTGTCCATTTTGTTATCTGTTCCCACCAGCACACAATAGCCTACTCTTTCAAAAAGTGGAACAGGGTTTAACGTGTGCACAAGATGTTCTGTGTGCGTTCATGCATGGGACCTTGGTTTATATAAAAGTAGACCGTATATCTTTAAGTATCAAATAAAGTGGGAAACAGATGGTCAATATAGTGTTTCCCATGCCAGTATTGTAGAGGAGGATCCAAAGAAGTGTATACCAAAAGGCACGCTGTCACTCTCATTTGCAGGTTTTGCCTAGTATCCTTGCATTAACGGCTGGACTATCTTTCTCCTCCTTTTCAAACGTTTTTTAGTTTTTAAAATTTTTTAAATTCTTGTTGCTGTCTCCGTCTCCTTCTCTGCGTTCTGCTTCTGCTACTTTTCCTTCTCTCTCAGTTCGTTAATTTCTTTCTTTCTTTCTTTCTTTCTTTCTTTTTATTTCTTTCTTTCTTTCTTTCTGTCTGTCTGTCTGTCTGTCTGTCTTTCTTTATTTCCCTCTTTTTTTCTTTCTTTCTTTCTTTCTTTCCTTTCTTCCTTCCTTCCTTCCTTTCTTCCTTTCAGAACTCTTTCTTCTCTTGAAACATTTCTCCTTCCAATTTCTCCGGAAATTGTTCATTTTGGTCCTTCTTCTTCCTTTTTCTGGAACTCTCAGTTTTACTTCATGGATAGTTTTCTTTTGTATTTACAAATTAAGCTTCTTGAAATATTGTTCTCCAACTTGTTCTCCTTTTAATCCTCGTTCTTTTCTTGTTTGTCCTCATCTTCCACTGTTGTTGTTGTTTTTTCCCCTTGTCATTCGCGTTCCTGTTTTGCTATTCTTTTTTCTTTATATACTTAATTTAAAAAAATACAAAAAACCATCACCCAGATTCCTCTTGCTCTTGTTGTTGTTGTTGTTGTTGTTGTTTTTTTTCTTCTTTCTTCTTCTTCTTCTTCTTCTTCTGCTCCTCCTCCTCCTTCATCTCCTCCTCCTCTCCTTTCACCTCCACCTCCTCCACCTCCTCCTCCTCCTTCTTCACCTCCTCCTCCTTTACCTTCACCTCCACCTCCTAATCCTTCTCTTTACCTCCTATTACCTCTACTCCTCCTCCTCTTTCACCTCCACCTCCTTCCTCCTCTCACCTCCTCTTCCCCTCTTTGTCTTTTTTTTTCTTTTTCTCCTCCGTAGTTTTCTTTTCTTGCTCATCTTTCTCCACTTCTTTTTTCTATACGACTCTTTCCATTTTTCTGATAACATCCCTCTTTGAAATTTGGCTTTTAATTCGTTTCCTTCATACTCTTCTTTTTCTACTTAAAAAAAAAAACCTTTTGTTTTATTTCGTAAATTCTTCTTTGTTGTCTTGCTAAGTTTTTCTTCTTCTTTTTTAAAATATATTTCTTTCAAATATTTTTTCTCTCCTCTTCTTCTTCTTCCATTTGTTGTTGTTGTTGCTCTGGAAACTCTTCAACTTCTTTCTCTTTTTCTTTCATTTGTTTTCTGTCTTCTTTTCTTTTCGTTTATCCCTTTCTGCTTTGTTCTT
The DNA here is from genome assembly GCA_028751875.1 of Rapana venosa. Lineage (NCBI taxonomy): Eukaryota > Metazoa > Mollusca > Gastropoda > Neogastropoda > Muricidae > Rapana > Rapana venosa. Next base: position 28,774,140 of record CM054144.1, read on the forward strand.
CTTAAAAATTTTTTCGTTAGTTCTTTTTCATCAAAATCTTCTTCAGATTCTTTTCTTTTTCTCTTTTTGCTTTTTTTGTTTTCTTTTCTTTTCTATTTTTTTTAAAGATACCGGCTTCTTCTTATTCACGTTTGCAATTTTCCTCTTCTTTTTCCTGTTTTTTCCGAATATATTCTTTTCCGTTTGTGTATTTTGGATTCACCCTATTTTTACCTTTAAATTCTCCTTAAAGACTTATTCTCATTCCTCTTTGTTTTGTTTATTGTTGTTGTTGTTTGTTCTAACCTTGGTTTAATGTCTATTCACTATTAGGTGATTTAGACAGACATTTTTCATAACAGACAAAAACAGTAATGAACGCAGAGGGGAGTATGCAATCCCTCGAAAAGACTACAGATCTAGTGACCTCCCCACTGTGGAGTGATGAATTGTGACCAGCAATCGATGTTATATAGTGTTTGAATCTTTATCGACATCTTATACTATCATGTCTTCTTTTAAGAACGCTGTCGTTGGTATTGAGTCAGACGTAAAGCTATTATCTGATGACATCAGCAATGTATTAGAAAACGTTTTTAAATCAGAACAGCAAAATTAGATTTTGATTTGGAAAAAAAAGATACCGAGTGAGCATCAAAATGAAAACTGATATTTTAACCGTTGTAAAAAAAAAAGGAATGCATGATGATTTACCGACGAAGATCTGTCACTGACATTCCCTCTCACAATCAGAGATTCAACTTTACTCGAAAGAAATCATCACAGACATTTATAGGGTCATTATTCAAAGCAACTGTAGATAGCATTTACATATTAAGTCTGTTATTTCAAGATGCTATATTCACATTGCCCGTTTCTGCTCTTTGAAATGTCGTCTAAGCCGTACATCATAACAAGTCATGTATAAATGATTCACTTTGCCCCGACTTTATTTTTCAAACGTTGTTTGGGATAACTAGCACAAAAAAACCTATCAGACAGCTTAGAAAATCTAAACATTTGAACTCAGATGCCTCTAAGACAATTGTCGGCACCGTCAGATACTGATCATGACAAATTCTGTACAGGATAGAGATTTACAACTTAGCAAAATCCAATCCAATCCAATCCTGTTGTTTATAGCCCCGCCGACCACAGAGGCCATATCATGGCTGTCACCTTGACAACTTTGAAATCTCAGATTAAAACTGTGCAGCTATACATATACAGATTAAAACAGGGTATAAAACCAACTCTACTGTCGCTCCTTGTATCAACGCCCTGGTCAACCATTAGGGTCAACTCAGGACGGACACCGCGTCCTGGTAAAAATCACACCAACCACATAGAAAATGACATAAAACCAAAACAAGATTCCTTAAAACGACCTTGCTCTTGGTGACCAACTATAACTCTTTCACTCATATCATACGGGAAAAGCCCGATTCTCCCAGGAAGTTAAAAATGGTGTCCGGTGGAACACCACGAAAAAAAGGATCTTTAGGGAGTCTGCAGTAAAATGCTTGTGCCTAATAAATATCACAGACATCTCGACACTCCAGAAGCAGACGCTTGATGGTTACCGGCACATCACAAGTTACACACCATGGGGTTCCTTCTCCTTTAAGCAAATGAACGTGGGTGATATGAAAATGACACGTGTGTAGTCTGGTGAGCACTGTTGCCTCCTTTGAAAGAAAGATGCCGCCACAAGACCTTAACGTATTACAAACTTGTTCATGACATAGCCCCACGACACTCAACAGATCGTCGTCCATAATGATTTTTTCAGTCATGCTATAATATGTAATGATCACAGCCTGCCAAAGAAACAGATGCCAAGCTGCAGGCTGGATTACTGTACGCGTCTTCATTCCTAACTTCTTCAAAGAGTCTTTGAAATTACTCTCCGAAAGAATTTAAACAACAAAACCCTAACTCTATAAGCCTTCGTCGTTTTCTTCTTCGTCACACACTCAGATTGAAACTATTGTTGTCTGTTATACGAGAAGAAATGCGTTGCACTGCCGTAAAGCGCCTGACAAAATCAGGCCCAGCACATCCGTTTTCGGCATGGGAGAGAACTGTTATCTTGTAAGTCTTTGTGGAATAAAGGCAAGAATAATTATGGACCAAGAAAGCAGAAAACAAACAAGAAGGAAATGGCAGGAAGAAAAGGAACAAGGTAGAAACAAAGAGAGTGATAGAAAAGAGGGAATTTTTAGCACAGAATTTCCAGAAGGTGGGGATGCTATTTATACTGACAGCCACCCCCCCCCCCCCTCCCCCGGGCATCCCTACAGGGGATTAAGCCTTCTTACGCGCTGGCTTTATAAAACAGACAAAATAGAGCCCAAATACTATTATACAACCGACAGAAACCCAAAGATTATACTTTGAAAACTTTGGGCAAGAGATGAGCACTTTCAAACCTGACTCTACCTAATCAATATTTCTTCGTGAAAGTGCGGTGCTGCTGCACAAGATGCTGACCATGCCTACTTCCTGATATACTTCCCTTTTTCTCTCCTTTAATCTCTCTGCCTGAATATGAACGCATGTCTTGGATGATGCTACCAGATCTGAGTTGTCGGCCTTGTTGTTTGATATGTGACGAAATGTGCTCGTGATCATCTAGACCATTTGATGACTGCGTAGGGAGGGTGTTTCGTTTTTTTCTGTCAGACAGATGGGATCTGTAGCAATATGTTTCTTCTGATTATTGTAATTATTCTTTTGTCTGATATCGTTGGTATCTCTGACATGTCCATTCAAAAAGACGCTCAAACATATACACAGACAGACAGACAGATACACAGACAGACAGACACGCACACACCGACAAACGCACAGACACACAAGCAGACAGACAGACAGGCAGACAAACAGACAGACAGACAAGCAGACAGACAGACAGAGAGACACACACACATACACATACGCACACACGCACGTGCGCGCACTGGTCTAAAATAAGCGCATAAAAAGCGCAGGTGATGAAAAACTACTCAGGTCAACTAAATTCAATTGAAACACTTTATTTATAACCTCACAGACAAAAGATAAATTTTACGCGGATCACAAGCCATACATGAAAGCAGTATGACTCTGATCACAACCCTTGACCTGATGAGTCGAAACACACCAGGCAGACGTACCACACGGCTTAAACCAACTGTTGGGAGACATTACATTGCTTTATTCTGAACAGGCTGCGCTGAAAAAGATACCACCCGCTTCCTCATGGAGAAGACTGGTAGGGTGCTAGACCTAGAAACAACTTTTCTTTTTCTTTTATTGTCTCCTTTTTCGTTCCTCGGCTAAAAACTCCGAGGTTCACACCAATAGGGAAGATTTTTGCGACCGTTTATGCCCACCATGTGAAGGAAGGTGGCAGGATGGTTAAGACGTTTGCCTGCCAACAAGTAAATCGTGAGGATCTGGGTTCGATTCCCAGCCTCGCCCTTTCTTCCCAGTTTGACAAAAAAATCGAACTGAATGTCAAAGTCCTTTGGATGAGACTATAAACCGAGGCCCGTGTGCGAACGCATGCAGAACATCTTGCGCACACGTTAAATCCTGTTCCGCTGTTCGAAAGAGTAGGCCATTGTGTGCCGGTGAGAACAGATGACAAAATTTTTAAAAACCCGCATACATACGCAAAAAAAAAAAAGTCATCTGAGCGCTTTGATTTGTTGCTTTACAAGATTCAGCGCTATATAAATTCCATACATTATTATTATTATTACCATTAAGGTAGGCGCATTCCGACTTCGGGGACATCCAGCTTTCGAAAGCTGGGAACCTGTGAGTCGCCCATCACTGACCCAGACTGAAGGCTCTGTCAGTTATTGACGTCAGGCAGCAAAGTGCCAAAGCCTACTAAGGGGAGCGGGATAGCCTAGTGGTCAGAACATTGCGCTCGCAATGTGACGACCCGGGTTCGATTCCCGTTCAAGGGGGGATATTTCCCCCTGGAGTTAACATCAGCACAGACTCCATTCTCCCCAAAAGTCCTTCGGATGAGACTATAAACCGAGGCCCCGTGTGCGAACGCATGCAGAACAGCTTGCGCACACGTTGAATCCTGCTCCGCTTTTTCGTAAGAGTAGATCATTGTGTGACGGTGGGAACAGATGACAGAATTTACAAAACCGCATATACACGGGGACTGGATGTAAAAAAGCACATAAGTGCTTATTCCATTATCCTAGATATGAAAGAATAACATAAAAATAAAAAATAAATAAAATAAATACATGTTGTTATTGTTTGAAATATTTTGTTGAGATGGCAAGCTTTTAGCGAAACGACCTGTATCATTTATTAAATGTAAAAAAGAAATCCTCTGAGGTCGGAGTATGGCTGCTCGTCATATGGCGAGGTACTTAAAAACAGTACAGCCTTACAGGCAAACTTCTCATCCACTGTGTGTTAACATTCTCATCACGGTGATTCACTAATGTGACAAGTGAGACAGTTGTGGCAGTATGCATAACTATTCTGGAGGATCCCCGGAGTGCTAAGCTGGGGAACACCCAACAACCTAACAACAACAACATAAACAACAACAAC
>CM054144.1:28793693-28808693 GCA_028751875.1 Rapana venosa
GAGGCAGTCAGAGACAAAGGCACAGAGAGAGAGAGAGACAGAGAGAGAGACACAGAGAGAGATAGAGAGAGACACAGAGAGAGACAGAGAGAGACAGAGAGAGACAGAGAGAGAGACAGAGAGAGAGGGAGAGACAGACAGAGACACACAGACAGTGAATGAGAGAGAGACAGAGAGAGACAGAGAGAGACAGAGACACAGAGAGACAGTCAGAGACAAAGACACATAGAGAGTGAATGAGACAGAGACAGAGACAGAGAGAGACAAACAGAGACAGACAGAGACAGACAGAAAGAGATATAGCAGAGGGAGAGAGAGACAGAGAGAGAGGCAGAGAGAGAGATATATATAGATGAAGAGAGACAGAGAGAGAGAGAGAGAGAGAGAGAGAGAGACAGAGAGACAGAGAGAGAGATGGACAGACAGAGACAGAGAGTCAGAGACAGAGCATCCCAGAGAGAGAGACAGACAGAAAGAGAGACGGAGAGAGAGAGAGACAGAGAGAGACAGAGTCAGAGAGACTGAGAGAGATAGAGAGATAGAGAGAGACACACAGACAGAGCCAGAGACAGAGCCAGACAGTCAGACACACAAACAGAGACAGACACAGAGATGCGACCAGCCATTGTGGCACAGTAGCTTATGTGGTGCATTTCTAACTAAACTGGGAGGTCACGAGCCTGAATCCTATAAGCTCAGAGATATCAGTTAGTTTTGTTTGTTTGTTTTTTTAAATTTCTATGCCCTTCCTTTTTTCCCTTTGGGCTCCAGCTGGCTCCCTTACCAGGGTCAGTTTGCTGTGCAGACTCAGGGGGAAGTACTGGAACCCCGCAGCCAAAAGCCTCATCCACATTATGGCTCGCATGCTGACAGTGCTGCTCAAATTACTTCACCAACACTGCAGGTGTCTGTCTAGACGCACATCGCAAGCTTTACTTGGCGCATGCCACCATTTTGTGTTTCCAAAGGAAGCGTGGAGCATCATTATCCCTGTGAGTTAGGGGGACACTGTCCTGGACTCTGTTGTAGCTCTCCCTTGCTGCTGGCGCTCTCGTCTCATGGCGAATTCCGTTTTCTCCTACACTTCTTCTGTGTTTGTGGTGCTCTCTGTATCAAAAACTCTGTGGAACGTAGATGTTCAGGTGAGGGGTGCTGGTGGTGGGACATTGTGATGGTCATCATCCTAGGTGGGCGTCTTGCTCAGTCTGGCCTCCATGACTTAGCTGAAATATGGCTACCACGGAGGCAGTGTCCTCTGAGCGTGTTGAATCAAAACGCGCACGACTGAACATCACCAAAGAGACCCAGCAGCAGTTGTAGGGTACCCTCTGGCTGGTTGCCTGAAGGCAGTCTAACATTGATAAGTTCTTTTTGACGTTCTAGGTCTAAGTAGCAGACAGGACACGCGTTGGTGTAGTGGTGGTGAGCTTGGAATGATTGTCTTGGGAACAGAACGACTACACAGTTACAGAACATAATTAAGGTGAGAAGAAGAAGAAGGATGCAAAGAAGAATGCAAAGAATACAAAGAAGAATTGCGAATAAGAATTCCGAAGAAGAAGAAGAATTGTGAAGAACAAGAATTGCGAAGAAGAAGAAGAATTGCGAAGAAGAAGAATAATGGAGAAAGCGAATAACGGACCCACTAAAATTTACTCTTTCCCCCCACCCCCTGTCCCCTCACCGTGTCTCCCCAACACATCTGTGAAAGGTGTTGTGTTTGAAGGCAGAATAGTGGAATGGTTAGAGTTTCAGACACTTTACCTAAAGTAATCTAAAGGCCTGGGTTTGAATCGCCACCGAGCTGTTCATTTGAGAGGATGTTTCACCTGGCGCTGACACTGGATCCAACCCCTTTCACACCCACCTTCACCTATCCCGTAGACTAGTAGGTGGTTGGGGCACCACTGAAGATGTTGCAACTCCATTAGGGGACGGGATAGCTCAGTGGTCGGAGCACTCGCTTTCCCCCAGCCAAGGTTAAGCAGCATCGAGCGTGGTTACCACTTGGATGGATGACCGTTTGCGTGCCTTGGCTTCAGTACAGTCCCCCATTTCATCCAGCTGTAAAATGGGTACCTGCTCTCTTTAGGGTCAGGGAAGGTAAAGCAGCAGCGAGGGAGAGGAGATGAACGCCGCCCTCAATATGCTGTCCGCTTGAGAAGTTGAGGTCTCTAATACCTCACTCCCCTACGACCACACAGGTTACGGGACACCTTTACCTTTACCTTTATTGCCCTGCAAGTCCTTTAGAGGAGGCCATTAGCCTTGGTCCTGTGTGCTAATCATCCAAAACATGGCAACTCACACTTTAAAAGCAACACCCATCTTTTGCAGAAAGGTGAGCCAACTAGGGCCTGTTGTGCGATTATACAAACATACCCAGCATGCAATCTGACCAGAAGAGAGACAGCGTTCACCAGGTCTAACTTTGCCTCAGACACACTGCATGGAAGTTTCAGTGCCGCAAATAACCCCAAAGGGAAAGAAGAGCTAGAGAGAGAGAGAGAGAGAGAGAGAGAGGAGAGAGAGAGAGAGAGAGAGAGAAGAGAGAGAGAGAGAGAGAGAGAGACAGAGACAGAGACAGAGAGACAGAGAGAGAGAGAGAGAGGGAGGGAGGGAGAGAGGGAGAGAGAGAGAATATTTTGAGATGCATTCATGAGATTGTTGTTCTGAACTTGGCGGCCCAGAGGTCAATTTATCTTTGTTTCCCTTGAGATTGATAATACTATGTTATATTGAGCGCTCTCTTTCTCCCTCTCCCTCCCTTCCTCCACCCCCCCCCCTCCTTCTCTCTCCCTCTCTCTCTCTAGGGAGAAAGACAAGCAAGTATATGTAAAGGAGGGTGAGGAAAATATGGACAAGTTGGACACTGGGTCATTGTGCAAGCAATACGCTCGAGACCCTTGATATGCAGGATATTTTTTTATGTGTTTAGTATCAGATGAACTTTATACAAGTGTCTACAACAAGGTCTAGAAATCAACCCTCACTGCTCAGCTCCCCAAATCAAGCAAATTGTCTATCAAGCCAATGGCCAAAAAAAAAAAATCAATCAATATCAACCATCTCTTAGTAGATCAGAAAAAAAAACCCTGTGTACTTTATTGATCCGTAAAACCAATATCTATCCCTCACTGGAAGACCAGATAAATCAGAGGGTACACAATCCACTGCACTGACAGTAGCACTGACAGTAGCCACTAACAGTAGCACTGACAGTAGCATTGACAGGAGTCACTGACAGTAGCATTGACAGTAGTCACTGACAGTAGTCACTAACAGTAGCACTGACAGTAGCATTGACAGTAGCACTGACAATAGACACTGACAGTAGCCACTAACAGTAGCACTGACAGTAGCATTGACAGTAGCATTGACAGTAGCACTGACAATAGACACTGACAGTAGCCACTAACAGTAGCACTGACAGTAGCATTGACAGTAGCATTGACAGTAGCACTGACAATAACACTGACAGTAGACACTCACAGTAGCCACTGACCGTAAGCACTGAAAGAAGCATTGACAGTAGCACTGACAGGAGCCACTGACAGCACTGACAGTAGCATTGACAGTAGCCACTGACAGTAGCATTGACACTAGCCACTGACAGTAGCATTGACACTAGCCACTGACAGTAGCCACGGACAATAACACTGACACTAGCCACACTGACACTATCCACTGACAGTAGCACTGACCCGCGAAGCATTGAAAATACACTGCACAGTGACATATCACACCTCTTCTCCCCACCTTCCCCCTCCACACCCCCCACCCCCTATACCTGCAACGTCAGGCGGCATCTAGAATGGTCTGCCTAGCAGGAGGTGAATCCTCCTCTCCCTAGAAGAATCAATACCACCTTCCTCACCCACGTCCTCTGGAAAGAGTAAAGCAAGGAGAAGGGAGGAAGAAGAGGGAAGGTGTCTTGGACATAAGTCTACAAAAGATACCTCTCTGACCATAACAACGATGAATATTGTTGTATATGGAGTTGTCTGAGGTGAGGGGTGGGGATGGGGTGGGTGGGGATGGGGATTGGGGAAGGGGGGGGGGGGGCTTTCTGAAGTTGCTTCGAACTTTTAAGTTTAATTCCAACATCTATCCCAGTAAAAAAAAAAAAGTCAGTCCTTTTCTCATGGGGGAGTCTATGACTATGTGTGCATTTAAAAAAAAAAGGGGGGGGGGGGGTGATTTATCAAGATTGTGAGTGAAACAAAATAGTCTGTCAGCAGATAATGAAATCTGTATGTCAAAGAATTATCAGTCGATAAAATAAACACCAACCCAACAACAACTGATCAATAATCCGTTTATCGAATTACCAGGTTTGGGTAAGGTTCTAGACAGACCATACATACAGCAGGACACGTGTGGCACGTGGCACTGACAGTGGTGGTGGAGGACTGCACGGTAGTAGATCACACCTCCCTCCTTCACCCCCACTCCCACCCCCACCACCTTCCATTTCTGTCTGTATCCACAGGCTGCAGCACTGGTCTGTATGGGAGCTGTTTCCTTTCCCTGGCATGCTGCTGCTACCTGCCTGCCTCCCTTCCTTCCTTCCTTCCTTCCTGCCTGCCTCCCTTCCTTCCTTCCTTCCTCCCTTCCTTCCCTTCTTCTTCTTGAAAGAGCAGAGAAGGGGAGAAAGCAGACAGGGGGAAGAAACTAGGGAAGAGCACTAGTGGATAATTATAATACCTCAGTACTGTACCCAGGAGGGACATTTGTGCGTGTAAAAGCTTAGATGCACATCTGATCCTAAGTCGTGTAGACCAGGGCTAGGTTTATATATTTTTTTTATATTCTTTTCATTTTTGTAATATTGTATCATGAAGATGTCTCCCCCCCCCCCTCCCCACTGCTACTTTTCTTACCCACTTTTCTTTGTAAAGCTAAGCCATGGGTGGAATGAGAACAAAAGGGTGAGACACTGGGACACATTAATAACAACATCTTGAAGTTTCCAGGATGGCATGTAGGAATACACGCATGTGGTTTTATAGATGCATGTTGAACAAAGTTTTAGATTAAGTTATAGGAATAAAATCAGCTGCCATGGCACAGTAGTTAGTGCCTTGGATTATGGACTGGAAGGTCATGGGTTCGAATCCCATAAGAGTCATGGGGATTTTTCAGACTCTGGCTGGCTCCTACTCAGACTGTGTGTGCTGTGGAATATTTGGGAAGACTCAAACTACACAGTCGAGCTTCATCCACTTTGCGGATGCGAGTTTGACAGCGTTGCTCAAACTACCTGATTACCTGACACTGCAGGTTTCTGTATCTCTCGGACCTGGATGATGCTACATTATATTATGATAGTACTATTGTCGTCAATAAAGGGTTTAGTAGGTGGTGTCCTGCGTATATCAGCTCAGAACAGGCACCACAAAAGTGTCCCAGCAGCAGTGCAAGGCCTCTCTAGCTGGTGGCCCAATGGCAGCCTGATATTGATAGGTTCCCTGTGGACTTTCAACCCTGAGGATGTGACATAACAAATCTGGGTATGGCTGTGGTGAGAAGATTCAGATGAACACCACGGGAACAGCAGGATGGAAGCATCACAGAAGATGAGGCAGCGAGCCCCCCTCCCCCTTCCCCCCTCCCCCGCCCCTCCCCCCCAAAAAAAAAGTTATAGGAAAACCTATCTTCCTGTGTTTATTTCATTTAGGTTTAACATCAACAAACACTCCTGTAAATAATACATTCTTCCCTCATGTTTAGAAACTAACAACAATATAAGCATTATAACAATAGTCAGGCGATCAATGAAAACAAAAATACCCAAAATTATTTCAGCTGTTTAAAAAAATCAATCAATTTCAGTAGATCGAAAAAACCCCAGTTATTATAATCAATAAACCAATATTCAGTTAACAGACAGTGAGAGCTTCAGTGGGAGGTCAGACAGCACAAGACGTGTTGCACGTGGCACTGACAGTGGTGTTGTAGGGACTGCACAGCGGTAGATCACACCTCCCTCCCTCCCTCCCTGCTGCCACAGGGACGGTCTGTCTGCAGGCCTTTCCTTTCCTTGAGATCCCTGCTGCCTTCCTTATCCCTCCCCTCCCCTTTCCCCTCTTCTTGGAAGGGGGAGAGTTTGGGAAAGGCAAGGGTGGGTGGATTAAGGAGAGAAGTTCGTGACTAGAAGACACACTGGAAACGCTATATCTCAGGTCATGTCTTTGATAACATATATATTTTTGTTGTTGTAGCGCTTGACCTGCAGTTAAATGTGTAATAATTTATAAGGGCTGAGGACAAGTTGTTTTTTCCCCCACCAATCCACACTAGGTTCTCCACATTCGCAATTTTTACCCTCACCGCCCCCGCCCCCCCCCCCCCCCCTCCCCCACCTCCCCTTCGCCAAAACAGACTATGTCTTTAGCTGAGAGCTTCCATTTGATTAATTAAAAAATATTTAAAAAAATTCCAGCAATACCGATTGGTATACATAGTCACAAACTGACTGTGAAAATGTCGGTTTTCACTGTTAAGTGTTGGTTAGAGGGTCGTGGGTTTAACCCCTGTGAAGATACAAGTTCTAAGGATTTTCTGTCTTCTAACTGGCTCTATTGTATTGTATTATTGTAGTATATTGTATTGTAGTATATTGTATTGTAGTATATTGTATTGTACTGTGTTGTATTGTGTTGTATTGTATTGTATTGCATTGTTTTGTTTTGTTTTGACTTGTGTTGCATTGCATTGTATTGTATTGTGTAGTATTGCATTTTTTTAACACTGCATTGCAATGTCTTGTCTTGCATACCACTTTAAGTCGCAGCAGACTGTTCTTCTTAAAGTTAAGGTTGCTCTCTCCCGGGAGCTCGCGTCGCCACAAGAGCAGAGCCGCCAAGTAAAATGAATACCCCCCCCCCCCCCTAAAAACAAACAAACAAACAAAATCCTGTGTGTATGTGTACTTGTTTTCCATCCCCATGTGTCTGTGGTGAGTTGTGTCAAAGTTTTCAAAAGTTGCAGACTGGCGGAAGACTGTGGCTGAAAACATATTAGTAAAAAAGGTAAAGGTGTCCCATAACCTATGTGGTCCTAGGGGAGCGAGGTGTCAGACACCTCAGCTTCTCCAGGGGCCAGCATATTGAGGGCGGCGCCCATCTCCTGTCCCTCGCTGCTTTTACCTTCCCTGACCCTAAAGAGGGCAGGTACCCATTTACAGCTGGGTGAACTGGGGGACTATACTGAAACTAAGGCGCACAAATGGTCGCCCATCCAACCACACTATATGCTACTTAACCTTAGCTTGGGGAAAGCGAGTGTTCTGACCACTGAGCTTTCCCGTCCCCAGTAGTAGTGGTCAAATCTCACTCAGTCTGACTCTGCAGTTAAGCTAACATTGTCGTCAGTAAAGGCACAAGAGCAGGTGTCCTGCACAATAATGCTGTACCACAGCAGAGGCATCGGAGAATACCGCATTGATTCAGCAACAGTGCACGGCCTTTTCAGGTCGGTGGCCTCAAAGCGGCCTGACATCGATCGCTATCAGAGAACCTCTGTCCCTGAGGGCGTAGCATGGGTGAATCTCTCCTCTCTCTCCTTTTCTCTCTCTCTCTCTCTCTCTCTCTTCTCTCCTCTCTCTCTCTCCTCTCTCTCTCTCTCTCTCCTCTCTCTCTCTCTCTCTCTCTCTCTCTCTCTCTCTCTCTCTCCTCTCTCTCTCTCTCTCTCTCCTCTCTCTCTCTCTCTGACCTGTGTGTGTGTGTGTGTGTGTGTGTGTGTGTGTGTGCGTGCGCGCGCGAGGTGAGTAGCGTGGGGGTGGTGCCACTACGAAGTCACAACAGCAACAGCAGCAACAAAAACAGCAACAGCAGTAATGGAGATGATGATGAAATCAATACGATGATGAACAACCACAAGACAAAGTAACAGAGAGAGAGAGAGAGAGAGAGAGAGAGAAGAGAGAGAGAGAGAGAGAGAGAGAGAGAAGAGAGAGAGAGAGAGAAGAGATGAGAGAGAGAGAGAGAAGAAGAAAAGAAGAAGATGAAGAATGATGAAGATAAAGAAGAAGAAGATAAAAAGAAGAAAAGGAAGAAAGAAAAAAGAGATCCAAAAGAATCACAGTAATAAAAAAGAAACACAACAAAGGAAGAGAAAGGGAAAAAAAGAAAGGAAAAAAGAAAGTTAAAATGGAAGAAAGAAAAATGAGACAAATCAACAGACAATCAGACAATCAAACAAACAAACAAAATGGAAAAAAAAAGAAACAGAAAAGACAAAAAAACAAACAAACCCACCCGCACACACAAAAATGATAGAGAAAGAATAAAGAGGGAAAGAAGAAAAAGAAAACCCACAATGATGAAAAGAAAGGAAGAAAGGAAAAGACAAAGAAAAATAGAAAGCCCCCTCCCCCCATCCTCACCAAAAACAAGTAAGAAAAAAGCCACCCCCCCAAGAAAAAACAACCAAACCAAAACAAAAAAACAACCTCCTAAACACCTTAAAACCTAAAACAAAACAAAAAACAAACAAAAAACCCCAACAACCCCCTAAACACCTTAAAACCTAAAACAAAACAAAAAAAGCCCAAAAATAAATACAAAAAAGCAACACACACACACACACAAATCTTTGCACGAAATATTTGTCAGTTGGGAATAATTATCCTAGGGAAAATGAGAGGAGGGGGATCTATCCAGCCCTGTAGTACACCGGCAGAAGGACATCACGGTAAACTGGACTGTGAAAATGACATTGTTATGAGGGCCAACCGGGACCCGAACTCACAACTTCTAGAAAATATGTCTACCATTCATATATATATACACTTACACACACTTACACACGCACCTTGCCACAATATATATATATATATATATAATAACTGAAGAGAAAAGAAGAAAATAAAAAAAATGATATGAAATAAAGAGGAAGAAGATAAAGAAGAAGAAAAAGAGACAGAAAAGAGATAAAAAAAAGGAAGAAGTAAAAAAAAGAAAAAAAAAAAAGAAAAGAGATAAAAAAAAGGAAGCACAGTAAAAAAGAAAAAAAAAGAAAAGAAACACAACAAAGGAAGAGAAAGGGAAAAAAAGAAAGGAAAAAAGAAAGTTAAAATGGAAGAAAGAAAAATGAGACAAATCAACAGACAATAAAACAACCAAGAAGACAATAAAACAACCAAGCAAACAACAAAATGGAAAAAAATGAGAGAGAAAGAATAAAGAGGGAAAGAAGAAAAAGACAACCCACAATGATGAAAAGAAAGGAAGAAAGGAAAAGTCAAAGAAAAATAGAAAGCCCCCTCCCCCCATCCCCACCCACACACACACGCACGCACACACACACACGCACGCACACACACACACGCACGCACACACACACTGTGCTTCCTTTTTTTTTTTATCTCTTTTCTTGCTCGTCTTTTTCTTCTTCTTATTATGTATGTATGTATGTATGTATGTATGTATGTATGTATGTATGTATGTATGTATGTATGTATGTATGTATGTATGTATGTATGTATGTATGTATCTCTCTCTCTCTCTCTCTCTCTCTCTCTCTCTATATATATATATATATATATATATATATATATATAATATAGAGAGAGAGAGAGAGAGAGAGAGAGAGAGATACATACATACATACATACATACATACATATAATATAATATTAACTTTGGCTTTGTAACCCACATGATTGGGGAGTAGGGGAGGGTTGAGGGGTGAGGAGGAGACTTCCAACAAGCTCCCCATTCAAGCAAGTTCAAAGCAATGTCTGATACAGAAAGTACTAGGCGTGATGATCTAGCGTCATTCTGAACAAGCCACTGGCATCTGCGTTTCATGTGTGTGTGTGTGTGTGTTGTGTGTGTGTGTGTGTGTGTGTGTGTGTGTGTGTGTGTGTGTGTGTGTGTGTGTGTGTTGTGTGTGTGATATTTGGTCTGTTCACTCTTGGCGATATTAGACACACACACACACACGCGCGCGCGCACGCACACACACACACTTACACACACACCTTGCCGCAAGCAGAGCAATGAAAGTTATATGACACATTCAAAGAAACAAGCTCTTCGGCAAAACTTAGTAAACTTTCAACGAACTGAAGTCTCAGCTTAGCAGAAGCAGACAGGCAGACCACGCACACACACACACACACACACACACACACACACACCACACACACCACACACACACACCACCACACACACACACACACACACACACACACACACACACACCACACACACCACACCACACAAACACACACGCACACACACGCACACACACACACACTCACACGCACACGCACACAACACAATTTCTCTGATATATTTACACACACACGCGGCGCGAGCACACGCATACACACACACATATACTCACACTCGCACACACTCACAAACGCACACAATTTAACTCATATACTCACACTCTCACTCATTCAAACACACACACACACTCACACACACGCACGCACGCACGCACATACACACACTCATATATGCAGACACATACACGCACGCACGTATATATACATACACACACACGCGCGCGCACACACACACACACACCGCGCGCGCGCCGCACACACACATACACACACATATTAACCGTCTAATATCAACTTTTTGGTGGATGGACGTTAAACTGAAGAACACACACACACACACACAACACACACACACACACACACACACACACACACACACACACACACACACACACCACACACACCACACACACACACACACGCGCGCGCGCGCGCGCGCGCCGCGCGCGCGCACACACACACACTACACTACACTGCACTACACACACACGCTCGCGCGCGCGCACACACACACACTACACCACACAAACACACACACATACTCACACACACACACACACACACTACATAACACACACATATACTCCCCCCCCCCCCCTCCGCCACCCCCCCCCCCCCCACCACACACACACACAACTACACTCACACATACTACACACACACTACACACACACACCCCACCCCCCCCCCTCCCCCCCCCCCCCCCCCACACACACACCTACACACTTCACACACATCTACACACACACTACCCCCCCCCCCCCCCCCCCCCCCCCATCCCCACCCCATCACCCTACACCACAGAGATAATAGTAACAGTTTAGAAGAACTCAAGTCCAAACTTTTTCCCGTTTTTTAATCGCAGTCTGACAGTCTGACAGTCAAAGGTGATTGTTAGTTGTGATGGTATAAGGGGGTATGTGAGTGGAAGGGGGGAAGGAGTGGAGGGAAGGAAACTGAGGAGTGGGGGGGGAGGGGGTGGGAAGGAAAATAACTGCAGACTTTGTGGTACCCGCGTATGACTGAGAATTGTCACTGTCTTTAGTGGTGTCAATCCGGTGTCGGATTAGTACAAGTCCCGTCTATGAGTCCCTGACATCACGTTTAGCCTGCAGCTTGACTTTTTCTTTTTTCGGTTGCGTTGGTTTGTCTGTCTGTCTGTCTGTCTGTCTGTCTGTGTCTGTATGTTTGTATGTCTGGCACATATCTGTTTGTGTTTGTTTGTCTGTCTGTCTGTCTCTGTCTCTGTCTCTGTCTGTCTGTCTCTCTTATTCTCTGTGTGTGTGCGTGGGTGCGTGCGTTTGTGAGTGTCTGTGTCTGCGTGCGTGCGTATGTGTGTGTGTTTGCGTGCGTGCGTGCGTGCGTGCGTATGTGTGAGTGTGTGTTTGTGTGAGTGTGTGTATGTATATGTATATGTATATGTGTGTGTGTGTGTGTGTGTGTGTGCGCGCGCGCGCGTGTTAACTTTTCCCCATCTGAGTGGTGGTCTGGATGCTTGTCTTTCGGATGAGACGATAATCCGAGATTCTGTCTGCAACACACATTTAGCGCGCGTAAGTTAACCCGCCGCGCCGCCCTCAATATGCTGGCCCTAAGGAAGTGAGGTCTCTGACGCCTCGCTTCCCTACGACCTTATAGGTTACGGGACTCCTTTACCTTACCTTTTAAGTTAACCCACGACAACAAGAGAGCAAACTTCTGTGTAAAGATAAAAGCAGTCTCATAGGGAAACAAACACACACACACACAGAGACAGAAAATTGAAAAATAAAACAAAAAGGAAATGGTGGCGCTGCTGATGTGGCAAAGTGATCTCCCTGTGGAGAACAGCCCGACTTTCACACTTCCTGAAAATACACGAATAATATATTTCCCATCTATACAGGGTGCATCAACCCTAACATTGTATAACAAAGTCTGATTCGTTTTTTTTATTATCATTGTCTTTTGTTGACTTGTGTTTGCTCTTCCTCTTGATACCCGTCATTCATTCATTGATATGTCTGCTTGTTTGGTGTTTTGTTTCTCTATAGCTCAAAAGAGTTAAAGGGAGTAAACTATTGTGACTTGTGAATTCACACAGACAAATCTGCTGTGACTAGAAGTGTTCTCCCGTGGAGATGGTGGTAAAAGGAAGGGGGGGGGGGGGGGGGAGGGCACGTTTCAGTACGGATAACATCCCCACCCACCTTTTAGTGATGGAAATTTCCCCTTTTTCCCTATCACCCCCCTTTGTATCTATCTCCCCCCCCCCCCCCCCCCCCCCCCCCCCCCCCACCTCCCATCCCAGACGTCTCTATCCTTTCTCTCTTGCATATCTTCTGCCTTCCCAGTCTATTCTCCTGCTTTCTTCCAAATTATGACATTAATTTTTGCCTGTGTTGTTTTGTTCTATGCAGTGGTGTTCCCCCCCCCCCCCCCCTAGTATTCCCCCCCCCCCCCATATAGCATTTTTGGCGCGTACTTTGAAGTGTTTGTTATGATTTGTAAGCTTTTTCTTCTTGTTGTTGTTGTAAAACGAGGATGATGAATTAAACGGAATGGTGGAATAAGCAGTAAGCGGAATAAGCGGAATAAGAGGAATGGCGGAATAGGCGGAAAAATGGAATGGTGGAATAAGCGGAATGGCGGAATAAGCAGAATGGCGGAATAGGCAGAAAGCGGAATAAGCGGAAAGCGGAATAGGCGGAAAGTGGAATGGTGGAATAAGCGGAATGGCGGAATAAGCAGAATGGCGGAATAGGCAGAAAGCGGAATAAGCGAAAGCGGAATATGCGGAAAGCGGTATGGTGGAATAAGCGGAAAACAGAATGGTGGAATAAGCGGAAAGCGGAATGGTGGAATAAGCGGAAAGCGGAATGGCGGAATAAACAGAAAGCGGAATAAGCGGAAAGCAGAATGGCGGAATAAACAGAAAGCGGAAAGCGGAATGTCTGGCGTCCTCAGCACGGCCCAGTTTTATCATTGACCTTAAGAAATGAAGTAACAAAAATAGCATGTTATGTAGTGTGATGGTTTTGTTTTTTTAGTTGACAGGGTTGGATATGTAAGAGGAATGAGAGGCGTTGATTTTGAAGTTGGAAGTGAATGTTACTGTCTTGTCATGGACACTTGAACGAGGTGACACCCCTGATATAGCTTTTGCCGTCGATGGGTCTAACAACGACATGAAATGGGAACACAAACAACCAAAAACAAACATCCCACCCCCCCTTCCCTCGATCCCCCTCCCCCCCCTCCCCAAACAAGAAGAACAACAACAACCCAACTGAAAGTAGTATACAATGTAACCCATCACAGCTGTATCATTGTCCGCTTATTTTATTTTTTATTGAATCTTTTATTTCGAGGATATTGGAATAAGCACTCATGTGCCTTTTTCATCCAGTCCCCGTGTGCATGTAGTTTTGTACATTTTGCCATCCGTTTCCACCGGCACACAATGGCCTACAATGGCTTATGATGTCTGTTTTGTATAAACTATACTTAAACCAATGGAATACAGTATAGTAGGTGGTGTGGTATGATAGCAGAATGATTAAGAGGGAGAAACCCTAAGTAATACGTTTGTAGAAGAAAGTTGATGCCGTACTTTAACAGTATATATTCTCTCTCTCTCTCTCTCTCTCTCTCTCTCTCTCTCTCTCTCTCTCTCTCTCTCTCTCTCTCTCTCTCTCTCTCTCTCTCCTCTCTCTCTCTCTCTCCTCTCTCTCTCTCTCTCTCTCTCTCTCTCTCTCTCTCTCTCTCTCTCTCTCTGTCTCTCTCTGTGTGTCTCTCTCTGTGTGTGTCTCTCTCTCTCTCGCTCTCTCTCTCTGTCTCTCTCTCTGTCTCTCTCTCTGTGTCTTCTCTCTCTCTCTTGTTATTATTATTAAGATGTATCCCTAACGGGCGGGGACTGGATGTAAAAAAGCACATGTGTGCTTATTCATTATCCTCGAAATAAAAGAATTTGTCATTGCCATTGTCTCTCTCAGGGAGGTGAACCTGAGTTTCATGTATCACGGAATTTGCTGCGACTGTAGATGGACATTAGACAATACGATTAAGATAACCCACGACTAGATGATGATGATGATGATGATGATGATGATGATTATTATAGTCACAACAACAACAACTACAACAACAACAGCAACCCCCCCAAAAAAAAAATTAAAAAAACAACAACCAAAAAAACAACAACCAACAAACAAAACAACCCCCCCCAAAAAAAAGAAGAAGAAGAAGAAGATGATGATGATGATAATAATGATGATGATGATGATGATGATGAAGATAATAATAATAATAATAATAATAATATAATAACACTACTACTAATAATGATAATGATAACGATAATGATAATAATAATAATAAATAATAAACCATCGTCATCATCACTACTACTACTACTACTACTACTACTGCTGCTGCTGCTGCTGCTGCTGCTGCTGCTGCTGCTGCTGCTATTCTTGTCCCCTCACTGAAGCTACAGATATCCCTATCCTTCAAATCTCGAACATGGAGACGATCATATGTAAACAATGGCACTCAAAAGAGCAATAAGAAGAACAGCAACGATGATGTTAATATAAAAAAAGCAAACTGTTTCGTCGTCAAATTAATATTCGCCAGAGAATGGTGCAAGGGAAATAACCCATTTTAAGGACCTAGACGGAAAAAACAGACGTAGTAGCGTTTCTTGACTTGAAAAA
>CM054144.1:28813693-28816193 GCA_028751875.1 Rapana venosa
TGGCTCCTCTCGGCGCCTGGCGTCCTCGTCAGCTGTGTCACATCCTCACAGACAGCAGCAGCCCCAGGACAGCAGCAGTGGTGGCGGTGGTTCGTGATCCCCTTCTGGACGTCCCAAACCCTGGTGGAGGGAACGGGAACATGGCGGAGAAAATGCTGAGATACCTTTTCAGCATCAATCAGGTGAGAGAAAGAGCCACGCCTGGACATGCCTCACAGGGTGATGCCTCACCGAGTGAAAAAAAGTCATCTGCTGAAAAACTGGTACCGGCTGAGAGTGCTTCTGCCCCTGGAAAACCAGCTGGTGGACATTTTGCTTCAGCGGAACTTGAGAGTGAACAGTCTGGTTCAGTGGAATCGGATAACGAACTCTTTACTTCCATGGAATCTGATCATGAACAATCTGCTTCAGTGGAGTCTGAAAATGAATACTTCTCCATTGCGGAACCTGATCACAGACACACTCCCTCAGTGGAACCACAAAGTGAATTTTCTGTCTCCATGGAATCTGAAGATGCGCCTCTATCATCAGTGGACCCTGATAATGGACACTTTGCCTCAGTGGAGCTTGATAACGACCTGTCTGCTTCAGTAACACTTAATGACAGATCCCCTGCTTCAATGGAACCTGAACATAAACCCTCCACCTCATTTGATCCTGAAAATGAACCGGCTGCCTCAATAGGA
The DNA here is from genome assembly GCA_028751875.1 of Rapana venosa. NCBI lineage: Eukaryota > Metazoa > Mollusca > Gastropoda > Neogastropoda > Muricidae > Rapana > Rapana venosa. Next base: position 28,814,380 of record CM054144.1, read on the forward strand.
TCTGAAAATGAGCTGTCTGCCTTAATGGAGCCTGAACATGAACCAGCTGCCTCAATGGAGCCTGAACATGAGCTGTCTGCCTTAATGAAGCCTAAACATGAACCAGCTGCCTCAATGGAGCCTGAACATGAGCTGTCTGCCTCAATGGAGCCTAAACATGAACCAGCTGCCTCAATGAAGCCAGAGAATGAATCCTCTGCCCCAATGGGACTAGCACACAGACGCAGTGTTCCACTATTACCGTCTCAAAGACATTCTGCGTGCTTTTTACCCATAAAGAGGCAGCGAGGACATGGCCAAGAGGACGAGGATGCCCTGTTTCATTGGGCAGGAATGCAGAGGTCACACTGGAGACTCCATGATGACCCGCCAGCTGTCCAGTCGATGGCTCCAGCCACTAGCCTCTCCTCATTGGGTTCACTGTCAGGTGGTCAGGTAAGTATTGGATAAATTGGGTGGTGGCTTGTCGGCTTTGAGGTTAAACTTTCAGCTTAAAATATACCTAACACATATTTAATCAGATTGTAGTATTTGTGATCTCTCTGTCTCTTCTCGGAGACAATTGTTGGAACAACAACATTGAGGGTTTCAAGCAGCCTATTTTAAGCAAGTTGAGTCTGATGGAGTTAATCCCTCTCCAAGCCTCAGATTTCGTGCTGGCTATGTGTGTCATCCATAACACTGCCAGTGTTTGGGCCTCTCTATTAGGCAAATAGGAAAAGTGGATGGACTTCTAACGTGTGTACGCAAGTTGTTCGTGCGTTTGCACGTGGGACTTCAGGCTGTCACCCTGGTAAAGGACTTGCAGGGGGATGGAGTTGGAAGCAATGTTAAGTTTAGGGGAGGCCCTGAAGTCAGAATGCCCCTGCCTTAATGATGGGTATAAACACTCGCATACGCATAATCTCACCATTGGTGAAACTCGAAGTTCTAACCAAGTAATAAAGACCCCCCCCCCTCTTTCCCCCCCTCGCCCCTTCCCCCAACAAAGAAAAAAGATCTAGGGATAATCTTTTCAAAAACAGAACTCAGTGACGACTTGAAACCGGTCTCCTCAGTCTGCTCCAGATACCAAGTCTTATTTATTTATTTTATTTTATTCTTATTCTTTTATATCGAGGATAATGGAATAAGCACTTATGTGCTCTTTTACATCCAGTCCTCGTGTGTATGCGGTTTTGTAAATTGTCATCTGTTCCCACCGGCACACAATGGCCTACTCTTACGAAAATTGGAACAGGATTTTAACGCTGTATCCAGTGGGGACGGGATAGCTCAGTGGTCGGAGCACTCGCTTTCCCCCAGCCAAGTTAAGCAGCGTCGAGCGTGGTTACCACTTGGATGGGTGACCGTTTGCGCGCCTTGGCTTCAGTACAGTTCCCCCAGTTCACCCAGCTGTAAATGGGTACCTGCCCTCTTTAGGGTCAGGGAAGGTAAAGCAGCGAGGGAGAGGAGATGGGCGCCGCCCTCAATATGCTGGCCCCTAGAGAAGTGAGGTCTCTGACGCCTCGCTCCCCTACGACCTTATAGGTTATGGGACTCCTTTACCTTTACCTTTATCCAGTGATCTGACCCACCTGTCTGAAGCATTTTCTTTAAAATGCTTTTGGTATTTGCATTAGTCATCAGAAGTGTTATTTGGTAAGTTGGTTGATCATCTTTGCTAGCAAAATAATCACACTGGTCTTAAAATCAGTGACTAGTGTATCAAACATGACGTCTTTGCACCAATATTTCAACATTGTGGTTTAGACATTGTTACTTTTGTCTGCAAAATTCAGCAGCCCATCTTTGACCTCCTTCTAGTGTGTGGT
>CM054144.1:28828693-28846193 GCA_028751875.1 Rapana venosa
ACCAACTTTCATCACCCACACACCACAACCACAACCACAACACACAGCCAAAAACATCACAACACACCAAAAGAGATCGAACAAAGCTCATAGACAAGCTTGGCACATTCACACACACACATACACACGCACGCACACACACACACTACACTACACACACACACACTACACACACTACACTACACACACACACACACACACACACACACACACACACACACACACACACACACACACACACACGAACACACACACACACACACCACACTACACACACACAACTACACTACACACACACACACACACACACACACAACACACACACACACACACACACACACACACACACAACACACACACACACACGAACCAACGAACGAACGACGAAAGAAAGAAAGAAAGAAAGAAAAACGACGAACAAAAAAACACAAACTAATCGCTATTTTTTCTTTCTGTGACCCTACTCCGATCACTGCCCGCCCATAAGCACGTTGAGAGACAATGTGACTAAAAGGGGGTAGGTAGTGTGTGTGTGTAGTAATAGTAGTAGCTGGTAGTAAGTGTTTAGGTAGCGGTGACTGTGTGGCACTGCGCGGTGGTGGCGGTGGCGACATGGTTGCAGCTGCTGTGTGTCGACTCTGTCCATGACACAAAGAAACCACGCGCAGCATCTTCTTCTGCACGCCTCTCAGCGAATTATCGGTCTGTACCAAGGTCTGATGATTGAGACGCCAGTTGTGGTAGAGCAGCAATGTTGCCACCAGGTTAGAGGGGGTGTCTAGTTTGTGTGTGCAGTGTGTTGTGGTATGTGTTTGTGGTGTGTGTGTGTGTGTTGTGGTGGTGTGGTGGTGGTGGTGTGTGTGTGTTGTGGAAGTGGTTTTGTGCGTGGGTGTAGTGTTGTGGTGTGTGGTGTGTGTGTGTGTAGTAGTGGTGTGGTGTGTAGTGTTGTGGTGTGGTTGTGTTGTGTGTGTGTTGTGGTGTTGTGTGTGTGTGTTGTGGTTGTGTTGTGGTGGTTGTGGTGTGTGTGTGTGTGTGTGTGTGTGTGTGTGTGGTGTGTGTGTGTGTGTGTTGTGGTGTGTGTGTGTGTTGTGTGGTGTGTGTGTATAATGTGTTGTGGTTGTGTGTGTGAGGAGAGAGAATGTGTGTGTGCCATGTGTTGTGTTGTGTTTTGTGTGTGTGTGTTGTGTATTGTGTGTGTGGTGTGTGTGTGTGTGTGTGTGTTTAGTGCGCGCGCACGTGTGTGTAGTGTGTGTGTGTGTAGTGCGTGTGGTGTGTATGTGTGTGTTTGTGTTGTGTTGTGTGTAGTGTGTTGTTGTTGTTGTCTTGAAGGTTTCTGTTGTATGTGTGTAGTGTGTGTTGTGCGGTGTGGTAGTGAGAGAGTTATGTGTGTGTGAGAGAGAGAGTATTTATGTGTGTGTGTGTGTGTGTGTAGTAGATAGATAGATAGATAGATAGAGAGAGATGAGAGGAGAGGTGAGAGAGAGATGGAGAGGAGAGAGAGAGGAGAGAGAGAGAGAGAGAGAGAGAGAGATACATGTGTGTGTGTGTGTGTGTCAGAGGTCTTTGTGTGTAGTTGCGTGTGAAATGATGTGCGGTTTAAAGGTTTCTTGTTTCGTTTTTAGTTATGTGTGTTTTTAGAGTAGGACTAGGAGCTTTGTTGTCAATTTGTGTGTGGAGGTTTATTGCTAGTTTGTTCGTGTCGTGACCAGCAAAGATTCGTGAGTCAGGGTTTTTTGTGTGGTGGTTGGTTTTTGTTCTTTTTCTTCTTCTTCTTGTCTCTTTTGTCTTTGTCTTTGTCTGTCTTATTCTCCTTTCTCTCCTCCACTCCCCCCTCCTCTCTCCCAGACAGACACAGACATAGACACGGGCATGGAACACAAGAACACAGCATACATACATCTACTCTACTTCTACTCTATTTCTCTCTCTCTTCTTCTCTGCTCTGTCTCTCTGCTCTTCTCTCTGTCTCCTATCTCTCTCTCTCCCTCCCTCCCTCTGTCCCTCCCTCCCTCCTCCTCTCCCCCTTCCTTCCCCCTCTCTTTGTGAGTGTGTCCTTTTTTTTTTCAATCCAGGAAAGGTTAAGTGCCATAACTTTAGAAAAATGTAGTCAAAGACGAACGAACCATTTTCTCCTCCTCTTTCTTTTTCATCTTCGTTTGGTATGGTTTTTGTGTGGAAAGAGACAACGTTAAAAGATAACCGCACACAACAGACTACAACATATTCCATGTTCTCGTGATAGACTCATAAAGCAGAAAAAAAGATTTGAAGTTCATTCATCCATAAATAATGAAGTGGATGACTCACATGATTCACACACACACACAGACACACAAAGACACAGACACAGACAGACAGACACAGACAGACAGACACACTCACACACAAACATACACACACATACAACACAGCATCCACACATACCCACACACACCCACACACGCCCACACACCCCCCACATACGCGCGCACACAACACACACACACACACACACACACACCACACACACACACACACAACACACACACACACACACACACACCACACACACACACACACACACACACACTCTCTCTCTCTCTCTCTCATACCACACACACACACACACACACACACACACACACACACACACACACACACACACACACACACACACACACACACACACACACACACACCCATTTCGTCTGATATAACTTCATGTGTAAAGACGTTAAATTAAAGAAAGAACACAAAACACCACAGACACACGCACACACATACAAATCACACACACACACACATATAACATAAATACACTCACACACAAACACGCCACACACACATAACACACACACACACACACACACACACACACACACACACACACACACACACACACACACACACACACAACACACACACACAGAGAAAATGCTTGGCCTCTCCTTGTGTATGTAGGTTCATTGATGCACCTGCTGACTTTGGCTTTATGTCCTTTACTGTCTAGACCAGGGGACGGGATAGCTCAGAGGTCAGAGCACTCGCTTTCCCCCCCATCCCAGCTAAGGTTATTTAAGCAGTATCGAGCGTGGTTACCACTTGGATGGGTGACCGTTTCCGCGCCTTGGCTTCAGTACAGTCCCCCAGTTCACCCAGCTGTAAAATGGGTACCTGTCCTCTTTAGGGTCAGGGAAGGTAAAGCAGCGAGGGAGAGGAGATGGGCGCCACCGTCAATATGCTGGCTCCTAGAGAAGTTGAGGTCTCTGATGCCTCACTCCCCTACGACCACATAGGTTATGGGACACCTTCACCTCTACCCTTGTATTGTCCAGAACAGGAGTTTACAAGCTGAGAGAAATAGCACACTGTCTTGGTAGAGCAGTTGTGTGTGTGTTTAGTGCATTGGCAGGTGCTGTTGATTTTTTGTTAGTGTGTGTGTGTGTGTTTTGTCAAAGTCAAAGTCAAACAATTATTTTCAGTTGGTACATGTTGTGTGTGTGTATGTATGTGTGTGTGTGTGTGTGCGTGTGTGTGGGTGTTGTATGTGTGTGTGTTGACTCTGTGTGTGTGTGTGTGTGTGTGTGTGTGTGGTATGGGGGTTTGTTGTGTTGTGTTGTGTGTGTATGTTGTGTTATGCTGTGTTGCATTGTGGTGAGTGTGTTGTGTTGTGTGTGTATGTGTGTGTGTGTGTGTGGTGTGTGTGTGTGTGTGTTGTGGTGTCTTGTGGTGTGTGTGTGAGTGTGTTGTGTTGTGTTGTGTTGTGTGTGTGTATGTGTGTGCGCGTGCGCGCGCATGCACACATGTGTTTATATGTGTATGTATGTATGTGTGTATGAGACTCTCTCTCTTTGTTTGTGTGTGTATATATGTGTGTTTCTGTGTGCGTGTATGTGTGTGTTTAAAGCCAGGCCCGCTAGCGTTCTGTGAAAGCTTAATGCCTCTCCACTCCTGTACAGCTAAGTATGCTGCTGTTAATGGGCTTTGTGTGGGCTCTAGGAGAGGGCTTACTGTGATTGAACCATCCCTAACACTCAGAGGCGGGGACCACGTGCACGCGCGTGTGCATAGTTATATGTAGACAAAGACAGAAGATTTGAAGCATAGCATACAGTTAGTGGAGACATTTATAAGCATATGTTCTCATGTGTGGTCACATGCACACATAGAAATTTGGGGGTTTTTTTTGCATTAACACACACACACACACACACACACACACACACACCACACACACACACACACACACACACACACACACACACACACACACACCACACACACACACACACAAAGCAAATGTCTAATATCACTCATAGTGAAAAAGATGTTAATTCGAAACAACAGCAACAACAACAACAACAACAACAATGAAGCAAATGCTTGGCCTCTCCTTATGCCTGTGGGTTTATTGATGCACCTGCTGACTGTGGCTTTAATGTCTGTCATGTAGTGTCTAGAGGAAGAGTTTACAAGCTGAGAGAAATGGCACACTGTCTTAGTAGGAGCAGTTCCCTGTGTGTTTAGTGCATGGACAGGTGCGGTCAATTTTTTTGTGTTAGTTCATAATTACGTGTTTATTTATTTTATTTACTCTTTTATTTCCAGGATCATGAAATGAGGACTCATGTGCTTTTTTTTTTTAAACACCCACTCCCCGTATGTATGCAGTTTTGTAAATTTGGTCATCCATTCCCACCAGCGCAGAAATGGCCTACTCTTCTGAAAAGGGGAACGGGTTTTAATGTGTATGCAAGATGTTCTGCGTGCATTCGGTACACAGGACCTCTGTTTATAGTCTCATCAGAAGGATGTGTGTGTAGTAGTAGTTCTTCAGTTTAACGTCCTTCCACTAAATAGTGATATCAGACGGGAAAGTGTGTGTGTGTGTGTGTGTGTGTGTGTGTGTGTGTGTGTGTGTGTGTCTGTGTCTGTGTGTGTGTGAGTGTGTTTGTAGAGAGAGGGGTATGCACATAAATAAACAATAGCAATAAACAAATATTATGAAGAAAAAAAACAAAACAAAAAAAACCCCCATAAACAAGAATTCTGAACAGAAAAAATGAACAGTTAAAATATTAACGTTGCAATTCATATAACTAGAAGCTATCCTCATATTAAAGGAGTCTAAACATAGGAGTATGACTTAATGACAAAACAATTTGTTTCATTAGAGGAATGTCTTGTAGAATTTGCTGTAAGCTACGAACTGGGAAGGCAGGTAAAATGTGTGTGTGTGTGTGTGAGTGAGTGAGTGACACACACTCACTCTGTGAATGTGTTTGTATGTGCATGTGTGTGTGTGTGTGGTGTGGTGTGGTTTGGAGTGGTGGTGGTGGTGGTGTGTGTGTGTGTGTGTGAGTGTGAGTGTATGTGTATGTTTGTGTATGTGTATTGTGTTGTGTTGTATTATGATGTATATATGTGTGTGTATGTGTGTGTGCACACGTGCGCATGTGTGTGTGTGTGATGTGTGTTGTGTTGTGGTGTGGTATGTTGTGTTGTGGTGTGTGTGTTGTGTTGTGTGTTTCTGTGTGTGTGTATATGTGTGTGTTGAAAGCCAGGCCCGCTAGCGTTCTGTGAAAGCTTAATGCCTCCCCGCTCCTGTACAGCTAAGTATGCTGCTGTTAATGGGCTTTGTGTGGGCTCTAGGAGAGGGCTTACTGTCATTGAACCAACCCCAACACCCAGAAGCGGGGACCACGTGCACGCGCGTGTGCATAGTTATATTGACAAAGACAGAAAATTTGAAGCGTAGCCTACAGTTAGTGGAGACATTTATATAAGCATATGTTCTCATGTGTGGTCGCACGCACACATAGAAATTTGTTTTTTTTTGGCATTAACACACACATACACACACACACACACACACACACACACACACACACACACACACACACACACACACACACACACACACACACACACACACACACACAAACACACACACAAAGCAAATGTCTAATATCACTCACAATGAAAACGATGTTAATTCGAAACAGCATCAACAACAACAACAACAACAACAACAACAACAACAACAACAACAACAACGAACCAAATGCTTGGCCTCTCCTTATGCCTGTGGGTTTATTGATGCACCTGCTGACTGTGGCTTTAATGTCTGTCATGTAGTGTCTAGAACAGGAGTTTACAAGCTGAGAGAAGTGGCACACTGTCTTAGTAGAAGCAGTTCTGTGTGTGTTTAGTGCATGGACAGGTGCAGTCATTTTTTTTTGTTAGTGCATAATTATGTGTTTATTTATTTTATTTTATTCTTTTATTTCCAGGATCATGAAATGAGGACTCATGTGCTTTTTTAAAAAAAACATCCACTCCCCGTATATATGCAGTTTTGTAAATTTTGTCATCCATTCCCACCAGCGCAGAAATGGCCTACTCCTCTGAAAAGGGGAACGGGTTTTAACGTGTGCGTAAGATGTTCTGCGTGCGTTCGGCACACAGGATCTCCGTTTATAGTCTCATCAGAAGGATGTGTGTGTGTGTGAGTGACACACACTCTCTCTGTGAATGTGTGTGTATGTGCATGTGTGTGTGTGGTTGGTGTGGTTTGGAGTGGTGTGGTGTGTGTGTGTGTGTGTGAGTGTATGTGTATGTTTGTGTGTGTGTGTGTATTGTGTTGTATTGTGATGTGTGTGTATGTTGTGTGTGTGCGCATGCACGTGTGTGTGTGTGTTTATTTCTTTCTTTCTTTATTCATTTATATTTTTATTCATTTATTCTTTTATATCGAGGATAATGGAATAAGCACTTATGTGCTTTTTTACATTCAGTCCCCATGTGTATGTGGTTTTGTAAATTTTGTCATCCGTTCCCACCGGCACACAATGGCCTACTCTTACGAAAAGCGGAACAGGATTTAACGTGTGCGCAAGATGTTCTGCGTTCGCACACGGGACCTCGGTTTATAGTCTCATCGAAAGACTTTTGGGGAGAGTGTTGTGTGTGTGTGTTGTGTTGTGGTGTGGTGTGGTGTGTTGTGGTGTTTGTGTGTTGTGTTGTGTGTTTCTGTGTGTGTGTGTGTGTGTTGAAAGCCAGGCCCACTAGCGTTCTGCAATAGTTTAATGCCTCTCCGCTCCTGTACAGCTAAGTATGCTGCTGTTAATGGGCTTTGTGTGGGCTCTAGGAGAGGGCTTACTGTGATTGAACCATCCCTAACACTCAGAGGCGGGGACCACGTGCACGCGCGTGTGCATAGTTATATGTAGACAAAGACAGAAGATTTGAAGTGTAGCGTACTTGAGTGGAGACACTTGAAAGAACACATTCACACGTGTGCCTGCACAAAGGCATACACACAGAGAGACAGAGAGTTAGATACAGAGAGACAGACAGACAAACAGTGAGATAGACAGACAGAAAGACAGACAGAAAGACAGAGAAACAGACGGGCAGACAACACTCACTCACACAACACACACACCAACACACCACACACACACACACACACACACACACACACCACACACCACACACACACACACACACACACCACGAGAGAGAGAGAGAGCAGAGAGAGAGAGAGAGAGAGAGAGGAGAGGGAGAGTGGAGAGAGAGAGAGAGAGAGAGGAGAGGAGGAGAGTGAGAGAGAGAGAGATAGAGAGAGAGAGAGAGAGGAGAAGAGACGAGAGAGAGAGACGATAGAGAGAGAGAGAGAGAGGCCAAAGCACCACCACCTCCACCACCTCCACCACCACCGACAACCTAACAGGTATGCACGCGCAGGCGCATTTCATACTAACACAACACAACCACCCCCCCCCCCCCTACTCACCCCCCCCCCTTTCCCCCCCTCCCTCCCCCCCCCTACACACACAACCTATACCGGAACAACCCAAAAAAACCCCACTCCAAATCCGCAACCGAAGTAAAGAAACAAACAAACCAAAAAAAACCAACAACCCCAAACCACCTCCCATCCCTTGGACAAGGCAAGACAAGAGTTCTTTGTTTCAGAAACCTCCTAATGTAACGTGACAGTCAGTGATGTTAATCAGCTAATAAACAGGGGACTGTCCCAGCCCTCTGGCTGTAGACATCAAAAATTGCCTTGTTTGAAGCTTTGCCAACCGCTAAATCCGTTTTCAGAATAATGACCGTCTCTCCTCATGAATACTTGCGAACAAAGACATTCTGCTCGCGCGCGTGAAATCGTTGAGCGTGTGATGCTTTATAAATACGGTATGCAGGGGGGACTGTGTGTGCAGGTAGATATCTATCTATCTCAGACAAAAGTCTGCTTTTGATACTTGTTTTCTTCTCTCGCATGGTTGAGATAGAAGAGATCGTTGATTCTAGTAGTGCTGTGATGAGTATTTTGGTGTTAGACTTGGTGTAAACTTATGTTTGTTGAATGAGTGAAGCATATTATATGCATGACAACAAAGTGTATCTTCTTCTTTTTCTCATCGTTAGTTTATTGTTCATTCACTACAAGGCGATTTAGACAATTGTACATTCCCGATGAATGTACAGGTATAAAAAAGTGTCTATATAAGACAAAAATCTTACTTTGCCACCTGCTCTTCATTTTTGATATATAGGATTTAGTTGATTTCAGTGTTGCGATTCAATTTTTCACTTAGACTTTGTCGTAAAATTATGTTATTTATAGAGTAAAACGTACTTAAGAGAACGAAGTTACCGGTAGAGTAGCAACAAGAATGATTATAAATATCGGGCTTAAGAGAAAATCATACAATTATGAAAGGTGGTGAAAAATGGAACGATACAGATTTCAAAAGTCTTGACAAACAAGATCTATGATTTATGGGTCAGGTCATCATCATCAGCGCAATATTCATCTATTAACACCAGCGTCTTAACGTGAAGGCATTTTTGAAAGGAATCTTTGCCGTTATGAATGATACAGTGGGCAGAGAAAGGACGAGTGCGGTTAGGCCTGCAGAGAATTATTAACTGTCACGTGTTGTCCATCGTGCTTCCCAGCTGCTGGGTCATTGTGAAGAGATTCTAGACAGACTTGGGCCTATCTATATCCAGCCATGTTTTATTCCAGTGTGACGAGCATTTCTGACAATGTGTACGGGTGCTCGCATCCTAAGGTGACATATATATATATTTTTTTGTCGGTTGTTCGGTCTGTATGATTGTAGATGATTTGTTTTTTATATGTATGTCTGCATTCTGTTTCTGATTACACCTCTGTCTCTGTTTCTCTCTGTCTGTCTCTGTCTCTGTCTGTCTCTGTCTCTGTCTGTCTCTCTCTGAGATTTTTTTGTGCTGAAATGTTTACCCACACCCTTGTGTGTAACACACACACGCACGCACACACACACACACACACACACACACACACACACACACACCAAAACACACCACACACACACACACACACACACACACACACACACACACACACCCCACACTCGCACACACACACACACACCACCCTACCCTCTCCCCTCGTAACAAAACAAACATGTCATTTACGCACTAACAATGCCAGACTGCCAGTATAGTATAATATTTAAAGCAGTCCTGCCAAAGCACTGAAGCCTGCCTTACTCTGCTACTATAAAAAAAAAATATACTAGGCTAGTAGTAACCAACGTCCAACACAGTGGCAACAGCAGGCTACCAAGCAGACCTATACTGAAGCCTACAGCCTAGCCTGGCTATAATATAGGTAATTCAAGCCCCAGATGTCCCCCGACCTTTCGTTTGCTGAGCCACAGAGCAAAGTGTAGGCTACTGCTCCACTACTCTTCAGCTGTTTGACAGTGGGGGGAGGGCCACTGTTAGCTTTGCGGGAGGGACTGACTGTACTGGCTTGCTTGCTATGGCTTGCTAGGGCTTGATGGATCAGAGGTTGAAAGCGCCTCCGTTCTGCCAGCGCTTCCTTTTCTTTTCCTTTCTTTCTTTCTTTCTTTCTTTCTTTCTTTGTTGTTGTTGTTGTTCTCCTCCACCTCCTCCTCCCCCCTCCTTCCCACCCTCCTCCTCCTCCTCCTCCTCCCTTCTTCTTCTTCTTCTTCTTCTTCTTCTTCTTCTTCTTCTTTTCCTCCTCCTCCTCCTCCTTTTTTAAACCCCCATTTTTAACACTTAAGTCATTTTAACATGCAGGGGGGTGGGGGGTCACAGACCTAACAGCAAAACTATAAACGAAGATGTTAGGAAATGAAAGGAAGATTCTTGAAGACATAATATGTTTAGTATATTATAAAATGTAAAGGTAAAGGAGTCCTATAACCTATAAGGTCGTAGGGGGAGCGAGGCGTCAGAGACCTCACTTCTCTAGGGCCAGCATATTGAGGGCGGCGCCCATCTCCTCTCCCTCGCTGCTTTACCTTCCCTGACCCTAAAGAGGGCAGGTACCCATTTACAGCTGGGTGAACTGGGGGAACTGTACTGAAGCCAAGGCGCGCAAACGGGGTGAGTAATGAGATGCGCACCAACATCACCAACTTTGTTGTAACCCACTATAATTATGAAGATCTCTGGACCAGACTAGACTTTGATTTCTCCGCTGAATTTAACTTCTGTAAAAGTTACTGGGAATGCTGCACTGGAAGTTCCATACGGTTTGACTTGGACAAGTTGAATGTAGTTGGGGTGTATACCTCTCCAGGTCGTACAATATCTACATACCCTCCAAGACATGTTTTTAACTTTTAGATATCTTAAAACTTATTTCATTTCTGTATTTCGAGGATAAAGATTAATCTTAAAACTTATTTCATTTCTGTATTTCGAGGATAAACATTAAGCATTCATTTGCTTTTTTCTTTACATCCAGTCCACTGTGTATATGCGGTTTTAGTAAATTTTAGCATCCGTTTCTACAGGCACACAATGGCCTACTCTTCGGAAAGATGGAACATGTGGAAATGAGATGATTTGGAAGAGAAAAAAAATGCCACTTATCTCCTTCACGGAATATAATGCAGCATGAGTGACGAACGAACAAACTACGTAGAGCATGGAGAAGCGTGTGACTGACTCACTATGTATTCATTTATTTATTTATTCTTTTATTTCGAGGATAATGGAATAAACACTCATGTGCTTTTTTACATCCAGTCCCTGTGTGTATGCAGTTTTGTAAATTTTGCCATCCGTTCCCACCGGCACTTCCGAAAAGCGGAACGTGGTTTTAACGTTCGCGCAAGATGTTCTTCCTGCGTTCGCACACGGGACCTCGGTTTATAGTTTCATCCGAAAGACTTTTTGGGGAGAGTGGAGTCGGCACTGATGTTAACTCCAGAGGAAAAATCCTCTTGAACGAGATTGGAACCTGGGTCAGCAGATCACGAGGGCATCACTCTAATCACCAGGCTATTCCGTCCCCCCTTCACTATGTGAGAATGTGTTAACCACAGGGAACATGAAACAGCAGAAAGAGGATGTGACAAGATCTGATCACAGAGCAGCCTGCCAGGCATGAGGCTCTGAAAGAAAAAAGGAGGCGAGAGAGAGAGAGAGGGAGGAAGAGAGAGAGGGAGAGAAGAGAGAGAGGGAGCAAGGGATGTAGGGAGAGAGAGAGAGGGGGAGGGAGAGAGCGATGGAGGGAGGGAGGAGAGAGAGAGAGGATGGTGGTGGAGAGAAAGCAATGGAGGGAGGAAGAGAGAGAGAGAGGGAGAGAGAGCGATGGAGGGAGGGAGGGAGAGAGAGAGAAGGGAGGGGGGGGGGGAGTGTGTGTGTTTCAAGAAAGTGCCATAACCCTAGTCCTTGTTCACAGAGAGAGAGAGAGAGAGAGAGAGAGAGAGAGAGAGAGAGAGGAGAGAGAGAGAGAGAGGAGAGAGAGAGAGAGAGAGAGAGAGAAAAGGGGAGAGAGAGAGAGAGAGAGAGAGGGGGGAGGGGGAGGGGGGGGGAGAGCGATGAAGGGAGAGAGAGGTGGGGAAGAGAGTGTGTGTTACAAGGGGGAAAAAGTGCCATAACCCTAGTCCTTGTTCACAGAGAGAGAGAGAGAGAGAGAGGGGGGGGGGGGGGAAGGAGAGAGAGAGAGAGAGAGAGAGAGAGAGAGAGAGAGAGAGAGAGAGAGAGAGAGAGAGAGAGAGAGTTCATTAGCGCGGTGCACTAACGACCCCGCATGCAGGATTAATTACGACCAACGTCCAGGGAGTGAGAAAGCAATTAGAGTTGGGGAAAAAGACCCCAGAGGCAACAACCAAAAAGAAAGTGTCCCCGGCTCTACTTTACTACTACTACTACTAATGATGCTGATAGCGGCCTGGTCATCACTACTTTCTGTCATCAGGGAAGAACTGACTGTGACATTATTTTTGTATTGACAAGTTGAAGCTGTTTGGTACTTTTGAGGGTTTTTACTTTTTATTTGTAGTTGGAGGAGCATTTGTGTGTGTGTGTGTGTGGTGTGTGTGTGTGTGTGTGTGTGTGTGTGTGGTGTGTGTTTAAGACATCATCACGATATTGATGAAACAGGCATTGTTACTGTGGAAACAGTTTTCTAAGTTGTCTCTTCTTGTACTTTGTTCTTGTTGTTCTTGTTCTTGTCTTATTGTTCTTGTTGTTCTTGTTGTTTCTTGTTCTCCTCCTGATCCTCCTACACCTCCTCCTCCCTCTCCTCCTCCTCCTTGTTGTTGTTGTTGTTGTTGTTCTTCTTCTTCTTCTTCTTCTTCTTCTTCTTCTTCTTTACTTCTCTGCGTTCCCTTAATAGCTGGGATGCACAGCGCCTGGTCTTCTCCTGTGCTCGCAACTCTGCCGAATGTCAGCCTGCTGGCCTCATACCAGAGCATCAGAGCATCTGATTTTATTGCAGTTAATGCATTACAGGGCCTTCAACGTCCACTTTAGATCTTCTGCTTGTGTATGTACACGTTCACGAAAGGATCTAAAAGTACCGGCAGGTCTGCACTTAGAGATCGTAAAAAATGTCCACCCTTTAATTCACGCAAGACCGCTGCCGAAATTCGAACCCACGACTTCATGAACACTCAGGATTGAGGTCAAACGGTCTTAACCACTCGGCGACAGCGTTCGTCAGTCAACTGTAAGTCAGGTCAGGTTCCTGGTCGTGTATCGGTCGGTCCTGTCTAACGAGGCTGCTTGAACGTATCTCTGGTATAACGGCGGCTTGTTTGTTCATGGGCTTTTACGCACACAAGAAAAGCACACATGGGAGATTGCACTATCAATCTAACTGTGGGGCAGCTCTGGCATTAACGAGGGGCATTACTGGCCTAGCAGACTTGACATTCAGGGGTGGCTGGGAGATAGTACTGGGGGATCATGTATAAAGTTTTAATAAGGTAGGTAGGTAGATAGGTAGGTAGGTAGGTAGGTAGGTAGGTGGCTGACTTTCGATGTTAACGATTTTTTGGGTTCAAGAGTCTCTTGTCTTTGTCTTTGTCTCTGTTTGAGTCTGTCTGTCTTTCTGTTTCTTTCTCTATGTATGTGCTGTGCGTGGTGTGTGGTGTGTGGTGTGGGGGGGGGGGGGGGGGGGGGGGGTCTACCTGTTCTTTCTGCTATTTGCCTTTCTGCCTGCTACCTACCTATCTGCCTATCCGTAGGTGGTCGTCTGTCTGTCTGTCTGCCTGCCTGCCTGCCTGTCTGTCTGTACGTTTCTCTCTCATCTCTCACTCTCTCTCTCTCTCTCTCTCTCTCTCTCTCTCTCTCTCTCTCTCTCTCTCTCTCTCTCTCTCTCTCTCTCTGCGTGTGTCTGAGTGTCAGTGTATGCTCGCCAATGCGCAATAATGTCTTTAATAAAATAAAAAAATTATTTTATTTGGAGGATAATAAAAATAACCACTCAAGTGCTTAGTGTTGTTTTTTTTACATCCAGTCCCCGTGTGTATACATTCGGACTTGTAAAAATTTTGTCATCCCGTTCCCACCACCACCAGCACACAATGGCCTACACAGCCTCTAAGTGACGTATATATACGCGATCACGGGCTTCATGAAAAAACACACCAAACATACCCAAAACCAACAAACCCCCCAAAACCCCAAGCGAGGAATTTTAAATTAAAATTAAAAAAAAATTCTTTTATATTGAGGATAATGAAATAAGCACTTATGTGCTTTTTTTTACATCCAGTCCCCGTGTGTATGCGGTTTTGTGAATTATGTCATCTGTTCCCACCGGTACACAATGGCCTACTCTTACGAAAAGTGGAACAGGATTTAACGTGTGCGTAAGATGTTCTGCGTGCCTTCACACACGGGGCCACGGTTTATAGTGTCATCCGAAGGACTTTTGGGGAGAGTGGAGTCTGCACACATGTTAACTCCAGGGAAACTATCCCCTTGAACGGGAATCGAACCCGGGTCGTCAGATTGCGAGCGCAATGTTCTAACCACTAGGCTACCCTGTCTCCCGAAGGAAGAAAGGACCAGCTGATTTTTCTTCAGTATGAATCAGAGAAATGAGTCATCATCATAGCACATACCTGCTTGCTTTCGCCCCTGACACCTCCTCCCCCTCCCCCCCCCCACCCCTCCTCCCCCACCACCCATCCACCCGCAAACCCCCCCCCCCCCCCCCCCCCTTCCACCCATGGCATATAGGGTACAGTGGTATTACCAGTTCTGCCCGCCCTCATTCCTTTCAGTTCAGTTCAGTTCAGTCTGTCTGTTCTATTATGTTCTCCACACTCTCGTCAGCTGGCAAGTGTACGTACGTGGCTTCATCACTGTGACAGAAATAAACTACCCTCCTGCCTTTTGCTCCTACGAGAAGTCTCTCTATCCCCCCCCCCCCCCCCCCCCCCCCCCCCCCCCCTTCCCCCCTGCCTCCCCCCCCCTCCCCATCCCACCCGTTTTTGTCCCTTCTTTTACCCGTAGGGGCCATCACTGTGACAGAATAAACTACCCTCCGTCCTTTTTCTCCCACTGAGAAGTCTCTCTATCCTCCCCCCCTCCCTACTCCCTGCCTCCCCCCCCCCCCCCCCCCCCCCCCCCCCCCCCCCCCAAGTTTTTGTCCCTTCTTTTACATGTAGGGGCCTTTCAGGATTTTCTCTCTCTCTCTCTCCTCTCTCTCTCTCTCTCTCTCTCTCTCTCTCTCCCCTCTCTCTGTCCAAAAGAAGGGAAAAGAAAGTAGGTTATTAGGGGGCAATGGCTATATAAAAGTGTAAATGAAATCGTGACGACATTCAAACATGACAGAGTAGGCCCTGGTTTTTTCTTTCTTTCTTTCTTTCTTTTTTTCAGTGTTGAGAATGTATCCCATGGCAATGTCGTAGGTACAAATAAGTTGGTTGATGTCATCTGAAGGAATGTATATATACATACAAAGAAAGAGAGAGAGGGAGAGGTAGAGAGAGAAAGAGAGAGAGAGGGAGAGAGAGAGGGAGAGAAAGAGGGAGGGAGAGAGAGAGGGAGGGAGGGAAGAGAGAGAAAAATGGGGCGGGTGGGGGGTGTGGTGGGTAGTGCATGCATTAGGAATTCAGTGCACAGGAAAAAAACTTGAGAAAGGACAGCCAGTTGACTCGTCAGACAGCACATGAAGTAGGAGGACAATTTGGAATGAGTGTGAGAGAGAGAGGGAGAGAGGGAACCCGACATACAGTATTTCACCCAGCAGAGGAAATGGAGTCTATACTTTCCATGTCGAAGCAGAGTGCTTTTTTAGCTTCTGTACCTTGCATGGGGAAGAAAGGTGTTGCAAAGGTAGGAGACTGATACCCCTAGACTTTTTCTTTGTTATTGATTTTGCAATATGTGTGTGTGTGTGTGTGTGTGTGTGTGTGTGTGTGTGTGTGTGTGTGTGTGTGTGTGTGTGTATGTGTGTGTGTGAGTGAAACTGATCATTGTCACGTTTTGCTTCATCTGAAGGAGGAATCTATTTTCGTTTTGATCCGCCTTTGATTTGGTTTGATTGTATTATGGTCCTAGCGGATTTATCCGATCTAAGGACTGTGCCACCAACTTGCCATCATCATTGTTAAGGTCAAGATAACAGTATGTTGATCTACCCTGGTATGCCGTATACTAGACACCATTGGTACTAGCGATGCCGTACGTGTAGGCAGGCCTACCCACAAAACGTGTGTCTGTACTTCAGAATATCTGGCTGTGACTGAAACATTCACCAGCTTTCCTACAGAAAGAAATAGCACAAACAAAACAAAGACAACGATCTGCTTTGTTCATCGATATTTCCTCGAGTTGAAAGGGTCTCAGAAAGCTTACAGAGACTCTCGTTTGTCTGGAGACATTAGAAGAGAGATTACAACTATCTAGAGTGTGGTGGGAACACTATTCTAGAGAGCTTTCGTTTCTTCCAAAAATAGACAAAGGCATAGTATATCGTAACGCCAAGAATGCTTTTCTTGACCAAGCTGAGGTTTGTTTTTGCCTGATTTTCAGTACCTGTTGTTGACTTGTATGCTCGCTAGTGTATGGAATGAGGATCACTGGCTGGAGGCTGTGTGTCTGTGTCTGCGTTTGGCGAGAAAGAAAAGTGACATGCTTTGTTCCATGTTTTGATAAGTGGTCTAGACTCTGACATTCCTTGGGGGAATATCCAGTTCTGTATATTGTAAAGGTATCAATGAACGTGATATAACCCTGCTTGGAGCTTGATATTTTCTATAGCAAATTTTGTAAACACTTTCTCCAGGTGATTTTTTGGGGGGAGGTCTAGAAGTTAGCTTTCAGCCTTTAATGCTGTGACTGAGGAGTACAAGACCGATTTGTATACAATGAAAACTTATAAAAAAAATTTGCAATCTTTTTCAAATGTATGATACATTGTGATAGGGATAAATAATTGCCAGGTAAATGCTGTATTGTTGATAACTTTTATCCTTTTACAGTTAATCGCTTTAATTCTTATGACGTTTCTTTCATATACAGTGTCCAGTGAATTCAGAGAGGGGGGATGGGGGGTGGGTCTGAGTCTAGTGCTGACTATTCTGTGTTCAGATGTCTATCTTATTCATCGTGTTGCGGTATTTGCCTTAAAAAAACCCAACAACAACAAACCCAAACCCAACCCTGTTGGACAGGAATTGAGTTGGTCAAGAACAGCCTGTATATATATATATATATATATACGTTTCAGAAGATGGAGGGGGGCGAGAGCAGCGAGGTCCAGTGCCAGGTGACGCAGTCCGAGATGGTGACCCTGAAGGACAAGAACGAGTTCATCCAGAACGTGTCGCAGTTCTTCAACCAGGAGGACATCAGCGACGTGGTGCTCAAGGTGGGCGACAACACCTTCTTCGCCCACCGCTTCGTGCTGGCCAAGTCTTCCGAGGTCTTCCGCACCATGCTGTACGACAAGCGCTACGGGCAGGCCGGCCACCGAGCTCCTCCTGGAGGAGTCTGAGGAGTGCCAGAGCCACTTCCGAACCTTCCTCAAGTTCCTCTACACGGCCGAGGTGCAGATCTGTGTGGAGTCTGCCGTGGGCATCCTGTGCCTGGCGGACAAGTACAGCGTGATGTCGCTGAAGGCCTTGTGCACGCGCTACATGGTGGAGAACACGCAGTCGCCCCGCGTGCAGAACGCCCTGCACTGGTACTCGTGGGCCAAGGCCTGCACATGGAGGAGCTGATGGACTCCTGCAGCAAG
>CM054144.1:28851193-28861193 GCA_028751875.1 Rapana venosa
GTATCTCTCTGTCTGTCTGTCTCTCTCTGTGTCTCTGTCTGTCTGTCTCTCTCTCTTTCATTATTTTTTTGGGTGGTAGGACGCCTTCCTACCTTAGTAACGGCATTCAAACACTTCATGAAGCTTTTAATACGAAGCTGAAACTGTTGCTAGCTAGCATCTTTTTTTTATATTATTGGGCGAATGTGGAGAAGCGTGTATGGAATTCCATTTGACTGTAGCTTGACTGTGAGCTATCAAAATGCATAGACCTGATTACTTTTAGCGATGAACAACTTGACCAAACTTTCTTTTTTTTTCTTTCTTTTTTTTTTTTAGTGGAAAGGGAAGGGATTGCCTTGTTTTGGGTTGTTTTTTTAAAAAAAAAAGTGTTATGACCAAACCCCATGGCATTGATTTTGTGCCTGTTTTAAGGCAACGCTTGGTAAAATGGACAATATTTATGCGTAGTATTGTTAGAGTATGTGTGTACGTGAGAGAAAGGAAAGAAGCAGGGAAGGTTTTTTCCCTTCTATTCTTTTATATCGAGGATAAAGGAATAAGCACTTGTGTGCTTTTTTACATCCAGTCCCCGTGTGTATGCGGTTTTTAAAATTCTGTCATCTTTTTCCACCGACACTCAACGGCCTACTCTTACGAAAAGCGGAACAGGATTTAACGTGTGCGCAAGGTGTTCTGCGTGCGTTCGCACACGGGGCCTCGGTTTATAGTCTCATCCGAAGGACTTTTGGGGAGAGTGGAGTCTGCACTGATGTTAACTCCAGGGCAAAATATCCCCTTGAATGGGAATCGAACCCAGGTGGCTGAGGGACGGGGAGAGGAGAGAAGGGAGTGGAGGGGGGTGGGGGGTGTCAAAGAGGATGAAAACGATGGAATGGAGTCATATTAGTGAACTGAAAAACCATTCCTGATCTAGACTGTTAGGACAACAAGTACAGTCGTCTGTGTGTGTAGGTGTAGTTGTGTGTGTGTGTGTTGTGTGTGTGTGTGTGTGTGTTGGTGTGTGTGTGGTGTGAGTGTGTTTGTGTGTGTGTGTATGTGTGTGTGTTGTGTGAGTGTGTGTTGTGTGTATGTGTGTGTGTTGTGTGTGTGTGTGTGTATGTGTGTGTTTGTGTGTGTGTGTGTGTGTGTATGTGTGTGTATGTGTGTGTGTGTGTGTGTGTGTGTGTGTATGTGTGTGTGTGTGTGTGGAGGGAGCGAGAGAGAGAGAGAGAGAAGAGAGAGAAGAGAGAGAGAGAGAGGAGAGAGAGAGAGAGAGAGAGAGAGAGAGAGCCATTTCAGAACGACGAAAGTCTTTAGAATCAGAATAAGTACAGCTTTTCATACTGATTATTGCTTGACGAATCCTCAAAATAATGATAAATCATTCCCTGTGTGTGTGTGTGTTTGTGGTGTGTGTGTGTTGTGTGTGTGTGTGTGTGTGTGTGTGTGTGTGTGTGTTGTATGTGTGGGTGTGTGTGTGTGTGTGTGTGGTGTGTGTGTGTTCCCACAAGACTGGGAAATTTGCTTTGCGAAATAGCTTTAATATGACGATGAAAATATTGATGACATGTGACCAATAAATATAATTTATGATTCGCGAGGTTTTTACCCCTTACAGTTGCCTTTGCTTGTATTATTGCTTTCCTTACACAGTATTAGCGATGGGGTGTGTGTGTGTGTGTGTGTTTGTGTGTGTGTGTGTGTGTGTTGTGTGTGTGTGTGTGTGTGTGTGTGGTGTTTGTGTGTGTTTGTTTTCCAGTGCAAACAGTAGTGATGACAAATATGACGGTAATTGTGCTGATGATTTTGAAGTTATTTTTTAATTTGCATAATCAACTATGCCTTCTTTGTATTGGTTCAATACTTACACACACACACACACACACACACACACACACACACACACACACACACACACACACGCACGCACGCACGCACGCACGCACGCACGCACGCACGCACGCACGCACGCACCGCCACACACACACACACACACACACACACACACACGCACGCACGCACGCACGCACGCACGCACCTACACAATGAGTGAAAATCCGTAAAATCTAAAGAACACACACACACACACACACACACACACACACACACACACACACACACAATTTCGTGCTATCCATATTGTGTTGCAATGATGATGGAAGGGAAGTAATTCAGTAAACCTCCTTTTATAAGTTGTTCTTTTGTGTTGCGTATGATTTGTATCACTGCTCTATCAATCGAAGTGTTTTTAAAATTTTATGTTACTTTATTGTTAACATAACAATCATGTTTACATATGATACGTATGGATATTTACATCAGGTTTAGGATTCATAGTCCTACAGTGAATGCCTCCTCTTCGTCTTTGAGGTCAAGAACAATGATAACTGTATAAAGAGAGATAACCACGATAAACAACGTTCTTCAAGGGGTATGGTTGTCTCCCTTGATTTTTCATTTTTCATTTGAATACCACTTTTAAATCACGGCAGATTTCTCTACGTGAAATTCGGTTGATATGATGAAGACAATTTTCATGATTATCTGTAAAACTGACTGCTATTTTGCAATCCTTTATTTTGTTCTGTAACATTGTGGTGACATATTCAGAACAATATAACATGTATCATGCGTCCCCATTTTTTAAAAAGATGTTTTTCTGTTTTCCTTGTCTGAAAAGCTGAAAATGTGATTGTAAATAATTATAAACTTTAAGTAGCCCCTGCCCTGAAGAAAAACGTCTTGTCAATTGAAAACATTGTTCTTTTTTCATTCAACATCTTTTTGTTTAATTAAAAACAGTCATATTTTACATAATCTAAAAAAAGGGCTTGTCAGTTTGCAACTAAATATCTACACCACACCACACCACACCACACTTTACCACACCACACCACACCACACAACACACCACATCACCACACCACTCCAAACACCACCACCACCCACCCACCCCACCCCACCCCACCCCAAAAACCACACCACACCCAACACCACACCACACCACACCACACCACATGAGAACGCATTCAAATAGTTTAACCCCCCCTCCCCCCCCAACCCAACCCAACCCCCCCAAAAAAAACAACCAACAAAAACCCCAACCAAATAAACAACCAATACCAGGCACACATTGTTCCCCCCCCCCCCAACCCCCCCCTTTCCCCCCCCCCCAACCCCCCCCCCAACCCCCCCCCTTCCCCCCCCCCAAACCCCCCCCCCCCCCTTCCCCCCCCCCCCCCCCCCCCACCTTTTAACACTAACCTCCCTTACAAAACATGTCCCCAAAGCCGTAAGAAGAAACCAACGAAAACACACACAGCAGCAGTCAACGAGCCCTCAAGCAAACTGCCCCTCGCTCCCCCGCTGCTAGCGCCACAAGCTGCCCCTTGCGTGTCTGGGGCCTTGGGGGTTTGAACCTCCTCCTCCAGGTCAGAGGGCGAGGAGGGTCGACACCGCAGGGCGTAGGGCCCCACACAGGCCGCGTAGGCCATGACGTGCGCAACGTAGCTCTGCTCGTGCACCCCGTGCAGTAAGTGGGCCATGGGGCCCTGGCCGTAAATGGCCACATCCTCCCCTGCGTGGGTCTCGTAGCCCATCTGCACTAAGCGGGACTGCTGGAACCCTAGGGTGGCTGGAACATGGTAGAGGAAGAGAGAGAGATTGAGATTGAGAGAGAGAGAGAGAGAGAGAGAGAGAGAGAGAGAGAGAGAGAGAGAGAGATTGAGAGAGATAGAGAGAGAGAGAGAGAGAGAGAGAGAGAGAGAGAGAGAAGAGAGAGAGAGAGAGAGAGAGAGAGAGAGAGAGAGAAGAGAGAGAGAGAGAGAGAGAGAGAGAGAGAGAGAGAGAGAGAGAGTGAGAGAGAGAGAGAGAGAGAGAGAGAGAGAGAGAGAGAGAGAGAGAGAGAGAGAGAGACAATGACAATGACAATGACAAATTCTTTTATTTCGAGGATAATGAATAAGCACTCATGTGCTTTTTTACATCCAGCCCCCGCCCGTAGGGATACATCTTAATAATAATAACCCAACACTTATACAGTCTCACAGTAGAAACATGGGAAAATAACCCTTTTCAAACACCCCCCCCCCCCCCCCCCCCCCACCCACCCACAAAAGTAAACGAGAGAGAGAGAGAGAGAGAAGAGAGAGAGAGAGAGAGAGAGAGAGAGAGAGAGAGAGAGAGAGAGAGAGAGAGAGAGAGAGAGAGAGAGAGAGAGAGAAGAAGCAAATTAAACACTGTTGACTGATACAAGAAGGTGTGTGTGTTTTTTGTGTTTTTTTTCTTTATTTTTTCTTCCCCACCTCACTCACTAGGAAACGTACCTTCTGAAGTCATAGTGTGGCTGCGCCTATATCGTTTATTTATTTATTTATTATTTTATATCGAGGATAATGGAATAAGCACTCGTGTGCTTTTTTTACATCCAGTCCCCGTGTGTATGCGGTTTTGTACATTTTGTCATATGTTTCCACCCGCACACAATAGTCTACTCTTTCGAAAAGCGAAACAGGATTTAACGTGTGCGCAAGATGTTCTGCGTGCGTTCGAACACGGGGCCTCGGTTTATAATCTCATCCGAAGGACTTTGACATTCAGTTCGATTTTTTTGTCAAACTGGGAAGAAAGGGCGAGGCTGGGAATCGAACCCACAACCTCACGGTTTACTTGTTGGCAGGCGAGCGTCTTAACCATCCTGCCACCTTCCTGAGGTAAAGTAGCCAGGTATGTAAACTTCTTATCGTGTTATAAGTGAAGGTTCACAGTTAGTGCCTAACTGCCATCAGTAAGACAGTGTACAGGTGTTGGAGAAACACCCAACAACGACAACCAGCAGGACTTTTATTAACTTAATCTTCAGTATGTTTTTTTTCTCTCTCATTAGGCTGGAGATGTTTCCATTTGAAACACAGATATTTTGAACAAAATACTGTGAATTGAATTGACTACCACTTTAAGTGGGTAACTCTCCATTTATGACACAAAGAAAACAACAACAACAAAACCGTGGTATGAAAGAACTGTTACTTTAGAGCACAGAGCCGGGAGAACAATATTCCAAATGACCCCATGAAGTTAAAGCAAAATTGTTTTACGCAATCTTTAGCCAAGGAATTAGTCACTGGCATCAAGAAAACATAATATCAGATAAAACGATGAAATCCTCTTTTTCACGGATATTGGGGGTGGGGGGTGGGGGTGGGGGGCTTAGATGATTGGGTTTGTTGGGTTATCTGTTTGCTTAGGGTTTTTAACTGATTTAGGCAAGCTGTTTTGAAAACGGTAAACATTTTAGTAATGAAAATTATGATGAAGACACACAGCATTACAGCCATGAAGTTTTCCTCCCTATTCACCACATTGTCCATAACTATTTCCCCTAGTGTTCCTGTACTTACTGGTGTCCACTCCTGTGAGGTTGATTCTGCCAGGACCGGGTCCGTTGGCGTAAGACAAGGTGGTGTAGGGCATGTTGTCCACTGCTTTGTCCGCATACAGAGGGTCCAGTAGCCCTGTCATGGTCATACCAGCAATCCTTTATTGATTTTTCGTTACACAGTGACTTGAGCGTGGAGGTGTCAACTGGTGATATTGTTTCCAAGTTGCTAACATTTCTAAAGTGTTCAATCATGTAGTTCTACGAATTTTTTGGAAAAATAACCACTGCTACCATCCATCTATGAACATCGACACATATACATAGTTTACTACTAGTGAGTTTGTAATGTCTGTAACTAGAAGTGCAGGAGATATTGACCTGGAACACCACACACACACACACACACACACACACATGTATTGTATGTTAGTCCGTCGTTTTCGACGATGACCTCCAAAACAGCAGAGGAGGCAGCTGCTGTTTCGGAAACTGGGCAGAAATTTGATTATAGTGGAGATGCCTTGCCCACAGTACATCCCCACTCTCTCGGCCAAGTGGGCATACGGACAGTCAGCGTTGGAGATGTTCTCCAAAGGCCAACCAGCCCCCAGGGCTGCAGCACATAAGGACTGTGCGAGTCAAGCCTCCTAGTCAGAGAGTCATAGTCTATCACTAAAGACTAAGCTGTAAAGTGGAATTCCATGAGTGGGAAAGCCACTGGTCATACAGCCTCTCACTTTGCTGTTGCTCCCAGCGTCAATGGTTTAATCAAGAACTGTGATAAAACCCAGGCGCTGACGTATACATACATACATACATACATACATACATACATACATACATATATATATATGTTCTCCACATTTTCAACGCTTTTGGGTGTCATTCATAAAGGATACAAACAAGTTTTGCATGATGATCTTAAAATAAAATTTTCTGTAGTAACAATATACACATAATTTTTTTGTTCAGCACATTAAAAAAAAATCTAACACCAAACAAAACCTCACTACAAACGCTTACCCAAAATATCATGCCCTTTGTCAGGGTAACCTCCCATGGTGAAGACATGGGAGTGGTCGGCCGTGACGAGGATGAGAGTATCGTCCCCTGTCATGGCGGTGGCCACGCCAATGGCCTTATCCATGGCCACAGTGTCCCCTAAGGCCAGGTGAGCCTTGTTCAGGTGATGGGCGTGATCAATACGGCCTCCTGCCAGCAGGCATAATGCACATTATATCATCATCATCATCATCATCGTCGTCGTCGTCGTCGTCGTCGTCGTCACCACCACCACCATCATCATCATCATCATCATCATCATCATCATCATCACCATCACCACCACCACCATCATCATCATCACCACATCATCATCACCATCATTACTATCATCATCACCATCATCATCATTACTATCATCATCATTACCACCACCCACAACCACAATCATCACTCAACCACCACCACCACCACCACACCACCATCATCATCATCATCATCATCATCACTCCCATCATCACCATAATCGTCACCATCATTACCATCATCATCATTGCCATCATCATCATTACCACCACCACCACCACCACCATCATCATCATCATCATCATCTGCCTTCATCATCATTACCACCACCACCACCATCACATCATCATCACCATCATCGTCGTAGTCATCACCGTCATCATCATCATCACCCTCATCACCATCATCATCACCGCCGTCGTCATCATCACCACCATCACCACCACAACCACCACCATCACCACCATCATCATCACCACCACCACCACCATCACCACCAACACCACCGCCACCACCATCATCACCATCATCATCACCATCACCACCATCATCATCACCATCACCATCACCACATCATTCTTTCTTCTTCTTCTTCTTCTTTTTTCTTCTTCTTCTTTCTGTCTTCTACTTTAGCTGGTAGTGAGTGAATTGTACACACACACACACACACACACACACACACACACACAACACACACACACACACACACACACACACACACACACACACACACACACGCACACACACACACGCACACACACTACACTACACTACCTCCCCCTCCCCCCCTCCCCACCCACCCACACACACAACTCCCCTCCGTACTCTCCACCCCAAACCCACCTACCCACCCACCCCCCTCTTCCTCTACACGTACCTTCTACCAGCAGGAAAAAGCCCTGTGTGTTTTTGCCAAGCACACCGATGGCTTTGCTGACCATTTCTGCCAACGAGGGCTCTTTGACCACTCCCGATCTGTTCCGCATCAGATCAAACTGCATGTGACCTTTGTTGAACAGACCTGCACGCACACACACATACGCACGCACGCACACACACACATACGCACGCACACACACATACACACACAAACACAAACACACACATCGTCATCATCATCATCTTAATAGATGGCTTGATGAAAAAAAGCAAATGCATTGCTTATTCAATGTACCATCTGGAAATAACAATTTGACTTGACTTGACTTGACTTGACACACACGCACGGACACGCACACACACAGAGTAAGTACTGAATTGCTTCAAAATGGAGGACTAGAGCTAACACATACATATACACACACAACACACACACGGACACACACGGACACACACACACACACCGACGCACGCACACACACAGGCACACACACACGGACACACACACGGACACACACGGACACACACGGACACACACGACACACACACACACACACACACACACACACACACACACGCACACACACACACAACACCACACACACGGACAACACACACAACACACACACACACACACACACACACACACACACACACACACACACACACACACACACACACACACACACACACACACACGGGCATTAGCACTGAATTACTTAATACCATCAATCTACACAAGCATAAGTACTGAATTACTTCATAATAATTCAGCAATCGATCTATATTGTGCATAGCTTTTCATTTCGGACAACGAGTACATTGTAAAAACACCATTGACACACAAATACAATGCAAGTACCCTCACTTTCTCCAATAGCTATCAAATTTACGATGCATTACTGTTGAAGATGAGTTCACTACTGGTAGAAGTGGAAAAGCCTAGTGGTTAGAACTTTGGAATAAAAACCTGATCATATTCTGGGAGCATGGGTTCGAATCCCACTACCTTGTCCGCTTGAAGGGATTTTCCTCTCTAGAGTTTGTATTGATTTCGATCGCATTTTGTTTGCAGGTCTCTCGGAGAAGACTGTGATATAATTACAAACTGAGGTCCCTTTCACGAGCGTACAGCAGGCTATCTCGCGCACAAGCCCAAAACTCAACTTTCGTAGAAGAGTTTGCCAACTATTTCTTTCTTTCTTTCTTCTCTTTCTTTCTTTCTTTCTTTCTTCTTTTCTTTCTTTCTTTTCTTTCTTTCTTTCTTTCTTTCTGTCTGACTGTCTGTCTGTCTGTCTTTCTGTCTGTGTGCCTGTCTGCCTGTCTGTCTGCCTTTTTTCTGTCTGTCTGTCTTTCTTTCTTTATCTATTCCTTCCATCATTCCTTCATTCATTCATTTGGTTTGTTATTTCAGGGATAATAGAACTCATTTGCTTTTTTTATTTTATTTTTTACATCCAGTCCTAGTGTACATGCACTTTTTGTAAATTTTTGTTATCCGTTCCCACCCGCACACAAATTAATGGTCTACTCTTCCAAAAGATTGACTGTGGTTCCGACTATGGTTGAGATAACACGTGTAACACGAACATACCGCGCATGCACTCTGTAACCTGGAGAGGAGTAAGCTCCGCCAAGTTCAACCAGCCCAAAGACACACTGCCTGACAAAGTCGACAACTTCTTCTAAAGGAAGAAGAGAGAGAAGGACAGAAATTGGAGAGACATTCATTTCCCAGGAGAAAATCTTCTTCTAAAGGAAGAAGGTAAAGAAGGAAGAAATTGGAGAGACATTCATTATCCATGTGAAAATCTTCTTCTACAGGAAAGAAGGAAGAAATTGGAGAGAAATTCATTACCCAGGAGAAAATCTACAGGAAAGAAGGGAGAGAAGGAAGAGGTTGGAGAGACATTCATCATCCATATGAAAATTTTCTTCTACAGGAAAGAAGGGAGAGAAGAAGGAAGACATTGGAGAGACATTCATTACCCATGAGAAAATCTTCTTCTAAAGGAAAGAAGGGAGAGAAGGAGGAAGAAATCGGAGAGACATTCATTACCAAGGAGAAAATCTTCTTCGAAAGGAAGAAAGTAGATAAGGAAGAGGTTGGAGAGACATTCATTATCCATGAGAAAATCTTGTAAAGGAAGAAAGTAGAGAAGGAAAAAATTGGAGAGACATTCATTACCCAGGAGAAAACCTTCTTCTACAGGAAAGAAGGTAGAGAAAGGAAGAAACTGGAGAGACATTCATCACCGAGGAGAAAATCTTCTAAAGGAAGAAGGTATATTAGCAAGAGACCAGAGAGACATTCATTACCCATGAGAAAACCTTCATGTGAAGGAAAGAAGGCAGATAAGGAGGAAGAAATTGGAGAGACATTCATTCCCCAGGAGAAAAATCTTCTTCTAAAGGAAAGAAGGTAGAAAATGAGGAAAATGGAGAGACATT
>CM054144.1:28866193-28876193 GCA_028751875.1 Rapana venosa
GTGTGTGTGTGTGTGTGTGTGAGTGTGTGTGTGTGTGTGAGTGTGTGTGTGTGTGTGGTGTGGACGCAAACACGTGCATGTGTATGTATGTGTGCATATATGCAAGCGTACATGTATGAAGGAGAGAGAGAGAAAAGAGAAAACAACAACATTAAAGTTCAAGCCTTTCTTCACCCTGATGTCCTTATTGGCTGGGTCTTCCACCAGCTGGGAGGCAATGTCCTTGACCCTGGCCTTGCAGAGGTCACTGGCGTGCCACATGGCCGCGTCACTCTCCCAGTCTCTCTCCGGGCTGTGAGCATAGGCAGCGGCCGGTGTGGCGTGGGTCACGTGCGTTGTCGTCACAATCCCCGTGACCTTGCCTTGGACCAATCACACGCCAGCACGTTATTTTAAGTGCTAGTCTGGCTAAGATCGTGTAACAATGTGTGCATAATTACATGTGTGTATGGATGGATAGATGGGTTTATGGATGGAAGTAAGGGTGGATGGATAGACTGTATATTATTGTTTTGTATACTACTCTCAATCATGACAGATTTCTCTACTTGAATTTCTGGGCTGCTCTCACTTGGAAGAGTGTGTCTACAAGTGCAGTGTCACTCATTTTCACCATTTTCCTATCTGTATTTGCTTTGCTATCCGGGTGGATTTTTGTTTTATATAATTTTACCAGGGATAACTCTCTTGGTGCAGTGAGTTCTCTTAAAATGTGTCCCATAACCTAGGTGGTCCTAGGGGAGTGAGGCATCTGAGACCTCAGTTTCTCTAGGGGCCAGCATATTGAGGGCAGCGCCCATCTCCTCTCCCTTGCTGCCTTACCTTCCCTGATGCTAAAGAGGCGGGTACCCATTTACAGCTGGGTGAACTGGAGGAACTGTACTGAAGCCAAGGCGCGCAAATGGTCAGACAGGAATCAAATTGGTAACCACACTCGATGCTGCTTAACTTTGGCTGGGGGAAAGCGAGTGCTCTGACCACTGAGCTATCCCGCCCCCGTGAGTTCTCGTACGTGTGCTAAATGAGTAGTGTACACAGAATCTCGGTTTATTTTTCCCTTCAAAAGGGAATGGTACTTAGACCATCACTCAAGGTCTTATGGATAGCGGAGAAGGTTGGGTTTAAATGGGGATTGTACCCGCTAATTCTCGTTTTCTAGGCAGGTGTGTTACCTTTAGACTACTGGGACACCTTTCGAAGTGTGTGTATGTATGTATGTATTTATGTATGTATGATTGTATGTATGTATGTATGTATGTATGTATTTATGTATGTATGATTGTATGTATGTATGTATGTATGTATGTATGTATGTATGTACGTACGTATGTATGAATGTATGTATAAATTGTATATCTGTATTGGTGTATGTATGCTCACTATGATAAGCTTGGAATAGAAATCAGAATTACTATAAATAACAACCCACCCCCCACACACACAGACACACACATGCAGCCTAACCAACCCACCTCCCCAAACACACACAACACACACACATACAGCCTAACCCACCCACCTACCCAAACACACACAAACACATACACACATACAGCCTATCCACCCACCTACCAAACACACACCACACAACACACACATACAGCCTAACCCACCCACCTACCCAAACACACACAACACACATGCATACAGCCTAACCCACCCACATACCCAACACACACACACATACAGCCTAACCCACCCACCTACCCAAACACAAAAACACACACACATACAGCCTAACCCACCCACCTACCCAAACACACACTCAACACACACATACAGCCTAACCCACCCACATACCCAAACACAACACACACACATACAGCCTAACCCCCCCCCCCCCCACACACACACATACAGCGTAACCCAAACACACACACATACAGCCTAACCCACCCACCTACCCAAACACACACACAAACAAACACACACACAGCCAACCCACCCCCCCACCCAAACACACACACACAAACACACACACACACAGCCTAACCCACCCACCTACCCAACACACACACACACAACAACACACAGACAACCTAACCCACCCACCTACCCAAACACACACACAAACAACACACACACATACAGCCTAACCCACCCACCTACCCAAACACACACACAACACACACACATACAGCCTAACCCACCCACCTACCCAAACACCACAACACACATATACATACAGCCTAACCCACCCACCTACCCAAACACACACTCAAACACACACATACAGCCTAACCCACCCACCCAAACACACACACAACACACACACACATACAGCCTAACCCACCCACCACCCAAACACACACTCAACACACATACACATACAGCCTAACCCACCCACCTACTCAAACACACACCCAAACAACACACACAGCCTAACCCACCCACCTACCCAACCACACCACACACACAAGCCTAACCCACCCACCTACCCAACCACACACACACACACAAACACACACAGACACAACTCCAGGCACCTGCCGCTGTGGCCCAATCCAGCATGGTGGAGACAGCGGCCTCGGGCATCAGGGTGCAGTTGTGCCTCCTCACGCGGGCATCCACCCCCAGCGTGCCCGAGTTGGTCTTCACCCCGCTCAGGAAGGCTGTGCTGGTGCCCGCGGAGTCGGGCACCTGTTTGTCCGTGTTGTAGGTCTGCCCTCAGGGCACATGGGACAAAGGGCATAGAAGATGTTGTTGCAGTCTTTTATTTTATGTGTGTGTGTGTGTGTGTGTGTGTTGTTCTTCACTTTAACGTCTATTCATATTAAGTGATATTAGACACAAAAAAGGCAAACCATTCAGAAAAAGGGTTAAGGAACTGTCTAACTACTGTAACTATAATACAATGAAAGAAATGAATTTACCTTATGCAATAAATAGCTAATTAAACTACAACAGATCAAAAGATACATTTCAAGTATTCCATGCTAAAAGAACACTGGGAAAAAAAAGGTAACAATTTCGAAAACTATACCATGGTGGGTAGAATGCCTATGCTTCAAATCAATAAATGACATACTTACTTGTGCTATAGCAAATTACTAACACAACTCTCTTTCAACAGCAAAGCAATTTCACAGAGCAATGTAGAGTTATTCAAAACCTTTTGCAAAGATCTCTCACGAATGGTGGGCAACTGTTTTTTTTTTAACATTTGGCATTCGAAAAGAATATGAATGTTTGAGATTGCCCCACCACAATGTGTGTGTGTGTGTGTGTGTGTGTGTGTGTGTGTGTGTGTGAGTGTGTGTGTGTTGTTTTCAATTTTACGTCTGTTCACTGAAAGTGATATTACACGATAGAGGCAGGGGGGTGGGGGGTGGGCAGCATAATGAGATAAGGGCTTTAAGTAAAAGAGATAGGTGTTGGTATGAATGCACATTAAAAGACTCTGTGTGTGTGTGTGTGTGTGTGTGTGTGTGTGTGTGTGTGTGTGTGTGTGTTGTGTGTGTGTGTGCTGAGTGATATTGAAAACGTTGGGATGGGATTGGTCTGCGTTGTGCGAATGAAATGAGAGAGAGAGAGAGAGAGAGAGGAGAGAGAAGAGAGAGAGAGAGAGAGAGGAGAGAGAGAGAGGAGAGAGAGGAGAGAGAGAGAGAGTGAGGAGAGAGAGAGAGAGAGAGAGAGGAGAGAGAGAGAAAAGAAAGGCTTAGGAAATAATAGAACATTTAAGTTAAATGGGGAGGAGAAGTTGTTTGAAAATAAAAGAAACAGTAAGCAAAATTTAAAAAAGGGTTAGAAAATATAGGATTAAGTTGGATAAACAAAAGAAGGTTAGAAACCATAGGACACTAGGTTAAAATTAATGATAAAAGGTTAGAAATCATAGAACACTAGGTTAAATGATAAAATGGTTAGAAACCATAGGACACTAGGTTAAATGATAAATTGTTAGAAACCATAGGACACTAGGTTAAATGATAAAAGGTTAGAAATCATAGAACACTAGGTTAAATGATAAAATGGTTAGAAACCATAGGACACTAGGTTAAATGATAAAAGGTTAGAAACCACAGGACACTATGTTAAATGATAACAGGTTAGAAACCATAGAACACTAGGTTAAATGATAACAGGTTAGAAACCACAGGACACTAGGTTAAATGATAAAAGGTTAGAAACCACAGGACACTAGGTTAAATGATAAAAGGTTAGAAACCATAGAACACTAGGTTAAATGATAAAAGGTTAGAAACCATAGAACACTAGGTTAAATGATAAAAGGTTAGAAACCATAGAACACTAGGTTAAATGATAAAAGGTTAGAAACCATAGAACACTAGGTTAAATGATAAAAGGTTAGGAACCATAGGACACTAGGTTAAATGATAAAAGGTTAGAAACCATAGAACACTAGGTTAAATGATAAAAGGTTAGAAACCATAGAACACTAGGTTAAATGATAAAAGGTTAGGAACCATAGGACACTGGGTTAACTGATAAAAGGTTAGAAACCTTAGGACACTAGGTTAAAGGGAAAAGAAGATCAGAAGTTACAAAACACCGAGTTAAACAAAATCAAAACACAACAAAAGAAAACGAAATATTAGAAATTAATACAACACTACGTAAAATGAAAAAGAAATTTGAAAATTACAGAATAATAAGTTTTAAGTGAAACAGTTTATAATCGTCTTCACTGGGGCACACCATATATATATATATATATATATATATATATATATATATATATATATATATATATATATATATATATATATATATATATATATATATTTATCCGCTGCAGTGACTGAATGTGATGCCAATTGCACTACAATACAGTACAATACGTACACGAAAGCTACACTACACATACCAGCATAATAATATTCATGACATGACAGTCATCACATTACGAGAAAAACAACGAAGCAATACAAGGCGATGCAAAACTAGACGAAGTTTGATAATTTCCTGTATGGCCTTCCACAACAATTTACATACTTGTCTTTTAGATTATTTTTGGGAGGTTTTCGTTCCTCGGCTAGAGCTCCGAGGTGAACCAATTGAAACTTTTGCGTATGCGACAGTTTGTGACCACTGTTCAGGTAACCGTATTCCGGTTTCGGGGATGCTGTCTAAACATAGCACTAGTGTGCATGAGGTTGTTTTTTTTTTAAACAATAGATTAATGGTCATCCTTTCACATCACAGTACGACAGGCCTACTCTTCCGAGGGACATGACAGATTTTAACGTGTAAACAAGATGTTCTAGGTGCATTTGCACACGGGGCCTCGGTTTACAGTCTCGTCCAAAGGACTTTTGGAGGGGTGACGTCAGTGCTGATGTTACATCCAGGGGAATCATCCTTTCGGACAGGAGTCTGGGTGGTGGCTCGAACCAGGGCCATCAGATCGTCAGTGAAACGCTCTAACCACTAGGCCCCCTAGTCCCCCACCTCCTGTCATCTAAAATTAACGATACAGGCTAAAGGTCTATTCACCTTTGTGAGAGCCACATGTGGAAAGGTTTCGAAGTTGAGCTGCGTTTCCTCTCCCGGTCGCCCTTCTTGTTGCCCCTTATAGATGCGGGCGGCAGTCACCGTGGACACACCCATGCCATCTCCTATGAAGAGGATGACGTTTTTGGCCACGTTCAGGTTATGACGTAAGTGTAAAGCCGACTTCAGCTCCTCTCTTCCCGCGTCCATCCATTCTTCGGCTGTCACTGCGGGATAGGAACAGAGGAAGACGATGAAGAGTTAGTCGTGTAAATCAACATTATTATCATCCCAGAGAGGATGTGCAAAAAGGGCAAAAAAAGAAAAAGAAAAAGAAAAAGCACAAACAACAACAACCCCCCCCCCCCAACACATACAAAATAGAAAAAAAAGACTTGCTTGTCTAATACTATCGATAATAAAGAATTTCAATTCACATTTTCAACAAAGAACATGCCTGAGATTCTGTAAGCCCCTCATACAAGGTCGTATGGTGACCTCATTAATTTTCGAAAACTCCATTCTTTCCATCCATGTCTGTGGTCAGTTTGTGATTAAGTCCTTGTTGATCTGCAGATTCCTTGACAGGAGACTGCCGTTGGTCAATTATTAGAGGGATGCAACAACGGTTACAACGTAAGAGTGGGTATCTCAATCAGTTTGGTCCCACAGGACGCCCTAGAAAAAAACCTATCAGCCAACCAGCCAACTAAACAGCCAACCAGTCAGCCAATAAACCAACCAACCAGCCAACCAACCAGCCAGCCAGCTAACCAACCAACCAACCAACCGTCCATCCATCCATCCATCCATCCATCCATCCATCCATACATACACACATACATATACATACATACATACTTAAATACTTACAATCTTACATAGATAAATACGTACAGACAGACAGAAAGGCAAGCGAACAGACAGTAAGACAGACATACAGACATTCATACAGAAAGAAGAGACAGACAGACAAACAAATAGGATAAACAGACTGACAAAAGTGATGAATATAGGCACACCAACAGAAGGATAAACAGACTGGCAAAAATAGTCAGTGTATACAGATTAAGACGCTGTGTGTTTACATACAAAGTGCCCTACCGTACACCCAGTGTGTAGAGTTAGAGAGCAGGCAGATACAGGCTACACACCGGTATTAATTTGGGGGTCATGTAGTATTTTTTATAGAGTGTGAGTGGACAAAAATGTTGGTGATTTTCACAGATTTTTTTAAAGCATGAAAAAAATGGACTGTGCACTTGTTTTTGGGATTGAAGACATAGAGCAATACCAGGTAGTCATGAGAAAGTTGGAAATAACCATCAAACGAGGATTGCCTGTATTCCTACAGCGTTGACCCCGCGCATGCATATTGCGCTAAGAAAGCTAGCAGACGTCAAAGGACTGAGGGGGTACAGTGTTTGCTGAAAAACTGAAAGAAATTTCAACTAACCAAATTTGTTCAAAATCCCATGAGTTTTGAGTCAGAGGCTAGTCTTTCACAAAAAGTGATTTTTATTTCGGTGGTTGCCTTAGTACGTGCGGTATGAACATAAGAGTCACATACAAAAACAGAAGGAAAAGAGTGATTTTTTAATACCGGTGTGCAGCCACACTGAGCCTATTCATAAGGCATGACCGAGATTGTTGTGCATGTGGGGCTCCCCTCTCTACACTAGGCCTCTTTCTCACAGTCCACGAATCAGAAATCTCCGCTGGGGTGTCGACATAATCACAACGATAATAGTTAACCTACATACAAGGAGGAAGGTAGCTTTCCTGCCTAACAAGTAAGCCATGAGGTTCTGGGCTCAATTCCCAGCTTTGCCCTTTCCTCCCAATTTGACGGGAAAATCGAACTGAATGTCTAGTCTTTCGGAGGAGATTCTAAACCAGTCGGACCCATGTACATATGACAGCTTGCGTATGTCTACATAACCCACGACAGTTAAAAATCGGAAAGAGCAGGAAGGTACTGTGCTGGGGGAAAAAAATGTGTAGGTTCATTTGTATCCCCCAAGTCGGAATGCGGCTACCTTAACAGTTGGGGTAGGTGGGGGGGGGGGGGGGGGGGGGGGGGGTGGGGAGGGACGGGTGCTTTGGCAAAAACCACACCATCGTGAAATACGGAGCTCTACCCGAGAAAAAAATCTCAACCCCAAACAAAATAGAAATCTTTATGCTTTGTAAAGAGCAGGTTAGGATTATGAATATACTTAGACATTGCAAATTGATGTATATTTTCGGTGCAAGCTGGGATTTTCTGTGTATATATACTTACAGTGTAATTCAGTGTGTACATCTAGAGTATAGGTCAGGATTCTGTGAGTACGGTTGCAGTATAAACATTGATTCTGTGTGCATACTTACAGTGTACGCAAAGATTCTGTGTGCATACTTACAGTGTAGACAAAGATTCTGTGTGTATACTTACAGTAGAGTCAAGGATTCTGTGTGTATACCTACAGAATAGACAAGGCTTCTGTTTGCATACTTACAGTGCAGACATGCTTCTGTGTGTATACAGAGCAGACAGGGCTTCTGTGTGTATACTTACAGTGCAAACAAAGAATTTGTGTGTATAGTTAGTGTATACAAGGATTTTGTGTGTATGATTTACAGGGGTTGAGTATACATAACTTACACTGGGGAGTAAGAGTCGGTTCACCTTCACTTATCCAACAGTCTGGTCGACTGTTGGGGCAACACTGAATATTTTGCAACCAGCTTCCTCCACATTCGCGGTTTGCATTTTTCCGTTGTATGTAATTCCACTCAATGCCATTAAGAAGAAGAAGAAGGAAGAAGAGAAGAAGAAGAAGAAGAAGAAGAAGAAGGAGAAGGAGGAGGGGGAGGAGGAGGAAGAAGAAGGAGGAATATGAGGAAGAAGAAGGAGAGGGATAAGGAGGAGGAAGAAGAACGAGAAGGAGGATAAGAAGGAGGAAGAAGAAGGAGGAGGAGGATAAGGAGGAGGAGGAGAGGAAGAAGGAGGAGGATAAGGGGAGGATGAAGGAGGAGGATAAGGAGGAGGAGGAAGAAGAAGGAGGAAGATAAGGAGGAGGAAGAAGAGAGGAGGAGATAAGGAGGAGGAAGAAGAAGGAGGAGGATAAGAAGGAGGAGGAGAGGAAGAAGAACAAGAAGGAGGAGAGAAGAAGGAAGGAGGAGGAGAAGAAGAAACAAGAAGGAGAAGAATAAGGTGGAGGATAAGGAGGAGGAAGAATAAGGAGGAGGAGAAGGAAGAGGAGGAAGAAGAACAAGAAGGAGGAGAATAAAAGAGGAGGAGGAAGAACAAGAAGAAGGAGAAGAAGGAAGAGGAAGAAGAACACGAAGGAGGAGAAGAAGGAGGAGGAAGAAGAAGAAGGAGGAGAAGAAGGAGGAAGAAGAGGTAGGTATACTCACGGTCAGGGCTAGGCTGCTGAACGAAGGGCAAAGTGCAGGGCAAGATTAACAGAGACCAGAGGCTTGGAATCCACTGCCAGGTTTTCATTCTGCAGACATTCAGAAAGAAAAACAGATATAAAACAATGCCTGTTTCCAGTCATCACCATCATCATTGTCGTCACCACCACCACCACCACCACCACCACCACCACCACCACCACCACCACCACCACCATCATCATCATCATCATCATCATCATCATCATCATCATCACCACCATCATCATCATCATCATCGTCGTCGTCGTCGTCGTCGTCGTGATCATCGTCACTGTAACCATTGTCATCGAATAGCAGCCAGCTATACCATTATTGCATCATCATCATCATCATCATCATCATTATCATTATAATTTTGCGGTCTGGTTTTTGTATTGGTAGCTGTAGAGTATAAATAAAGATGCACGCGTATAAGCCTAAGACACTCGGCAATATCACATGTGTTCAAAGAAACGTATTCAAATGTCTGTCTGTCTGTCTATCTATA
The DNA here is from genome assembly GCA_028751875.1 of Rapana venosa. Lineage (NCBI taxonomy): Eukaryota > Metazoa > Mollusca > Gastropoda > Neogastropoda > Muricidae > Rapana > Rapana venosa. Next base: position 28,875,579 of record CM054144.1, read on the forward strand.
TGTCTGTCTGTCTGTCTGTCTGTTCCTCTCTGGTTCTTCATTTTGTCACATGACTGCTTATTCCATTATCCTCGAAATAAAAGAATGATAAAATAAATTATAACAATAAACCCCACCCAACTCCTTCTCCTCCTCCTCCTCCTCCTCCTCCTCCTCCTCCTCCTACTACTACTACTACTACTACTACTACTACTACTACTACTCCCACTCTCACTCCTACTGCTACTCCTACTACTACTACAACAATCACAATAAAGATGATAATAATAACGATGACTGCTCGTACAACTATTACCTGTACAAAGCCCTGCATGTAGCCTATACACACAGTACAACAATACACTACACTGTACTGCACTGCACTGTCGTGTCGTGTCGTGTCGTGTCGTGTGGGCGGGCCATGCTTCAGCCAACTCATCAGCTGCCGTACCATTACATCACACGAGCCCCATGAAAACCTCCGTATACATATCATCTGTCTAGTCTGTCTGCCTGTCTCTTTCTGTCTGTCTACATCTATCTGTCTGCCTGTTTGTCTGTCTGTCTGCCTGTCGGGCTCCCACCCCCATCCTTCCCTCCCTCCCTCCCCCCTCTCTCTCTCACTTTCTCTTTCTC
>CM054144.1:28881193-28898693 GCA_028751875.1 Rapana venosa
ATGATGAGTGAGTCAGAGTGCATAATTATTTTAGGTGACCCCCCCCCCCCCCCCCTCTCCTCTAGAGTGTTAAGCTGGGAACGCACAACAACACCACAAACAACATATACACATAAAAGCTTGTTATGTATTGTATTGTATTGCTTTGTATTGTATTGTGTCGTATCGTATTCTATTGTATTGTGTTGTATTGTATTGTATGGAATTGTATTGATTTTCTCTGCATTGTTATGTATTGTGTTGTACTGTATTGTATACCACTTTAAATCACGGCAGATTTCTCTGCGTGAACATTCGGGCTGCTCTTTCCCCAGGGAGAGCGAGCGCATCGCCACAAGAGCAGCGCCACCTGTTATTATTATTATTTTGTTTCTTTTTCCTCTCTGCGTGTATATTTGTTTCCCTACCACAGTGGCTTTTTTTCCTACAAAATTTTGGTAGGGATATCTTTCCTGTTGCCGTGGGTTCTTTTACGTGCGCTAAATGCGCGTGGGACACGGGACGACGGTTTATCGTCTCACCCGAAAGACTTGCACCCACATCACACTCACGGTCTTGTGGCGTTGGGGTGGGGGTGGGGGTGGGGGAAAGGTTTCGGGCACAAACGGGGGATAGAACCACCACACACTTCGAACCCGGACTTTTTGCTGTCTAGGCAGGTGCGTTACCCCTAGCCAACCGCTTCACGTATATAATTATGTACTCATGCAAACATAATACCCATGCATGCGGATATGCAGGCTTAAACGCACCAAAAAACCCCGCACATAAAAACGTATATATAAACAGAGCGAGATAGCCTAGGTGGTTAGAGCGGTGCCCTTGCAATCTGACGGCCCGGGTTCGAGCCACCGTCGAGACACCCGTTCCAAGGTGTTTTCCCGCTAGAGTTAATGTTAACATCAGTGCCCGACACCACTGCCCTTTGAATGAGGCAACAAACCGAGGTTCCGTGAGCAGACGCGCGCAGAACATTTAACGCAGAACGTCTTCAAGAAAAGAAGGCTATTATGCCACTGTGCCTGTGGGAACAGAATGACAAAACTGACAAAACTGCATGCACATAGGGACTGAACGTGAAAAAAAAGAGTTCTTATTCATTATACTCGAAATAAAAGAATTAAATCGAATTGTATGGATTCAAGTTTTGATGCAAACATGCTAGCGAACTATAGGCACTCGTGCAGCCGGATATTCATTCATAGACGTATACATATAATTATTTTATGCATACCTAAACGTAGCATTCATGAATATGCTTTGACATCTTTTGTGTTATTCATGTAATCACACAGGTGCACACAACCGGAAAGAGAGAGAGAAAGAGAGAGAGAGAGAGAAGAGAGAGAGGGCAGACAACTTGAACTCGAATGTTTTAATGAGAATAAATGGATAAGCCAGGGGCTTCTTTACGCCAGGCCCTCATGAAAAAAAAAGAAAAAAGGGAAACAACAGGCAGAGAGAGAGAGAGAGAGAGAGAGAGAGAGAGAGAGAGAGAGAGAGAGAGAGAGAGAGAGAGAGAGAGAGAGAGAGAGAGAGAGAGAGAGAGAGTTTTATTTTTTTTATTCGAGGTTAATGGAATAAGCACTTATGTGCTTTTTTACATCTAGTCCCCGTGTGTATGCGGTTTTGTCAATTGTCATCTGTTCCAACCGGCACACAGTGGCCTACTCTTACGAAAAGCGGAACAGGATTTTAACGTGTGCGCAAGATGTTCTGCATGCGTTCGCACATCCGAAGGACTTTTAAGGAGAGTGGAGTCTGCACTGAAGTTAACTCCAGGGGAAAATATTCCCCTTGAACGGGAATCGAACCCGGGTTGTCAGATTACGAGCGCAATGTTCTAACCGCTAGACTATCCCGTCCCCCTTAAAAACATAAGTGCTTATTCCATTATCCTCGATATAAAAAAAATAAAACAGAGAGAGAGAGAGAGAGAGAGAGAGAGAGAGAGAGAGAGAAGAGAGAGACGGACAGACAGACAGACACAGACAGACAGACCAGACAGAGACAGAAATAGACAGAAACAATGAGCGCCATGCAAAGTCATACGTTTTATTGTCACAGTGAGAGAGAATAAATTTGCATAAGTTGTATGTACACATAGCATAGCTTGATACAAGAGGAATGAGACATCATCACTTCATCCTCTCTTCTTTTCTTTTAGCTGTTACCGTGTTTCTCTTCTTTTGATTTCCCTCTTTCCCCCTTTGGCAATCTCTTCTCTGTTGTTGGTTAGCTTTCTAGAAAGGCACTTTATCTTTTGTATGGTTTCTTTTAAAAAAAAAAAAAAAAAAAAGAAATAGCGAGGGAGATTGAAAGTGTTTTTTTTGTGTGCTTGTCTTTTAAAGTTTTTTTTAAATTTTTTTTTGGTTGTTTTTTCGTCTTTACTACTGACATGTTCTACGTGAGTAGGGAGTTTATGGAAGCGTATTGTGCAACAATCAGAGCGCCCCTTCACAGTTAAAAGGGATTTTCTGGAAAGTTTCCATTCCAGGTCTGAAATCCTCCCCTTTTCGTTCTCTCTGAACTTCTTCTGTCGTCTTCTTCTTCTCTCTCCTCCTGTTTATAGAAAGGGATTTTTCCCTTTTGTGTGTGTTTTCTGAAATTAAAAAAAAAATTGTGTGTGTTTTCTGGAAAGTTTTCTGCTTGTGTTTCTGTGTTATATGGATCGGTGGTCTAGAGGTAACGCGCCTGTCTAGAAAGCGAAAAGTCCGGGTCTGAAGTGTGCGGCGGTTCGTATCCCGTTTGGACCGGAAACTTTTCCCCCATCCATTAGACCATGAGTGGTGGTCTGGGCGCTAGTCTTTCGGATGAGACGATAAACCGAGGTCCCGTGTGTTACACAAAATTTTCAGCGCACGTAAAAGAACCCACGGCAACAAGAGAGTTGTCCCTGGCAAAATTCTTAGAAAAAGCCACTCTGATAGGGAAACAAATACAGTTGCAGACATGGAAAAAGAAATAAAAAGGGTGGCGCTGTGCTTGTGGCGACGCGCTCTCCCGCTCTCCCCGGGGAGAGCAGCCCGAATTTCACGGAGAGAAATCTGCCGTGACTTAAAGTGGTATGAAATGAAATCTGAGCGCTTTGATTTGTTGCTTTACAAGATTCAGCGCTATATAAATTCCATATATTATTATTATTTTCTGGAAAGTGGATTTTAGACTGTTTGTGTGTTTTCTGGAAAGTTTTCTGCCCTTGTATGTGTGTGTGTGTGTGTGTGTGTGTGTGTGTGTGTGTGTGTGTGTGCGCGCGCGTGTTTGTGTTTTCTGGAATTTTTTTTTTCCTTTTTGTGTGTTTTCTGGAAAGTTTTCTGCTTGTTTGTGTGTGTTTGTTGGCAAGGTTCTCTTGCCTGGTTTGGCGTTTTCCAGAAAGTTTTCCCCTCTTTGTATAATTATGTTTTCTGGAAAGTTTTGTTCTGTGTGTGGTGTGTGTGTTAAAGTTTCTCACTTGTGTGCATGTATGTATGTACGTACGTATGTACGTATGTATATACTTACGTATGTATGTATGTATGCATGCATGCATGCATGTATGTATGTGTGTATGTATATATGTATGTATGTATATGTGTGTGCGCGCTTGCGTGTGCGTATGTGCATGTGTGTGTGTGTAAGCATGCACTGGGCGCGCGTGTGTGTTGCGTCTATATAATAATATGGTTTTCGTCCTAAATGTGGACAGGCCTAACGGAGATAAGAAGTCCTTCCCAGCTCTGGAAACTTCCTGTGGACTTCTCAGTACTACTTATTATACTTGGTAAGGGAATACTAGTTTTGCGTTCAGCATTCTCTTATGTAGTGAATACTGTTTTTTTTCTTTTAACTGCCTTTATTTTGGGTCGTGTTTTCATCTGTATTATTATTATTAAGCGATGTGCAATTCAATTTTAAAAAGAAAAGAAAAAAAAGATGTTCATTTACCTTTTGATCAGATTCACGAGGTTGAACGTCTTAATCCAGTTAGCGACAAGAATACCACTTAACGACACCCCAGTGTGTGGTTCTGTCTCTAAAAGTTGATGATTTAGTACATTTGACGTAAAAACCATAGACAAGTGGATAAAGTGAGTAATGAGAGGGGTTTTTATGGGCCTGAGGTCGCGGGTTCAATTCTTGGCATCGACATTACTTGGTTAATGTCCTACCAAGTGAATACATAATAATTATACAGACTTGCTAGTGTTTTTACTGTCGTTTAAATACACTAAAAACGGAGAAAATTCCAACGCTGTAACACGACAACAAACACACTTTTAAGTTTATATTATGATGTGAAAAGTAGTGGTAGTAGTTGTGGGTAGTAGTAGTAGTAGTAGTAGTAGTAGTAGTAGTAGTAGTAGTAGAAGAAGTAGTATTAGTATTAGTAATAGTAGTAGTAGCTGTACTGGTAGTAGTAGTAGTAGTAGTAGTAGTAGTAGTAGTAGTAGTAGTGGCAGTAGTGATAACAACATAACGATAACAGTAATAATAACAATGATAATAAATATGATAATGACAACGACAACAGCAACAATGATAAAAACAACAATAACAACAACAACAGTAACAAGAAGGATGAGGACTCCAGCCGCAACAGAAGCTATATAATTAATTACTATGGCAGCTTAAAAGGCTACGACACAGAAGCAACAACAGGATCAAAATGAATCATTGTACATGAAGGATGTTGCACCTTTCAACTGTCAACAAACTCTGAGACAATACTCTTTCTAGTTTTAAAACAAGACAAACACTACTACTTCTACTACTACTACTACTACTACTACTACTACTACTACTACTACTACTCCTCCTCCTACTCCTACTACTACTACTACTACTGCTGCTGCTGCTACTACTACTACTACTGATGATGATGATGTTGATGATGACGACGACGATGACAATAATAATATAATAATAATCATAATAATAAAGATGAAAAAGAAGAACAACAACAACAATAACAACTAATGAATGAATTGTTACAGCGCTATATCTTATAAAAACCAACAGCCCCCCCCCCCCCCCCCCTTCCCCCAACAAATCAAAGCGTTTTATATTCTAACTATTCTTATACAAGCCTTACCAAGGCAGAACCCCCTCCCCCCCCCCCCCATCCCCGCACCCAACTCCCCCCCCCCCCCCCCCCCCCCCCCACCCACACACACACACACACGAACCAAAAAAAAAAGTTCCCCTAAACAATGATAAATATTTGCCATGTGCAATCTAAATAATAAATCTATTAACAATGTAACCTTACCTGCTGAAATCGGAGCAGGAAGAAGAAGGTAGGAAGAAGACAGACGGTAGCAGCAGCAGCAGCAGCAGCAGATGCAGAAGAAGGCAAACAGTAGGGCAGTAGTGTGAATGAATGAGAGAGAGAAGGAGAGAGAGAGAACACGATCGCCAGAGCAACCACCAGGTCCGACGACAATAATAACTGAGCTAACGTCCGACTTTGCTTGACATTACGCTGTACAGCGCCGTCACATAACTTCACCGCAAGCAGACGATCCAACAGGAAGTGACGCTTGTCATTGTGTCACGCGCCAGTGAGCATGACGGACTGACGTTTCGGGAAGATTCTCACACGTCATCGCTACTGACATTTTGTTGTGTCCTCTGTGACGTGAAAAAAAAGTTTTTTTTTTTTTTGGTCTTATAGGATGGTAGGAGGTTAATGTGTTGTAAAAAAGGGTTTAAAAAAAAAAATGCAGGATTTGTTGGTATTTGGTATGAGGAAAACTGTGAATTATGAAAAACATGTTGTGAAGTGGAATTAACATGGGTTGGGTGCATTACTTACTTGAAGGGATAGGTGTGTGTGTGTGTGTGTGTGTGTGTGTGTGTGTGGTTGCGTGCGTGTGTGTATGTTGTGTTTACACACATGAGGGTTGTTCTAAGTTTTTCAAATTCCTTGAATAAAAAACTAGGGTGAAGAAATGAATTTTATTATCAATTCTGCAAGCATGCATTTCTTCTACACATGCAAGTGCTCTTACCCCCCCCCCCCCCTCCCACACACACACATACACTCGTGCGCGCGCCCCCACACACACAGGGGACGAGCTAGCCTAGTGGTTCGCAATCTGACAACCCGGGTTCGATACCCGTCCAAGGAGATATCTTCCTCTGGAGTTAACATCAGAGCAGACTCCACTCTCCCCAAAAGTCCTTCGGATGAGACTATAATTTTAATTAAAAAAAAAAATTATCCTTTTATATCGAGGATAATGGAATAAGCAGTCATATGCTTTTTTACATCCAGTCCCCGTGTGTATGCGGTTTATGCGGTTTTGTAAATTATGTCATCTGTTCCCACCGGCACACAATGGCCTACTCTTACGAAAAGCGAAACAGGATTTAACGTGAACGCACGCAGAACATACACACACACGGGGACTGAATATAAAAAGCACATAAGTGCTTATTCCATTATCCTCGATATAACAGAATAAAAATAAAATAAAATAAAATAAACACACACGCATACGCACACACAAACACAGAGGGAAAAAGCATGACAAGTGTAATCTTTAATGTAAAATTCATAAGGTTTTCTTTTTCACATTAACATACACTACATTCAAACGCGTGTTTGCCTGTTTGCATTTGCATTTGCTTTGCTTTGCTTTGCCTTGCTTTGCTTTGTGTGTGTGTGTGTGTGTGTGCGGGCACGTGATCAAAACCAGCACTGTTGTGTCCAAGGTAAAACAGCACTGTCTATAGGTTCTTTGATAAATACATATTTCGGCCTCTGTTCTTCTTGATGAATACATAATTATTTGGGCCTCTATTCTTCTTGATTAATACATAATTATTCAGCCTCTATTCTTGTTAATTAATACACACTTGGGCCTCTACTCTTCTTGATAAATACATATGTCGGCCTCTGTTCTTGTTGATAAGTTGATATCTCGGCCTCTGTTCTTGTTGATAAATTCATAGTTCTTGATAATTACATAATATTTTGGCCTCTGTTCTTTTTGATAAATTTACATGTCGGCCTCTGTTCTTCTTGATAACTTTATATTTCGGCCTCTGTTCTTGATAAATACATAATACTTCGGCCTCTGTTCTTGATAAATACATGATATTTCAGCCTCTGTTCTTGTTGATAAATTTACATGGCCTCTGTTCTTGTTGATAAATGCATATTTCGGCCTCTGTTCTTGATAAATACATAATATTTCGGCCTCTGTTTTTTGTTGATAAATTTACCTGTCGGCCTCTGTTCTTCTTGATAAATTTACATGTCGGCCTCTGTTCTTCTTGATAAATTCATATGTCGGCCTTTGTTCTTGTTGATAAATTTACATGTCGGCCTCTGTTCTTCTTGATAAATTCATATGTCGGCCTCTGTTCTTGTTGATAAATTCACATTTCGGCCCTTGTGCTTCTTGATAAATTCATATTTCGGCCTCTGTTCTTGATAAATACATAATATTTCGGCCTCTGTTCTTCTTGATAAATTTACATGTCGGACTCTGTTCTTGTTGATAAATTTACATGTCGGACTCTGTTCTTGTTGATAAATTTACATGTCGGCCTCTGTTCTTCTTGATAAATATATATTTCGGCCTCTGTTCTTGATAAATACATAATATTTCGGCCTCTGTTCTTCTTGATAAATTTACATGTCGGACTCTGTTCTTGATAAATACATAATATTTCGGCCTCTGTTCTTCTTGATAAATACATATTTCGGCCTCTGTTCTTGATAAATACATATTTCGGCCTCTGTTCTTCTTGATAAATTTACATGTCGGCCTCTGTTCTTCTTGATTAATTCATATCTCGGGCTCTGTTCTTGTCGATAAATACAATACTCAGCCTCGGCATCTAGACTATCTTTTCCTGGTTAATGTTTTCTCTACGACTATGAAGATATGTTGCTGTTGAGCTCGGTCCTATACCATATCATCAAAACGACCAACAAAAAAACATGTAGTACACGTGTATAATCAACTAAAGTACACAGTTCTTGAGCGTGGTCAACTTTCTCAGTTAACCAGTGGAGTTATGCAACATCAATGCGGGGTTTGTTTTGCGTTCCTTGGCGAGAACTTCAAAGTTCACCCCCATGGTGAGATTTTGCGTATGCGACCGTTCTGGACCCACTAGGGAGGTAACCATATCCCAACTTCAGGGATATAGTTTACGAATAGGGTAATAGTTCACAGTTATGCGTGCGCTCTGGAATTCATAGTTGAGGAGTGAACTTCATAACTATTATAAGTATGGTAATAGCTCATTGCCCAAAAAATTAATGTGGTCCAAAGTCCTAGTATATGAGTACAGCCACAGTTTGCAGTTTATGATCGTGTTCATTGTTCGCAGTTCATGAGTGTGTTCACGATGAACGAGTATGGTGTGTTGTAGTTCGTTGCTAATGAATGTGGTCCTAGTTCAGGAGTTTTCAAGGATCACGAGTGTTGGTCCCGTCATCTAACTAACACCACCAAGAGCAAATCGATCCCTCGCTCCCTCAGATAACAATTTGCACTTGATGGAAAGGGCTCCCCAGTCTTGTTCTGTGAAGAACACATCAGCGTCTTTGGGAAGGGGCATATCATGAGCTGCGCAATTTATTTAGACACAATTCAGACATTCATGAATACTTCCATCACCCTCCCCTTCCCCCCCTGCCCCCTTCCCCAAAGCAGCAGTACAGAGTCTTTGGTGGTTTGTGGCTTTAAGGCATCCTTATATTTATGATTAAAACTTTCTGCAGGCAACAAGTTCTGAGGTTGCAGCTGATGGACTCTGAGGTATGGAGAGATAAGGTTGAGCATATGGAAGTAGCAGCAAACCCCCAAAACAAAGAAAGAAACACACCCCAACAACAACAACAAAAAACCAAACAAAACCAAAACAAAATAAAACACAAAAAAACTAACCCCAAACAAAACATAATACAATGCAATACAATACACAACAACAACAGCAATGAATCATCCACAACACACAAACACACACACACACATGCAAATCACCCCCCCCCCCCCCCCCCCAATAAAATCACGGAAGTTGAATAATGATATAGCCACAAGTAGGGCGAGGTCTTTGGTCAAATCATGTATTATTTCGTTGCTGGGGACAACGCACCCCAATGTGAATGTTTTCTTTTTGGAATAAAAAAGCAACAACCGATGCTATAATAAGAGTATTCTGACTGTCCTCAAAACAGTAACTTCTGCTGTAGCTGCCATCTCTACTCAGTACATCTACCACCACCACCACCACCACCACTATCCCCATCATCATCATCCCCAGCACCATTACTCATGCTGCGGGTGCTGTTGATACTTCTCTACTACAACAACTACCGCTCCCGCTATTATCACCCCCACCACCACCCACCACCACCACACCACTACTTATGCTATTATGCAGGATGCTGCTGTTGCTACTCCTCCTCCACCTCCTCCTCCTACTATACTACTACTGCTACTACTACTACTACTACTACTACTACTACTACTACTACTACTGTTGATGCTGCTGCTGCTACTACAACTACTATTGTCACTAGTACTGCTACGACTACTACTACTGCTGCTGCTGCTGCTGCTGCTGCTGCTGCTGCTGCTGCTGCTGCTGCTGCTGCTGCTACTACTACTACTACTACTACTGTTGATGCTGCTGCTGCTACTACAACTACTATTGTCACTAGTACTGCTACGACTTCTACTGCCACTACTACTACTACTACTACCACTACTAACTACTACTACTACTACTACTAACTACTACTACTAACTACTACTTCTGTTTTACAGCTACTTCTACTACCTTCACTACTACTCCTGAAAAAAGAAAAATTGTGATCGATATATTGCTCCCAACTCATGCTCAAAATTATCTAAACACCAAACACAACATTACGACTTCATACAGACAATAACAATAATCATATCCTTTCATTCATCTCTGCAACCCCAAATTTTTCTCTGCTTGTGTGTGAGTGTGTGTGTGTGTGTTTTACACTAACACGTGACGTCACATCCAGGAAACCACCACCCCCAGGACAGTGTGTAGCAGCAGCAGGAAGAGGAAAAGAGAAACCCCAGCTGATTGGTTGATTTTCCCGCCACTACAGCTTGGGGATGCAGATGGCCCGGCCCTGTCTTTCCCGCAATGCTGGGTGTAGGGCCCCACACAGGCCGCGTAGGCCATGACGTGCGCAATGTAGTTCTGCTCCTGCACCCCGTGCAGTAAGTGGGCCATAGGGCCACGGCCGTAAATGGCCACATCCTCTCCTGAGTGGGTCTCCCACTTCATGCGGATAAAGGCTGACTGCTGATGATCCACAGAACCTGCAAAAGGTTTAAGTGTTGTGTGTTGTAGTAGCCATTGTTTTGGGGGAAAAGGGTGGCTGGTTTTTGTGTGTGTGTGTGGGTAGGGGTCGTTGTATAATATAGGTATGAATGCGGATATGGATGTATGGGTGGATGTATGTGTGTGTGTATGTATGTAAATATGTATGTATGTATGTATGTATGTATGATTGTATGTATGTATGTATGTATGTTGGATGGATGGATGGGTGTATGTATGTATGTATGTATGTATGTGTGTATGTATGTATGTCTGTCTGTATGCCTGTTTTGTATGTATGTATGGTTGAAGGGTGTGTGTGTGTGTGTGCATCATTGCCTTCATATATGCATGTACGCGCATATTTGTGTATTTGTGCATGCGTGCGTACGTACGTGTACATATGTGTGCGAGTGTGTGTATAAGGCTATCAAAGGCTATACTGACCAGTGTCGATGTTGGTCAGATTCTGTCGGGCAGGTCCTGGGCCGTTGGCATAGACCAGCGTGGCATAGGGCATGTCATCGAAGGGGCCCTCTGACTCCCCAATCGGCGTGACCAGACCTCACAGAGCATCACCACAGTTGGTCAGTATAATAGTATACATGGATAACAGCATCCATGACAATCATGTTATTTCACATCGCGTACATAGCTATATGCGTGCCAATTTTTTTATGATAATTATATAATTTATAATTATATTACGTACAAAAGTACACACATGCCAATTTTCATGGTGGTAATTTTTTTTTATATATCTCAAGCCATGTACATAAGTGTTTAATGCTCACATCACGTACATAGCTATATGCGTGCCAATGTTTTTCATGACAATGATCATTTATATTTTATAATTATATTACGTACATAAGTACACACGTGCTAATTTTCATGTTGGTAATCTTTTTTATCTCATGTCACGAACGTAAGTATTTAAATGCCAACCTGCACAACAATAATCTTGTATCTCATGTGACGTATGTAAATATATCAATTAATGTCAATCTTGATGACAAGAATCTTTTATCACATGCCACCGTACATATATAAATATCAGTCTCGATGACAGTAGTCTCGACTTTCATATAACGTACATAAGTATATAAAGGCCAATTTCCGTGACAATAATCGTTTATCTCATGTCGAGTACATAAGTGTATAAATGCCAATCTCCATGACAATGACCGTTTATCTCCTTGTCACTTTGTTGGCAGCCTTCACTCTCGGAAGACTATGGCGTTGCCCTCTAGGTGTTAATTCTGGTACAGCGTCGGTTGTGGCTGGTCAGTCTGACACGGGAATGACAGTCCCTATGGCAGAGTAGGCACAGATGAAGTCTGACACTGGCCTGTCTGCCTGGGCTGCAGCCTTTCTTCTTATTCTCTTTACCTCTTGGTGCTGAGCAAGTGTCTCTTCGAACTTGGAGAGACCTTTCTACACAGACTGTCTCCAGGCTGACCGTTCGAGGGCTGTTGCTTTAGGTTGTTGTTCGAGGGCTGTTGCTTGAGGCTGTTGTTCGAGGGCTGTTGCTTGAGGCTGTTGTTCGAGGGCTGTTGCTTGAGCTTTCACTTCTGTTGGGCACCAGGACTCGCTGCCATACCGGAGGGTGCTCACGACGCAGGCTCCGTAGATCTGGTTCTCTCTCTCTCTCTGTCTCTCTCTCCCCTCTCTGTCTGTCTGTTAGTCTCTTTCATTAACTAAATCAATCAGTCAAACTATTTGTCTGTCACTGCCTACCCTGTGGTACCCTGTGATAAAGAAAACCCAGACTGGCGAACACATCCTTCAAAGATGCACGCACGATATACAGCAATCTGAGGAAGACTGTGTGGCTGACGGAGATAACCCTGCAAACCAAGCTGCAAGCTACCGCTCACGAGAGGAGCTGGAGAGGACATTACATTATTTTCCCCTGATAACGTAAAACAACGAGAGAAGAAGATTGCCTACTTGTCTGTCTGCATGTGATCTGCCCTCATGTGTGTGTGTGTGTGTGTGTGTGCACGCGTGCATGCGTACGTGCGTGCGTGCGAGTGTGTGTGTGTGCGCACGCGCGCGTTCATATGTGTGTAAATGTGTGTGTGTGTGCGACGCACGCACTCGTACGTGTGTGTGTGCGCGCGTGCGTGCACGTGTGTGCATGTGTGCGCGCGAGCGCGTGCGTGTAAAACCTTACCAAAGATGTCATTTCCACGCTGGGGATAGCCAGCGATGTTGAAAACATGAGAGTGGTCTGCCGTCACCACCATCAGAGTGTCCTCCCCTAGCATCTCCATGGCAACGGCTACAGCATCATCCATGGCGACAGTCTCTCCCAAAGCCAGCTTGGCATAGTTGTAATGGTGGCCGTGGTCTATGCGCGCTCCTGTAGCATAAATAGGTTTGTTGTTTTTTGTTTTTGCAGATGTGGGCGTGAAGGTTTTTTTCTTTCTTTAGGGTAATGAAATGTGTTGATTATCTATATATCTTTCATACATAAACACCCCTCATCCCAGACCAAAAAAAGAACAACACAAAAAAACCATAAAAAATTCCCCAAGCAAAAAAAAACAACCAACAACAAAGCAAAACAAACAAAACAAGAACAAACAACATAATCAAAACCCAAAGCAAAGCAATTACATACCCACGCACACATGCACGTATGTGCACGCATGCAAATACCCCCTAACCCCCACACCCCCATCCGCCCACCCCAAAACCAAACAAACTAAAACATACAAAAAAAACCCTACACCCTCTTAAAAAACAACACCCCTCCCAAAAAAAAACCTGTCCCCCCCCCCCCCCCCACACACACACCCTCGAACGCCCGAAAAACAAGTATACATACAACCAACAAACAACAAGAGGAAAAAACCCTATCAAATTACAACCAAAACAAAACCCTGCAACACAGCAATAATTGCATTATGTTGAAACCATTCAAGTAAATAACATATACAGGTGTCAAGAATGGTTTCTTTCTCAATACAATTCCATCAGGCCTACCCCTTTAGCTAGCCATAGTTGCTTTTTCGCCACTATTCGTCGATTCGGATGAGACGATAAACCGAGATTTCGGGTGCAGTACTCATTTAGTGCACGTAAAAGAACACACGGCAACAAGAGAGTTAACTTGTCTCTGGCAAAATTCTGTAGAAAAAGTCGCTTCTGATAGGAAACCAAAATATACAATAATTACGCAGACAGGAAAAAGAAAAAAACAATAGAAGGTGGCACTGCTCTTGTGGCAACGCGCTTTCCCAGGGAGAGTGGCCCTAATTTTACGCAGAGAAATCTGCCGTGACTTAGAGTGGTATAGAATACGATACGATACAATACAATACAATGCAATATAACACAATAAAATACAATACAAAACAAAACAGCAATATAATATTAATCAATAATACAATACAATGGATTAAAACACAACACAATACAACACATCACAACACACTACAATGCAATGCAACACAACACAACTTCATAGCATACCACAGCATACCATATTAGCATACCATACCATACCACACCCTACCCTACCCTACCCTACAGCACACCACATCGCATCACACCACACCACACCACACCACACCACACCACACCACACACCACATCGCACCACACCACACCCAAACCCAACCCAACCCAAATCCAACCCAAACCCAACCCAACCCAACCCAACCCAACCCAAACCAACCCAACCCAACCCCAACCCCACCCAAACCAACCCAAACCCAACCCAATTGCGGTAAGTTGCAGAAGCGGGTGCAGGCTTTCGAAAGACAAGGCGGTGTGGTGTGATGTGGTGTGGTGTGGTGTGGTGCGATGTGGTGTGGTGTGGTGTGATGTGGTGTGGTGTGGTGTGGTGTGGCGTGGTGTGGTGTGGTGTGGTGTGGAGTGATGTGGTGTGGTGCGGTGCGGTGTGGTGCGGTGTGGTGTAGTGTGATGTGGTGTGGTGTGGTGTGGTGTGGTGGGGTGTGGTGTGGTGAGGTGCAGTGCGGTGTGTGTGGTGCTGTGGTGTGGTGTGGTGCGGTATGGTGTGGTGTGGTGTGGTGTGGAGTATGCATATGTTGTATGCAAGGCCACTGTACCTTCCACCAGTAAGAAGAAGCCCTTGTCGTCTTTGCGGAGGACCTGGATGGCCTTCCGTACCATCTCCGCCAGGGAAGGCTCCTTGTTAGCGTCTCTCTTGAGGTCGTACTCCATGTTGCTTGTGTGGAAGAGGCCTGTCGTCATCGTCGTTATCATCATTATCGTCATTATCGTCGTCATCATCATCGTCGTCGTCATTATCATCGTCGTCATCGTCGTCGTCGTCGTCATCATCATCATCGTCGTCGTCGTCGTCACCATCATCGTCGTCGTCATTATCATCGTCGTCGTCATCATCATCATCGTCGTCGTCGTCGTCATCATCATCACCACCACCACCATCATCATCATCATCATCATCATCATCATCATCATCACCACCACCACCACCACCACCACCACCACCACCACCACCACCATCATCATCATCATCATCACCGGCAGCAGCAGCAGCAACACCAAAGTCGTTCATGCCGCCATCGTCTTCATCATCGACATCCCAATCATCATCGCTGCTGTAAAAAAGAATTGCGAAGAAGAAGCGTTGCGAAGAAAAAGAAGAAGAAAATGAAGAAGAAGAAGAAGAAAATGAAGAGATGATGATGAAGAAGAAGAGGAATTGCGAAGGAGGAGAATTGCGAAGAAGAAGAAGAAGAATTGCAAAGAAGAAAATGAAGAAGAAGAAGAAGAAGAAGAAGAAGTAGAAGAAGAAGAAGAAGAAGAAGAAGAAGAAGAAGAAGAAGAAGAAGAGGAATTGCAAAGAAGGAGACTTGCGAAAAAGAAGAACTGCGAAGAAGAAGAATTGCGAAGAAGAAGAAGAAAAGGAAGAAGAATTGCGAAGAAGAAGAAGAAGAAGAAGAAAATGAAGAAGAATATGATGATGAAGAAGACGAATTGCGAAGGAGACTTGGGTAAAAGAAGATGAATTGCGCAGAAGTAGAAGAAGAATTACGAAGAAGAAGAAGAATTGCGAAGAAGAAAAAAGAATTGCGTAGAAGAAGAATTGCGAAGAAGAAGAATTGCGAAAAAGAAGAAAGATTGCGAGAATTGCGAAGAAGAAGAAGCAATAATGACATACACATATCCATTTCAGATGTTCTAGATTGATTTCTTCAACAATGAAAGAGGCAGAGAGAGAGAGAGAGAGAGAGAGAGAGAGAGAGAGAGAGAGAGAGAGAGAGAGAGATTTATTAATTTTATTTATTCTTTTATATCGAGGGTAATGGAATGGATAATGGAGAGAGAGAGAGAGAGAGAGAGAGAGAGAGAGAGAGAGAGAGAGAGAGAGAGACAGAGAGAGAGAGAGATAGAGAGACAAACAGACAGACAGACAGATAGGCAGACAGGCAGACAGACAGACCTAACAGATAGTCGGTAGAGAGTTCATCCACAGAGTTCAGTTGTTGTCGGTTCCAGACGTAACGAGCTTGGCTGTTGGCAGGCTTGGACCTGTGCCACTCCTGCGTGCACACACACACACACACACACAATACACACACAACACAACACACACACAAACAATACACACACACAATACACACACACACACACAAAACACACACACACATACACACACAACACAACACACAACACACACAACACACACACACACACACACACGCGCGCGCGCGCGCACAACACAACACAACACAACACACACACAACATGCACACAAACACAAACATATTATTGTTTTGTTCGACATTCGTGAACGTGAGAATGCATGATTATAATTTCTACTGCCCAAAACCGCCCCCCCTCCCCCCCCCCCACCCCCCTCCCCCCCAACACACACGCACTCAAAATCAGTACCATGGGTAATAATATATTCGTGGCGTTGAATCGATTTGTTTATTAGAGCAAAGTGGAAAACATTTGACAAAAAAAATCCACACTGCAGTCGAATGTGGCTGCATTCTATCTATCTATCTATCTATCTATCTATCTATCTATCTATCTATCTATCTATCTTATGTCTCTATCTTCTATCTTCTATCTATCTATCTATCTATCTATCTATCTATCTATCTATCTATCTGTATGTCTGTCTATCTATCTTCTACTATTCTATTTCTATCTATCTATCTATCTATCTATCTATCTATCTATCTATCTACTATGTCTGTCTATCTATCTATCTATCTATCTATCTATCTATCTATCTATCTATCTATCTATCTATCTATCTATCTATCTATCCATCCATGTATCTATCTATGTATCTATCCATGTATCTATCCATGTATCTATCCATGTATCTATCCATGTATCTATCTATCTATCTATCTATCTATCTATCTATCTATCTATCTATCTATCTATCTATCTATCAAAGTACCGGAAAACAGCCACACACAGTACAAACCGTCTCATCCAGCATGTACCAACAAGAGTCTCATTGTGATTCATTCCCACGTGCAGGGAGTGAGGGACAAAGAGTGCACAATTATTCTTTTTAGGTGACCCTCACCTCTCCACCTCCCTCCCTCTCTCCGTTCCCCCCCCCCCACCCACCTCAATGAACGTGGTAAGCTGGAGAACGCCCAACAACAGTATGTCTTCCATACCCCCCCAAAAACAACAACAAAAAAAAGAAAAACACAACAAAAAACCAAAACCAAACACAAAAAAAACAAAAAAATCCAACCCAACCACAAACAAAACAAACCACAGCAACAACAAAAAACAAAAACAAAAAACCCGAAACCAACCCCCTACCAAAAATACAAACAACCCCCCCCCACAAAAAACCCACCCCAAAACAACAGAAATACAGTTGTTGTTTTGTTTTTTATTTTTATTTATTTATGGGCGAGACCTGAATGAGATCCCTGGAGTCTCGCCTGCCTTGCTTGGCTTCCACCTTCTGGGTGTCGGGGTGGACAGTGTCGTTAGGCAGAAATGTCCTTCGCCCTCCACCCAGGATTACCTGCAAAAAGCCCCCACCCCAACCAAAAAACCAATTACCTCACTCTTTTAGGACTACATTATTGAACAACAGCGATACACATACATACACAACCAACGCACGCGCGCGCGCGCACCACACACACATACACACAAGCACGGATGCACTCACACACATAACACACACACGCATGCACGCACA
>CM054144.1:28903693-28926193 GCA_028751875.1 Rapana venosa
GGGTAATTTTGCTACTTTTTCTTTATTTTCCTATAATTTATTATTTGCTTTTGTGTTGGTACGGCAATCAAGACCTCACTTTGTGGCTTCAAGGTTATACAATACAGACCAGTAGTAATTTTTTGCCACTTTTTCTTCTATTTTCCTATTTATTTGCTTTTTGCGCTGGAGCTGCAATCAGGACCTCACCTTGTGGGTTCAAGGCTATACAATACAGACCAGTAGTAATTTTTTGCCACTTTTTCTTCTACTTTCTTACTCTTGCTTTCATACTGCAGGTACATACCGCATTACTACTGCAATCAGGATCACACCTTACAGGTTCAAGGCTATATACACCACTATTACTTTTTTGTCACTTTTTCTTCTGTTTTCTTATGATATTCTTGTGTTCACAACTTGTGTACTTCGTTGGTACTGCAATCAGGATCACACCTTGTAGGTTCAAGGCTACACACCAGCATTATTTTTTTGGTCACTTTTTTTTTTCCATGTTCCTAATAATTACATTACTTTTGCTTTCATACCGCACCTATGTATCCCGTTTCTACTGCAATCAGGATCGCATCTTGTAGGTTTAAGGCTACAGACACCAACATTACTTTTTGTCACTTTTTCTTCTGTTTTCCTACTATAGTACTCTTACGTTGATATGGCACGTACTTACTGGGTTCCCACTGTGATCAGGATCAAACCTTGTTAAGTTCAAGGCTACACACCAGCATTACTTTTTTAAAATCAATTTTTCTTCTGTTTTCCTAATATCACTCTTGCTTTCATATCGGGTGGGTGTACGGTGGGTGTACGTACAGCGTTAGTACTGCAATCAGAATCACAACTTAGAGGTTCAAGGCTACAAGTACAACACACCAGCATTCTTTTTTGCCACTTTTCCTTCTGTTTCGCTATAGTATTTTTGCTTTCGCACCTTACGTACCACGTCCATACTGCAATCAGTATCACACCTTGAAGGTTCAAGGCTACACACCAGTATTACTTTTTTGCCACTTTTTTTGCTTTCACACCTGACGTACCACGTCCATACTGCAATCAGTATCACACCTTGAAGGTTCAAGGCTACCAGCATTATTTTTTGGGGTCACTTTTTCTTCTATTTTCCTCATAATTGCATTACTCTTGCTTTCATACTGCATGTTTGATACTTTCTTTCATACCGCCTTCCTACTGCAATCAGGATCACATCTTATAGGTTCAAAGCTTCACACCAGCATAGTATTTTGGCCACTTTTTCTTCTGTTTTCCTAAAATATTACTCTTGTGTTCATACTGCAATCAGGACCTCACCTCACTTTCTGGGTTCAAGGCTACACACCAGCATTATATTTTCCGTCACTTTTTCTTCTATTTTCCTAATAATTATATTCCTCTTGCTTTCATACCGGACATGAGTACCATGTTCCTACTGCAATGAAGGTAAATGAATGAATAAACAAATGAGCGATGAATGAATGAATGAATGACTGACTGAATGAAGAATGGAGGTGGACAAAAAAACTCTAACAGTCTTAGGTTCAATTCCACCCCAACACACACACACACACACACGCACACACAACACACACACACACACACAACACCCCACACACACACACACACACACACACACACACCACAGCACACACACACACCACCCCGCACGCACGCACGCACGCACAGCCCCCGCACGCACACACACACGCACGCACGCACACACACACAACACACAGACACAACAGACAACACCACCCCACACAACACAGACACACAGACACGCACGCACGCACACACACAGTCTCTCTCTCTCTCGCTGTGTCTCTGTCTGTCTGTCTGTCTCTCTTATATAATATATATATATATATATATATATATATATATATATATATATATATATATATATATATATATATCTCCCTAAGGGCGGGGACTGGATGTAAAAAAGCACATGGGTGCTTATTCATTATCCTCGAAATAACAGAATTTGTCATTGTCATTGTCATGAATGACCACATCAATGGTGCTACAGGTGGCCTTAACCCTACATGGAGATGCTGTGACTGTTTCTGCACTGTCTGCTGTCTGTCAGTCCATTGGTGCTCTGTCTGGGGGTCTACATTCAAAGTCTGCAATAATGGTGACATGGGGTATTCCGGTGTTGTCCATATAGAGAAGAGAGAGAGAGAGAGAGAGAGAGAGAGAAGAGAGAGAGAGAGAGAGAAACACCCAAACACGAAATTTTATTAACAGAGGGTAGTAGGATATGTACAAATGTGTGGGTAGAGATAGTCTCCTGTATGATTAATTGGTGGAAAGAAAACAGTATTTTCCTAATGATTCTACGAAAAAATGATACTGCCAGGGGCAATCCATTTTCTTTCTGAAAGTAATTATACTGGTTGATTGTTTCGAAAAGAGAGGTAAGAAGGGAGTCTCGAAGAGAGTCTCAAGACTTATTTATTTCAAACCTAAGATTTTCCTCTTCTGCTTCATCTCATAGCTTTTCCCTGCCTTCAACAGCCGAGATTCTATCGCCCTGTCAGGGTGTGTGACCTGTGTGTGTGTGCGTGTGTGTGTGTGTGTGTGTGTGCATTTGGACTTGTTGGAACTATTAATTGTTACTGGTTGTATGACTGTAAGAATGAGTTGAGTGCAAGCGCTTTGATTCGTCTCTGCAAGATATAGCGCTATATAATTCCATTTATTATCATTATTGTTATTATTGTTATTATTATTATTATTATTACAATGACTTTTTCATCCATCCTTCTAAATGGAAGAAGTATAAACACTAAAAGAGAGAGAGACACACACACACTCTCTCTCCTCTTCCACCTCTCGTCTAATATCACTTAAAGTGAACAGATCTAAAAATCGAACACACACACACACACACACACACACACACAAACACACAACACACACACAACACACACACAAACAGGCAGTCCAGCACACAGACAGACCCTCAAGCACACAACACACACACACACACACACACACACACACACAACACACACCCACACACACAACACACACACACACACACACACACACACACACACACACAAACAGCTAGTCCAGCACACAGACAGACCCTCAAGACACACACACACACACATACACACACGCACGCACTACACACAGAGACCTTCAAGACTCACACACACACACACCCACACACCCCACTCACAATCACACCACACCCACACACACACAATCACACACACACACACACACACACACACACACACCACACACACACACACACACACACACACACACACACACCACACACTCACTTACCTTAGACAAAGCCACGTGGGGAAAAGTTTCGAAGTGGAGCTGCGTTTCCTCGCCAGACTGCCCGTTCCTCTGCCCCTTGTAGATGCGGGCAGCAGTGACAGTGGACACGCCCATGCCGTCTCCCAGAAAGAGAATGACGTTTTTGGCCTGGCCTGTGTTCTGACGTATCTTCAGCGCCGCTTGCAGGGTGCTCCACGCCTGGGAGTTCCATTTGTCTGCTGCAGCTGTGCACAGCCAGACAGGATTCGAGGGAGATGGATGGGTGGATGGATGGAGGGAAGGATGGAGGGAGGGATGGAGGGAGGGAGGGAGGGAAGGAAGGAGGGAGGGAAGGAGGGATGGATGGGTAGATGGGTGGGTAGATGGGTGGGTGGATGGAAGGATGGGTGAATGGATGGAGGGAGAGAGGGAGGATGGAGGGATGGAAAGGGAGGTGGAAGGAGGGATGGATGGATGGGTGGGTGGATGGGTAGATGGGTGGAAGGATGGAGGAGAGAGGGAGGGATGGAGGGAGGGATGGATGGGTGGATGGATGAGTAGATAGGTGGGTGGATGGAAGGATGGGTGGATGGATGGAGGGAGAGAGGGAGGGATGGAGGGATTGAAGGAGGGATGGATGGAAGGATGGATGAATAGATGAATGGATGGATGGATGGATGGAAAGAGGATGGATAGATGGATGGATGAATAGATGGACGGACAGATAGGCAGATGGATGGATGGATGGATAGATAGATATACCAGTAAAGTCACACACACAACACATCACATAGAGAAACAAAAGAGCAACTCACACATACGCGCGCGCGCACGCACGCACACCTACACACGTATGCGTACGTGTGCTCGCTCGCGCGCGCACGCACACACACCACGCACGCACGCACACACACACACACACACACACTCTCTCTCTCTCACTTGTAACTCTCACTCACTCTCACTTGTCATTGTCTCACGTCCCCCCCCCCCCCCCCCCCCCCCACACACACACACACACGCGCGCACACACACACACGCGCACACACACACACACACACACACACACACACACACACACACACACACACACACACACACACACACACACACACACACACACACACACCTCTCTCTCTCCCCACCTCTCCTCTAACTACAACAATGCCAAGATCCAGCACAACATAGCACACCATCAGTCGTATAGATCAAAAGGTCGCTTTTGAATAGTGAAATACTGCCTTAGTGAAGACCACAGCTGCTGCAGCCTTCACTGCTACATACTGCTCCCACAATACTGCCAATACGAATCGCCAATCCACTGACAACAATAAGCAGCACACAGCTAAGATGGATATAAGTCATTGCGGTTGGAGGCGGAGGAGAGTGGAGAATAGGAGTGAGAGAGGAGAGAGCGAGGAGGAGAATTGCATAGAAATTTGCGAAAAAAGAATTGATGAAGAAGAACTTCAAGAAGAAGAAAGAACAGAAAAAGAATTGCCAAGAAGGAATAAGAAGGACTGCGAGAAGAATTGCGAAGAAGAGAATTGCGAAGAGAATTGCGAAGAGAAGAATGCGAAGAGAAGAAGAATGCGAAGAGGAAATTGCAAAGAAGAACTGCGAAGAAAAAGAGAAGATGAAGAATTGCGAAGAAGAATTGCGAAGAGATTGCGAAGAAAGAGAAGAAGAAGAAAAGAAGAAGAAGAAGAAGAAAGAAGAAGAGACGAAGACGAAGAGAAGAAAGAAGAAGAATGGAAGAAGTAGAATTGCGAAGAAGAATTGCGAAAAAAAATTCGAAGATTGCGAAGAAGAATTGCGAAGAAAAAGAATTGCGAAGAAGAAGAATTGCGAAGAAGAAGAAGAAGAAGAATGCGAAGAAAAAGAGAATTGCCAAGAGAAGAAGAGCTGCGAAGAAGAAGAAGAAAAGAAGAAGAAGAAGAAGAAGAAGAAGAAGAAGAAGAAGAAGAAGAAGAAGAACTTCAAGACGAAGAAGAAGGTCAGTCATTCCAGCAATGACAATGACACCGATCAGAACAAACAAACAAACAAACAACAACAACGGCAACAACCAAAAACAACAACAACAACAACAACAACAACAACAACAACAAAACAATACCCAATATATAAAATACGAGTCCTCACACACACACTTGAAGGGAGGATCACTTACGTCGGGACAGAACTCCGTCAGGTGACCACATGGTCAGCTGTATCAGTACGGTCACCATCACCACTGTCCAGCTCCTGTGTCTTCCAGTGGTCAGGCCAGTAGGTCTTGGCTTCTGTTGGTCTGTCAACAACAACAAAATATATACATGCACAATAAATGTAATGAAGACCATCTTACGTTGAAACCCGTTCCGCCTTTCGGAAGAGTAGGTCATCTAGTTCTGTGATGGTGGGAACAGGTGATAGAAT
Organism: Rapana venosa; assembly: GCA_028751875.1. Lineage (NCBI taxonomy): Eukaryota > Metazoa > Mollusca > Gastropoda > Neogastropoda > Muricidae > Rapana > Rapana venosa. The sequence goes on from CM054144.1 coordinate 28,909,394, forward strand.
GTGCAAAACTGAACGCGCATGGAGGCTGGATGTAAAATGAAAAAGGAAGCACGTGAGGGCTTATTTCGATAGCCTCGAAATAAAAGAACGATTGTGTAATAATTATTGGGCTGCGTAGGTTTTTGTGTTGTACGGCGTTGTATTGTATTGTATTGTATTGTGTGTGTTGTAATTGTACTGCGATTTATTGTGTTGCATTCTACCGTATCATGTGGTATTGTATGGCCTTTTTTGTATAAACATTTATGGTCTACTGTATTGTGATATAATAATTTATTATATCGTATTGTTTTGTATTGTATTGTACTGTACGGCTCTGCATGATTTCATATAGCATTGCATTATATCGTTATATTGTATTGAAGGAAATTGTATTGTATCTATTGTACCATACTGACCCGACTCTCATGAGAGTCTTTCAGGTAAGACTATTGTCCTGTGTGCGAACGCACGCACGCACGCACGCACGCACGCACGCAGAACATCTTGCGCACAAGTTAAAACCCCATCCACTTTTTGTAGAAGAGGAGACAAGGTTTGATCAGTAAACTGGATGACATGAACATACCCAGCATGCCAGATGGAGAGAAATGTGCTCCGTTCTCGACGCACTACCTAAAAAGAGCAAATCCGGTTTAGTGGCTCGACAACTGCTGAAGAAGTCACATTAAAACTGCTCATGCAGTGGACGTGGCTGACACCTAAGGGAAACAGCAGCAGCAGCAGCAGCAGCAGCAGCAGCAGCAGCAGCAGCAGCAGCAGCAGCAGCAGCAGCAGCAGCAGCAGCAGCAGCAGCAGCAGCAGCAACAACAACAACTGAAAACTGACACTGAAACTGAAACTGAAATCAGAATTGTGTGATCCAGAAAGAGTATGTCACTATATAATGCAGCACGCGCTTCACTTTTACTTCTGTCTCTTCGGAAGTCGGAGTATAGCTGCCTGTATGGCGAGGGATGTTGGAAACAGCCAAACACAGGCAAACTCCTCATCCTGTGTTCCCTTATACACAGGCTACACTCCTGCTTTAGCTTACGGGTCATGTATAGAGTGCTAATAATAAGGGGAGAAAAAAACATGATTTTCATAGATTAAAAAAGCAAGAAAAAAAAAGTATGAACAAATGAATACACCGTGTGTTTGTTTTTTGGGGGTTGAGAACATAGAGCAACACTATGCAGTCACGAGAAAGTGGGAAACGATCATCAAAATGAGGATTGCTTGAGTTCCTATAGAATTGACCCCGCGCCTTGCATGATGCGATTAGGAAGCTAGCAGACGACAAAGGACTGAGGGGTGAGGTGGGGGGGGGGGGGGGGGGGGGGGGGGGGGGGGGGGGGGGGGGGGGGGGGGGGGGGGGGGGGGGGGGTGTTGTATAGCGCTTACTGAAAAAAAAATCGAACGTACCAAATGTGTGCAAAATCACCGGAGTTTTGAGTCAGAGGCTAGTCTTTCAAAAACAACAAAAAAGGGGTTTTTATTTTTGAGGATTCCTTAGCACGTGCGGTATGAATGCAAGAATAATGATATAGTGAAACAGTTTGAGAAGGAAAAGGAGCCAAAAATTAAAGGTGGTGTGTATAGCCAAATCCTGTGAGTGATAGCATTCATACTCTGGGAACTCTCCCTTCCCTCCTCCCCCACCCTGTTTGGTACACTCATCAAAACACTTTTAACAACACCGATAGCAACAACAACAACAACAACAACAAGAACAAGAACGACGACAATAACAACAATGGCAAGTTTCTTGCGTATTTGTACATTTATTGACCCCAAAAACCCCTTACTTTTGAATTTTTTCTCTCCCCCCCCCTTCCTCCTATTTCTTTCTTTCTTGTTTCGCTCTGTTTTGTTTTGTTTTACAAGGTTTTCTGTTGTTCAAAATGTGGCAAGAAAGAAGAGCAAAAGGCACCTTAGTGGCCTGCATGCAATACACACTTAGAAATGAATAGAACAAGGGGGGGGGGGGGGGGTGGGTGAGGGCTGAGGATGGTGTGTGTGTGGGAAGAAGGGAGGGGGTGGAGGGAGAGAAAGGGAGGAGAGAGATCTGTTGGGTGTGGGTAGGGAGTGGGGAGGGGGAGGGAGAGAGGGAGAAGGGGAGATCTGTTGGTGCGGGAGGAGGGAAAGAGGAGGAGGAGGGGATCGGTTTAGGGTGGGGTGGGGGGGGGTTGGGGATGAGAGAGGGAGAAGGGAGATGTTTGGTGTAGGGATTAAAAAAAAAACACTTTTATTTCGAGGATAATGGAATAAGCACTCTGTACTTTTGGTACATCCAGTACCCGTGTGATTGCAGTTTTTGTACATTTTGTCATCCGTTCCCACCGGTACACAATGGCCAACTCTTCCGAACAGCGGAATGGGTTTTAACATGTGTGCAAGATGTTCTGCGTGCGTTCCCACAGGACCGTGCGTTCCCACAGGACCTCGGTTTATAGTCTCATCTCAAAGACTTTTGGGGAGAGTGGAGTCGGCACTGATGTTAACTCCAGGGGAAAAATCCTCTTGAACGAGATTGGAATCCGGGTCAGCAGATCACCAGCCCTATCCCGTCCCCTGTGGAAGGGAGGGAGGAAGGATCGAGATCTGTTTGGAGAGAGGGAGGGAGAGAGGGAGGGAGGAGGGAGATCAGTCTGGTGCGAGGGAGAGAGGGAGGGAGGAGGGAGATCTTTTTGGTGAGAGGGAGGGAGAGAGGGATATCTGTCTGGTGCAAGGAAGAGGGAGGGAGGGAGGAGGGAGATCTGTTTGGAGAGAGGGAGGGAGACCTGTCTGGTGCGAGGGAGGGAGGAGGGAGATCTGTCTGGTGCGAGGGAGAGAGGGAGGGAGGAGGGAGATCTGTTTGGTGAGAGGGAGGAGGGAGGGAGGGAGAGAGAGGGAGGAGGGAGATATGTTTGGTGTGAGGAGGGAAGAGGGAGATCTGTTTGGTGAGAGGGAGGGAGAGGGAGGTGGGAGATCTGTATGGTGCGAGGGAGAGAGGGAGGGAGGGAGGGAGAGAGGAGGGAGATCTGTTTGGTGCAGGGAGAGAGGGAGGGAGAGGAGAGAGAGGGAGATCTGTATGGTGCCAAGGGAGAGAGGGAGGAGGAGGGAGAGAGGAGGGAGATCTGTTTGTGAGAGGGGGTGAGAGAGGAGAGGGAGTAGGGAGATATGTTTGATGCAAGGGAGGGAGGAGGAGAGTGGTGGAGGGGGGAGGATATGGCTAGTGGGAGGAGAGAGGGAAGGGAGGGAGGAGGGATCTGTATAGATGTAGAGGGAGGAGAGAGGAGATCTGTCTGGTGCGAAGGGGAGGGAGAGAGGGTGGTAGGAGGGGGAGGGAACTGATGCTTGAATTTGAAGGAAGAGTGGGAGAGGGAGAAGAGAATTTTTTTTTGATTGAGATTTAACACCGATTAAACCTCTAGTATGGCTTTTTTGTGCGTTAAAATCTTTTTTTTTTTTTTTTACTGACACACACATACACACACGCCACACACGACACAGCACGCACACACACACACACACACAAACACACACACACACACACACACACACACACACACACCACACACACACACACACACACAACTCAGCTGTGCTATAGCCATGCCAATGTTTGAGGTAATGTAAACATTTTGACAAATACCACACCACCTAGCCACTAGTTTATCCGTGGTGCACTTAAGGCATGCATGTACTCTTCTCACTTTCTCTGTCTGTCTGTCACTCTTGTCTGTCTGACTGACTGTCTGTCTGTCTGTGTCACAGGTTTCAGGTAATGTAAACATTTTGACCAACACGACCTAGCCCCTATTTTACCCTTGTGCACCTAAGGCATGCATGCACTCTTCTCACTTTCTCTGTCTGTCACTCTGTCTGTCTGTCTGTCTGACTGACTGACTGACTGCCTGCCTGCCTGCCTGTCTCCTTCCCCCCCCCCCCCCCCCCCACCCCCATCTCTATCTGTCAGTCTGTGTGTGCGCGCATGTGTGAATTCCCCTCCCCCCCCCCCCCCCCCCCCCCCCCCCCCGCTCTCCTCTTCCCCCTTTCCCCCACCCCTGTCTGTCTGTCTGTCTGTCTCTGCCCCCCCTCCCCCCCCCCCCCGCTCTCTATCTGTCTGTGTGTGCGTGCGTGTGTGAATTCTCCCCCCTCTCTCTCTCCCTCACCCCTGTCTGTCTGTCTGTCCTCCTCTCCCCCCTCCTCCCCCCCCCCCCCCGTCTCTATCTATCTGTCTGTCTGTGTGTGTGCGCGCGTGTGTGAATCCCCCCCCCCCCTCTCCCCTCTCCCCCACCCCTGTCTGACTGTCTGTCTCTTATCCTCCTCCTCCTCTTTCTGTTTGTTGTTAAGTCTCATCTTTCCTAGTATAGACTCCCTGCACACGCATTTGAAACTGAGCTACAGTTAGCGCAAACTGGCATTTCATCCCCCCCCCCCCCCCCCCCCCCCCCCCTCTCAGTTCTCTGCTTACAAACAATGTAGCAAAAACTGGAACTGAAGTTTGTTTTCTTTTAGTGTCAGATCAAGTTGGAAGCCTGGTTGGGGGGGATGGGGGGGGGGGGGGCAGTTGTTTAGTTAATGCACAAACTGGATGTTTTGGTTTTGGTCTGATAGTCTTCAGACGAGGTTGGAATTACATACAGGTTTAAAGCGCACAAACAAAATCTTCAAAGCGTGAATCCGGCCCAGGTCAAGAGCTGCATTCAGTTATCGATGTCAATCTGATTGCCAAGGCTCTACACTAAAATGTTGTTGTGTTGTAAAATGTTGCGTTGAGATTGCCTTCAGCCATGACAAGCTCTTAATCAAACGTAGCAACATGCACTCTCTTTTTAAAAAAGAGAAAACAAAAATCCTCTGAAGTCGGAGTATGGCTGCCTATATGGATGGTGAGGTACTTAAAAACAGTCACACACGCAAAACTTTCTCATTCAGTAGTGTGCAATTTCAATCTCACAGTGATTCCCAGGTGGGATGAGTGAGTAAAAGTGCACAATCGGGGTGACCCCCAGAGTGTTAAGCTGGGGAACGCACAACAACAACAACAAAGCATATAATTATTATAAAGTCTAGCATTTACTGTAATAAATTTAGATTATAGTTTGAACAAGAACATTTCAAATGAGAGGAACAAAAATCCTGCTTTTTCTTTCTTTACTTTAAGAAAAAAAAAGAAGAGAATAAACAGGACATCTAGAATTATTATTTTTCAGAAAAGAGATCTCCTGTACAAAATCATGTCTAAATTCAGTTTTTATAGCATTTTACTTTCAATGTGAAATCTGGATTTGAACGCTCTCTATTCCTTGCAACTGCCAATCTTCTTTTAAAAGTCATAATCTTAACTTTCTCTCGGACATCTGAGGTGAATAAAAAAAAACAACCCTCCATGAAAATAAAAATGTAATATCTTCCCGGGGATTCTGTTTTTAACAATCTACAGTATTTTTCGTTATGGAAACTAATATGTTAGTTTTAATTATGTCAAAATGGGATTTTACTTTCCATAGTTAAATTTTCTCCAAGGAGAAATTAAGACTTAAAATTCAGATGAACAATCTTAAATTAAAATCAAATTTTAGTGGGTTTTTTTTTCCCAACGGCAAACTAGACTTCTGGTTTCAACTGAAAAAAATCGTCAGAGAAAATTGGATTTGAGATTTTTTCCTACCCAAAACCCCAAACTATTCCCAAACAAACAAACAAACTGGTATTATGTTAGTTATCAACACACACCTTGCCTAACATTCATCATCATGCCATTACTACTATGACTGAATTATCATACAGGCGAAAATATCATATGGGACTACATTTGTTTATGTGATCGTACGTAAATGTCTGTATCAGCATGTGCAACATGTCGCATAATTATAGTATAACCTTAAAACTTGTGTATATTAGGGAAAAATAATGAGATTCTGTTAGAAATTGTGATTTTACTGTTCGGTACTTAAGAGTTTCTTTAGATTTGCATTTTCTTACTTGTTTATTGTAGATTTAGTAAATTACCCCCCTAACCAACTCCCAAATCTCCCCATCCCCTCACCCTTAGCCTTTTTGTGTCTAATATCACATTAAATAGTGAAGAGACGTCAAACGAAATCGAACGCACGCACACACACACACACACACACACACACACACAGAGCACACATAGATCTACAGGTCTGGTGGTGCTTGCTGTCTTCAAGTACAAAGCAGAGTAGAGCAGGGCCTGAAATAGCTCTCAGATAATTTCCATCCCCGGCCTTAGCTTAACGGTCAGATAAAGGGGCTGACATAACCTTCAGTCTGATGATGAGGATAGGATAACGAGGCAGTAACTTCTTAGGGTGAACAAGGAACAGGGTTTTGCGCACAACACACACACACACACACACACACACACACACACACACACACACACACACACACACACACACACACACACACACACATGTGTACACACAGACACACACACACATATGTGTACACACACACACACACACACACGTGTACACACACACACACACACACGTGTACACACACACACACACACACACACACACACACACACACACACACACACACACACACACACACACACACACGTTAAATCCTGTTCCGCTTTTCGTAAGAGTAGGTCATTGTGTGCCGGTGGGAACACACGACAAAATTTACAAAACCACATACACACGGGGACTAGATGTAAAAAAGCACATAAGTGGTCATTCCATTATCCTCGATATAAATAAAAAAATACACACACACACCCGCCTCAAGTTAAAAATGAATAGATTTCATTTTACATCCAAACTGACATAGTATGAGTCTGAGTGAAGCAGGCACACACACACACACACACACACACACACACACACACACACACACACACACACACACACACACACACACACACACACACACACACACACACACACACAACACTCACTCACTCACTCACCACACACACACACACACACACACAAACACACACTCACTCACACACACACACACAAACACACACACACACAACACACACACACACACACACACACACACACACACACACACACACACACACACACACACACACACACACACACACACACACTATTGTGGGGGTAAGGATCATTAGATTAAAGTGATGTTTGGACTCAGGCACTCAAAAGAATGATGTGAGGCCTCCCATGGGTGCTTTGGTAACGCACTTAACTTTCAGCTGCCAACAACACACACAGCTCAAGCAGAAGAAAACTGCCGTTTTCCATGCTAAGTCATCTTGCGGGTGGGTACCTGTGAGCCCTTCCAGCTGGAAGAAGACTTCAAAGTCACCACTGACTTGATCCCCAGACAGCAAAGAAAACAACTTTTAAAACCACACACATACGCGCGCGCGCGCGCGCGTTTCTATTTAGTTGCAGGACTGATTCTTACTGACCAATCAAGACATTTGGAAGCTAAAACTAACCAATCCTGATCACACGCCAGAATCAGCTGACAAAAAAGTATTTTGGAAAGAAAGATTAGCCAATGGCCTTGCTACACGACAAAACCCTGCCAACTTACTAGAGAGAGAGGGAGGGGAAATTAGAGAGAGAGAGGGAGGGGCAATTAGAGAGAAAGAGAGATAGAGAGAGGGGGGGGAGAAGTCCTAAGATGTTCCAGACACTTAAACCATCATCAGTCACATCAAAGCGCTCATGCCACAGTCATAGTTCTGTGCAAAGCCTCTATCTCTGGTATCAGACTATGGCAGATCAGAGGAAGAGCAACTCCACCGCGCTAATTAGTTCCAGGTAGCCAGTGTATTCCTTGTGACTTGGCCACATCTACTTAGCAGTGCCTGCTTAACACCATCTGACAACTTCCCTTGACTTGACTTTATTTCCATGCAGGGTTAAACAAGGGACAAAGGGGATTTCAAAACAGCCATGCCCCACGCCTTTAAAGATGTGAACATTGCATTTTACAACCAGCTCAGTTTGCCAGGCTTAATCTGCACTGCCACTCTAGGTCTGTAATCTCTAGGCCTACCTCCATCCCACAGAGCTGGCCACTTAAGCCGAGGTGATGGGGAAGGAGCACTCTGTCTTTACGGCTTCATGTGTAAGGACAGTGTTGTCCAGACAGCACACCAGCACTTTGGAATGGTGTGTGGATTGAAAGCTCTGATAAAGAACGTAAAGGAAACCTTCATCCCTCTTTTTAAGAACCAACCACATCAGCAGATCAAGATAGTGTCTAGCCAAATTAAACACATTCTTTCTATTACTAGAGAAAAAAAAGGGGGGTGGGGGGAGATTCAATTCAAAAGTTATATAGTGTGCAAAGTGCACTCTAGAACACACACAGACAGACAGACAGACAGACACACACACACACACACACTCTCTCTCTCTCTCTCTCTCTCTCTCTCTCTCTCTCTCTTATCTGCTTGCTTGGCTTAGAGCTGCCATTGAAGCTCTGGCTACGGAGTTTTACCCTTCATCTCAGATTGTGTATACAAACATACACACGCACATACGCGCGCGCATATGCCAGCGCCGTACACACACACACACACACACACACACACACACACACACACACACTCACGCACACACACGCACCCACACACATACACACAGAATTACATACCATACTACCACATATTATATGGCTGCTGCTGATGATGGGGGTGGCTAAGCAGGCAGATTAGAAATTGTGATGGAGGGAGAGAGAATGATGTGTGTATGGTATGTGTGTGTGTGTACCATGCCACAAAGAAAAATACCCTCACTTGTACGGAATCCTCTCACCTCTCTCTCTCTCTCTCTCTCTCTCTCTCTCTCTCTCTCTCTCTCTCTCTCTCTCTCTCTCTCTTCTTCATTATTTTCTTGTTGCAAAAAGCATATTGTTTAAATTGTGTTCATACTGTGCTCCTTGCCAAAAAGACTGTATTGTTAATGGCAATAAATTACTTTCAGTGTTCAGCTCTCTCTCTCTCTCTCTCTCTCTCTCTCTCTCTCTCTCTCTCTCTCTCTCTCTCTCTCTCTCTCTCTCTCTCGAGGGAACGGAATAGCCTAGTGGTTATAACATTGCGCTCGTAATCTGACGCCCTTGGTTCGATTCCCATTCGAGGGGATAGAAATTCCCCTGGAGTTAACATCAGTGCAGACTCCACTCTCCCCAAAAGTCCTTCGGAGGAGACTATAAACCGAGGACCCGTGTGCGAACGCACGCAGAACATCTTGCGCACACGTTAAATCCTGTTCCGCTTTTTGTAAGAGTAGGCCATTGTGTGCCGGTGGGAACAGATGACAAATTTATAAAACCGCACACACGGGGACTGGATGTAAAAAGGCACATAAAAGCTTATTTCATTATTCTCGATATAAAAGAATGAAATAAAATTAAATAAATTATCTCTCTCTCTCACACACACCGCATCGTATTTTACATATATCACAGAACTTATGAGATAAAGTCTATTGGTGAATATCGTACCCATTATGTTACATTGCATCTTGCTTAGCATTACATCAGACAAATCTCTAAATTCAACACTTGTAATACTCTCGATATTGCGTAAGACCGCCAAACACGCTACTCTCAGTCCCTGTCTGTCTGTCTTTGTCTCTGTCTCTCTCTCACACCTACACCTACACCTACACACACACACACACACACACACACACACACACACACACACATACACACGCACATATCAGCAAGTGTAACAGCAGCAGTTAGCAGCAGCAGCAGCAGCAACAACAACAAAAACAACACACTGTACACACATCACCAAACGTAAACAACACATCAACAACACCTGACCACCACCACCACCACCAAAACACACACACACACACACACACACACACACACACACTCACCATGGTCGGAGCACTCAGTTCAAGGGAACACTGAGGTAGCCTAGTCTTAGGCTAGAACAAGACAGGAAGAAAGGCACATCTGAACGGCATTTCTCCACATTGGAAAGAAAAACTGCCGCGTCACAATCATCCTTCTTTCACTTTTATAAAACTATGGTACATCGACAGCAACAAAAGTCAGGCTTTTACACGTAATGTTCAGGAAAAGTCAAGTCTAATTTTTTTTTAATCATCCCATGAAGGGCAATTATACCACTCACAGGCGCATCGAAACGTATTATTATCTCGAAAAAACACAAGAAAGCTACAGTTTATATTGCCTTTTATTGGTAAATTATTATTGGCAAGAAAAGAATGTGAATTAACTGCAGAGCGCATTGGTGGATCTGTGGTCTAGTAGGAGGTAGTAACGCACTCGCCAAGACAGTGAAAAAAGTGCGGGTTTGATCCTTGTTTTGAGTTACCAAACCTTGGTCGGTGGTCTAGGTGCAAGTCTTTCGGATGGGATGATTAAACCGAGGTCCCGTGAGCAACGTGTATTCAGGGCATGTACAAATACCCATAACAAGCATGAGATTTGTCCTTGGTATAAACAAAAATCAAACGTAGAAAAGCCACTCTCAGAAGGAAGTAAATACACCTGAAAACAAGATTTTTTTTTTTAAGAAGAAGAATGTGTCTGTCCCTGCCTTAAAGGACATGATTTAGAGCTACAATTTCTGAACCAATCGATATAACCTTGGTAATAGTAATAACGATGATGATGATAATGAGAGTAGTAGTAGTAGTAGTAGTAGTAGTAGTAGTAGTAGTAGTAGTAGTAGTAGTAGTGGTAGTCCTCCTCCTCCTCCTCCTCCTCCTCCTACTACTACTACTACTACTACTACTACTACTACTACTACTACTGCTGCTGCTGCTGCTGCTGCTGCTGCTGCTGCTGCTGCTGCTGCTGATGATGATGATGATGATGACGATGATGGCACTACTACTACTACTCCTGCTGCTGCTGCTGCTGCTGCTGCTGCTGCTGCTGCTGCTGCTGCTGATGATGATGATGATGACGATGATGGCACTACTACTACTACTACTACTACTCCTGCTGCTGCTGCTGCTGCTGCTGCTGCTGCTGCTGCTACTACTACTACTTCTAACATTGATGATAATACCTGGATTTTGAATCTTGTTAAGCAAACAAATCAATGTGCTTGGATCAGGTCTTAATAATAATAATACATGAAATTTATATAGCGCCATATCTTGAAAAAAAACACCCAAATCATAGCGCTTTCGTTCATCCCACTCATTCACATACAGCCAGTTACAATCAATAGTTTTTACAAATTCAAATGTATACATTCACACGCACACACATAAAGGTTATACAATTCGGCAGTGTGGTGGGGGTTTGTCTGTTGAGGGCAGGGACACAAATGAGATGGAATCAAGAGAGGAGAATCTTAGGTTTGAAATAAATGAGTCTTGAGGCCGGATTTAAAAGCTTCATAAGAAGGCTTTTGGCGGAGGGAGAGAGGGAGGTCATTCCAGATGATGGACCGAAACAGAAAAGAGCGGGGCCAAGGGGGACTGGTTGAATCTGGGTTTCTTAAGCACAAGGTATCTGCGCAGAGCGTAGGGAACGAAAAGGGTGTACAGATAAAGACTTCACAGGGGTAGGAAGGTGCTGTTTTGTGGAGGCTTTGTAACAGGGGGGTTTTCTTATATTTTTACTCTCTGTGGCACAGGCCCAGTGGAGAGTAGCAAGAAGGAGTAATGTGTCGATTTTTTTTTCTGAGGACTAGTCGGCTGCAAAGTAACTTTTAAAGGGGAGTGGATAGATGAAGCGGGAGACGGCAGAAGAAATTGCAGTAGTCCAGTCGTGAAGAATGAGGACGGACTGTTTGGGATGTTGCATCAGGGGACGGGTATTTTCAAACTGCACTGATGCGCCGTAATTGGTAGTAGCACGACTGACAAGTTTGGGGTGATAAACTTTTGCAGGGAGAGTTGTTGTCGAAATGACCCCTAAATTTCCGCATGGCTAAGGGCAACGTATTCCCAAATTTTCTATTGAACCCCTGTTGTGAGGGGAAAGAGGTTTGTGTTTGGTCCCTACAAGCTGGTTTGGGGTTTTATCTGCATTTAATGTAGTTTGTTCTGTATCATCCAAATTTTTGGGATATCTTAAAGGGCAGTGGGGACTTCAATAAAGGAGAAGGCAGATTTTCAGGAGTATCACTGTAAGAATTGAGAGTATCTCAAAAAAGTGTGGTTGATTGATGACGATTTATTATATGGAAAGGGGAGCGTGTGGAGTGAAAAGAACGGGGCCCGGAATGATCCCTGTGGGATCCACATTCCGTTTGGTAGGTTTTGATTGATTTTGTTTACTGAAACTGTGTGGAATCGGCCTGAAAGGGTATGAAACTAAACCAGGTGAGGCTCGCCTTTAATCCCGAACTTTTTTTTTGGAGAGGGGAGAAAAGAATTGGTGGTTATAGTGCCCAAAGGGCTGCAGTAGGTCGAGAAAGTGAGAAGGAGATTTTTCGAGTCAGCCGCGTGTAGAAGGGTTTTTTAGGGTGGGGCAAGGGGGTTTGGGTGCTGTGGTTGACGCGATAGCAGACTAAAAAGGGGGGAAGGAGACTATTTAGTGAAGAGGGTTTTTGATTGTTTCAGAAAAAACTTTTTTAAAAGGATTTTTAGAGATGACGGTGGGTTGGATAAGGGGCTATAATTTTTCAAAGTGTTAGTATAAAGGGTCGTGCTTTTTTGTAGAGGTGTAATATTGCAGTTTGAGGCAGTTGGAACAATTCCTGAAAGAAGTGTGATTAAACCCACTTTTGTGATGTGGGTAAAAACTGTGGAAGGCACTGATAAAAGAGAAGCAGGTATAGGATCAAGATCCTGATTTTATTGTATTTCTTTAGAATGTCTTGATTTCTTTCTCGCTTTTTGGGGGAAAAAGAAAAGGGAGTACCAGAAAAATTGGGATCAGGAGAGGGGGTTTAGAAAAAAAAGTCTGACCAATCTGGAGCAAATGTTGGGGATTTTTCAGAGAAAAGAAGAAAATAAAAAGGAAGTTCAGAGGTGCTGTGAAAGTAGGCATTGGGCTTCCCTTTGCAGATCCCAGGGGGGTTGATGTGGGGAAAAAAAAGAGATTTCAGGGGGACGGGGCATAAAGAATTGAGCAAGTAATTTTTTGTCTTTGCAGAATGAATCGGGGTTTGACTTTGTTTATTTGTTTTCGCAAGAGCTGTTTGTTTTTTTCAGTTTTTTTTTTCGCCACGCCGCTCCATTTTGTGGCTTTTTGCGCTTTGCGCCCCGGATTCGTGGTGTACCAGGGGGGCCCCGGGCCCCATCAGGAAGGACCGGTCAGTGGGGGTGCATGCTCGTCAAACAGTTGGTAAGGCGTGTTGGAGTATTTAGAAGGGCACGTGATCAGGGATTTTTGATAACGTTCAGCTGCTTGAGAAAAGAAGGATTGAAGGCAAAAGGGCCGAGATTGGACGGGGGACACCTTTTTCTTTTTGTAGGCCTTTCGTGTTTAAAAGAAAAGAATGGGAGAATGATCAGAAAACCCGTCATTTGTGACAGTACAGATGTGACGAGATCTTGTGAAGCTCGGTAAGAGCCGTTAAGGTATACCTGATCGGAGTTGGTTCATCACCCTGGGGAAAAAGGGGGGTTTGACAAAAAAGAGAAAGCGTTGACATCAGGAGAAGATGGTTATCGAAATGGAAATTTAAAGTCGCCAAGAAGATAACTTTTTAGGAGAGAGGGTTAGTGATCAAGAAACGACTGAAAATCTTTAGGGAAAAATGAAATGTTTGATTGTTTTTTCGGGGAGGTGGACGTAAAAGGGGCAAAAAGTAAAGAATTTTCCAGGTAGGTTTGAGGTTGAGTTCAAGATTCAAAAGTTTCATGTGAAAAGGAAAGAGTAGCAGAAAAAAAGAACTGGTTGCAGAGGGTTTTGAGACAACAGCAAAACCCCCTCCCCGGGGGAGCGGGGAAAAAAGAAATTTTTTTTTGCCCGGGGGTGTCAGTTTTTTGATTTTTTGGTTCTGACCTTGTGGATGAGCCAGGTTTCTGTGAGAAAAATTAATCAAAGTTCTTTCGAATATGAAATCGCAAGATGCGGCTTTAAAAATCTGGGCAGACAGATTGGCATTGAGTAAAAAATAGTGGGGAAGGTTTGATGGGGGCAGAGGGTTGAAGTGACAGTGGTGAGGAGGGGGGACTTTCGAGGGGAGGGCAGAGGGATAAGGAGATTTGTGCATGGGAAAACACACCCGAGTTGAATGTTGAGTCAGGGTGGAGGAGTGGTTCGTCGGGAATTTGTGGGGCTCATGCACATCGTCTAACATTTCGGTTGAACAAAAAGTTGCGAGCACACCAAAAGAAAAAAATCTGGGGAAAAGGAAGGAAGGGGTGTTTTTCTGGTTAGGGTCATTGTGGCAGTGGGTCTGGGGTGATGGGGGGGGGCAGATGTCGGGAAGCAGCCCAGGCGATTACTTTGCCGGCGCGGTTCCCCGCTGGTTTTTTCGGGGGGTTTTATTCCCAAAACTGAAATAAGCTGTCGGTTTATTTTTAATTTTGGTTTTCACACTGGAGACAATGCCTTTAGTCTGGAAAAAATTTTTTTTCATGGTGTTGGAATGGCGAGCGTTGAGTGGTGGGGGTTGGGGGCGGAAAATTTTCTGTCTATTTACGTGCAAATGATCAGGTTCAGCAGGGTTTTTCAGCACAGTGGGGCACAAGACCACAATGAAAAGGGGAAAACAAATCATGAAGTCAATTGAATATTTGAAAAATATTTACAAGATGAAAACAATAAATCGAAGGATTTCAAAAAAAAAAAAGTAAATGATATTAAAGAAAACTGCTCTGACCATTCGGTAGTTCGGAAAAAGACGGATTCGCAGATGTAAAACTTTCTTTGAAAGACGCTGGAACACACATGAAAACATCACACACACACAGAGCCACACACCATGCTGCCATCAGGCGCAAAGGGGCAGTCACTCTTGGAGTCTTGGAGCCATGTGTAGCTTATTTAAGTGAAAGAAAGAGAGGCTGCCCCCAGCGCTGCTTATCAGGTATGTGACGTCAGCTGCCTTCAGCCCTGCTTATCATGTATCTGACGTCAACTGCCCTCAGCCCTGCTTGTCAGGTATGTGACGTCAGCTTCTCTCAGCCCTGCTTGTCAGGTATATGACGTCAGCTTCTCTCAGCCCTGCTTGTCAGGTATGCGACGTCAGCTTCCCTCAGCCCTGCTTGTCAGGTATAATTATGACGTCAGCTTCCCTCAACCCTGCTTGTCAGGTATGTGACGTCAGCTTCCCTCAGCCCTGCTTGTCAGGTATGCGACGTCAGCTTCCCTCAGCCCTGCTTGTCAGGTATGCGACATCAGCTTCCCTCAGCCCTGCTTGTCAGGTATGTGACGTCAGCTTCCCTCAGCCCTGCTTGTCAGGTATGTGACGTCAGCTTCCCTCAGCCCTGCTTGTCAGGTATGTGACGTCAGCTTCCCTCAGCCCTGCTTGTCAGGTATGTGACGTCAGCTTCCCTCAGCCCTGCTTGTCAGGTATGTGACGTCAGCTTCCCTCAGCCCTGCTTGTCAGGTATGTGACGTCAGCTGTGCCTGGCCCTGCTCCTCCAGTTCAAATTTTATTTGTCTTAATAAACGTCAAAAAGTACATTTTATGTAACAGATTACAATAACAAGATGAAAGCACTGTTTGTGATTGCACTCTGTATTTTTATTTATTTTATTTTTTTATTTATTTTTTATATCGATGATAACGGAATAAGCACTCATGTGCCTTTTTACATCCAGTCCCCGTGTGTATGCGGTTTTGTAAATTTTGTCATATGAGCCTTGTACTTGTCTGCCAGTGTGATAAATCATGTGATTATTTCACAGCGTTAGTTCATGGACCGTTCCAATTCGAATACCAGTAGACGTGTGTGTGTGTGTGTGTGTGTGTGTGTGTGTGCGTGCGCGCGCGCGCGTGCATGTGTGCATGTGTGCGTGCTTGCGTGTGTGTGCGTTTGTATATATGTGTGCGTGCGTGTTTGTGCGTGCGTGCGTACATCTATGTGTGTGTGCGTGCGCGCGCGCGTGTGCGTGCACGTGTGCGAACGTGCGTGTGGCAGAGCGCTTTTCCCGCCTTTACATGATTTTATACTCCTGTTTCTCCCCCTCCCCTTTTAAAATTTTTTTTTTAAAGACTTCCTCTTTTGAAGCTGATGTTGAACCATAGTAGTGAACAGCAGCCGTAGCAGCAGGAGCCGCCACAGTAAAGGCTGCACTAGGCCTAGGCCTAGGCTAGGCCTATTATCAAACAAGTGGCAGGGGGGGTGGAAGGGGGGGGGGGGGGGGGGTCGGCAAAGGGGAGATCAGGTGGAGTGGAGATGGGGGGTGGGGGGTGGGGGCGGGAAGGTTGGGGGGGAGAGCGTGAGTTTGGTGTTAGGGTGGGTTGGCAGGTGCTTGATCAAAACACAGACTTTACTATGAGGCTATCTATAAGAGGCCAGATCTGCTTGGATGCCTTGCACTGGCACTTGGTAGGTAGGGCTAGGGCTGCAGCTCTGCTGCTTCTGCTCTGCTTCTGCTTGCCTGCTTGCTCTGCTTCACATAATCCATCCCATGTTCTCCATGTTGACTTTCACTCTGATGCAATCCTTGATGCTGCCTTCATCTACAACCTCCCCTCCCCCCCCCCCCCCCCCCCCCCCCCCCCCCCCAACTCCATCCCCTCCTCTTCCTGTCTATTCATATACTCATCCTTCCTCTCTCTCTTCTTTTCATAGTGTGTCTCTAGCTCTGTCTGAATTCTGCTTATGTATTTCTCTTTTTCTCTCTTGTTTTCCTCTCTGTCGTCTCTCTGCCTGTCTGTCTGTCCCGTCTTTTTCTATTCTGTGTGTCTGTCTCTGTCTCTGTCTGTCTCGTCTCTTCTGTCTGTCTCTCTGTCTG
>CM054144.1:28928819-28941319 GCA_028751875.1 Rapana venosa
TTTTTTTTTTTCTTGGGTGTTGAATCTTGTAAGGGTCTTGACTTGAGTCACGTAAAGGGGTCTAGACTAAACCCAGGCAGTAGTTATCTTCTTTCTTGGTGTTGACTCTTTGTAAAGTGGTCTATGACTTAAGTCACGTAAAGGGGTCTAGGACTAAACCCAGGCAGTAGTTATCTTCTTTCTTGGTGTTGACTCTTTGTAAAGGGGTCTATGACTTGAGTCACGTAAAGGGGTCTATGACTTAAGTCACATAAAGGGGTCTATGACTAAACTTGGGCAATAATTATCTTCTTTCTTCGTGTTGACTCTTTGTAAAGTGGTCTATGACTTATGTCACGTAAAAGGGTCTAGGACTAAACTCGGGCAATAGTTATCTTCTTTCTTTGATATTTTTACAAACTTTATTTCTTTGTTTTCGCTCTTTGTAAAGGGTCTAGGACTGAACACAGGAAATAGTTAACGTTTTTCTGTGTGTTGACTCTGAAAGCGAGTTATGATTAAACTCAGGTAGTGGTTATCTTCTTTCTTTGTTTCCTCTCTTTTTCAGCGTTCTATTGCAGAAGTCAGGTAATGGTTACCTTTATTTTTCTTTCGATTACTCTTAGTAAGCAGGCTATGACTATACAGGCAATTCAGTTCTATTTATTTCGAATTTAATTCAAATACTTTATTTTATCCATCGGATAAATTTATTTTAGGTTCTGAGCAAAGGATTAAACATCTAAGGATAACAGAACAAATCTCACACAGATCATCACAGATACGTCTTTCGTCATACAAAACAGGCGCACACATCAATTAATTGTGTGTGCATAATTCTATTTATTTATTCACTCCATTTTCATTTATTTTATTCTTTTATTTAGAGGATAATGGACTCAGCACACATGAGTTTGCTTTTTTAACACCCAATCCACCTGTGTACGCGATTTTATAAATTTTGTTGTCTGTTCCCACCGGCACACAATAGCCTACTCTCCCGCAAAGCGGAACATGTCTGCAAGGTGTTCTGCATGCGTTCACACTCTGGACCTCAGTTTATAGTCATCCGAGTGTGTGTGTGTGTGTGTGTGTGTGTGCGCGTGCGTGCCTGCGTGCGAGCGTGTGTGCGTGCGGGCGTGCGTGCGTGTGTGTGTGTGTGTGAGAATGTGTGGAGAATGTGTGTGTGTGTGTGTGTGTGTGTGTGTGTGTGCGTTTGTGTGTGACAAGTATGTGTGTGTGTGCGAGTGTGTGCGGCGCGCGCGCGTGTGTGCTCTATTTTTTTGTTTTTATTTTATTCTTTTCTATCGAGGATAATGGAATAGGCAATCGTGTGCTTTTTAAAATCAGTCCCCGCGTGAATGCAGTTTTGTAGATATTGTCATCCGTTCCCACTGGCACACAATGGCCTACCCTTCTTAAAAACGCAACAGATTTCAACGTGTGCGCAAGATGTGTGTGTGTGTGTGTGTGTGTGTGTGTGTGTTGCAGCCATTTATCATTTTGACGTTTTGACGGCTCTCTCCCTCACTCCCCTTCTCTCTCTCTCTCTCTCTCTCTGTGTTGAGGGTGGGGGGAGGGGGGGGGGGGTGGTTGTTGGGAGCTATGTGGGTGGGTGCCCGCGTGCGTGCGTGCGCAAAGTGCTTGCATGTGTATGTTTGTGTGTTTGCGTTATGTGTGGTGTGTTTGCATGTGTTTGCGTGCGTGCGTGCGCGTGTGTGTGTGTGTGCGTGTGTGTGTGTGTGTGGCGCTGGCATGCATGGATGTTTAATTTTGAAGTGCATGTAAATATTTTATTTATATTTTCCCCTCTTTTTTGAATTTCTTGTGGTTTTGTGTGTGTGTGTGTGTGTGTGTGTGTGTGTGAGCGTGTAGTTGTGTGTAAATTTGAATTTGTTAAACTTATTTCTGATTAGTTGCATGTTTAAGAATATATCAAATATGATTGCTCTGATTTTTTCCAATAAGATATAGCACTATATAAATTCTGTAGCATATTGGTATTACTATTATAACATTTATTATTTTTAAAAAGGATTTTACGTAGCTTTTCCATGCATGTTTATTTGTAACAGACGCTTTGATAATGTAAATAGGTTAGAGTTGTTTGCGTGTACTTGGTCTGATTGAGTACGGAGAGAGAGAGAGAGAGAGAGAGAGAGAGAGAGAGAGAGAGAGGAGAGAGAGAGAGAGAGAGAGAGAGAGAGAGAGAGAGAGAGAGAGAGATGCATCCCAGATCATTTGCGCATAGTTTACACTTGTAAACACAGTCATTCATGAATGGAACTTGTGAACAAAAATGTAGTCAAAGTTTTTTGGTTTTATTTGGTATGCTTTTTGCTTTATTTGTACTACATTTAAGTTGACAATTTAAAAAAAGTCATTCTTAAGTTTCCTTTTCAAATTGTTTTATTTCAGCTGCGAGCCGGCTACCCAACCCTAACTCCAGCCTCTTTTTGGGGGGCTGAAGGGGGAGGTAGGCTTTTCCCAATGCTCTGACCAGCAGTGACACAATGACTGACCAGCTGACTTCTGTTCAGGTTTTGAATTCTGACACCAGCATTTGAAAATAGACCAGAATGATGCGCCCATTCCAATAATATAATACGATTTGAAACACAGAAGTGACAAAAAGAGTCTTGATTCTAGCCATGCCAGCGTCACAGCCAGAAAGCACAGACACCCTGAATGATATAAGTGCAAATCATCAGCTTGTCAGCTTTAAAAGAGCTGGAGTTGTTCTCTTGTTCGCTTCTTACACAGTTAACCATGCAATCTTCCTCAGGTCGCTGAATAGCGTACTCCTCTCTAGGATGTGCTCGCCAGTCTGGTTTTCTTTGCCACAGGTATACAGCTGAGAAAGAACGAGTTTCAGCTTTGTGGACCTGTTGTGCCCAGTGCGGAGTCTTAGAATGATAACTGGTTCTTCTTTTGAGATGGTGGTGGTCGTCCTTCTCTACTCTGGGTCGGGCCATTGATTTGATGATTGTCTTCTTTTCGTGGAAGATGAAGGCTGCTTCCGCATTGTTCTTTCTGTGCTCCACGTTTCGCAAGTTCAGCCTGTTCGTTGCCAGGTATACCACAGTGGGCAGGGATCCATTGCAGCACTACACGTTTGTTTTGTGTAAGGAGCTGTAGGAAAGAGTTGAGCAAAACTGGTACGTTTCTCAGGGCAGAAAGTCAGTTGGACAGTCATGTGCCAGTGGTGTGTGCTCACCATTTGATTTCTAACATTTTAAGATATAAATATTCAATTTTGTACAGGGCTGTTATGGCATACAGGAAAAATGGAAATAAAACTGGTTACAAACAACTTTTGTTGATACTATAAAGGAACATGCAATGTTTTCTCCATCACATATTTTATCATCACATGTATTACAGATAAAAAATAGGTTGTAAACGAACGTTTATTCACTTTCTTACATTTCTAGTTGATTCTAGAATAAGCTGAACTGGCTGGTTCAGCAGCCAAAACGTTTGATGAGGTGTACTAAGACAGCAAGAAAATCATTGATATTTGCAACTCAAAAACAAAGCAAAAAAAGTAACATGCTACTGACAAATGGGGTTTCCAATTTTCCTTTTATGGGAATACATCATTTGGAAATTCACTTCATAGACAACATATTAAAAATGCACATAAAACTTAGCTTCAACAGAATTATATTTTAAGATAATGCACATACTATTTTAATTTTGTCCCTGGAGGGATAGAAAAATAGGAGGAGAGGGCAGAAAACAAGTGGGGAGCAATTAACTGCATAATTTAACAGAAACTATCATACACCACGCAAAACTAAGGTCTAAGAATTTCACACAAAGAGGATAGGTAAAAAGCATGACTAAAGCCATGTCATTCAGGTTACTGTGAACAAGAAATGACGCAGGCAATAAGCTACACACATATACTACCCATATGCTTGGAGTAGCTACAAGCAGCTAGGCCAGTTACACAACAACCCATATAAGGCTGACAAATTTCAAGCCTCCAAAATGACTATTGAAACATCAAATGTCAAATAAAAAAGATTGTGAACATCTAAATTAAAAAGAATAAACCGCGTAGCTTATTTCAGAAAGGGCAATGTTATATCTGGATGAAAATCATGAGAGTTTCGACCAAAAAACACAGTCAGGTGTTTTGTACAACTCCTTGTAAGAAAGTTTTATGAAAAACCAAAAATAATCACAAATGCTAAACCATTTTTTAGTTTTATACCACCCAGGTTTTACGGGAGTTAAACGTGAAAGAAGGAAGAACGACGCAGTGATCTAGAATACATAATTTCACAACAAATTTTGACCACACTGGAATTTTAGAATACCAATATTTGAAGTGAAGTTCAAAAATTGCAGAAAAAAGCACACAAAAAATGGACGTAACAGATACAGTACAAAGCTTGAGGAAATGCAAAAAGAAACCTTTACCAATTTTTTTCAGCAGTGAGCATTGATAAAAGTTAAATTCACTTTAATCTTGCCAATACAACCATTTGTTTGAGAGGGGGGGGGGGGTACTCTTACCCCACATTCCTTTTTTCATCATTGTCCTGTTATTCTACTTTTTAAATCATTATGGGGGCTCCCAAACCTTTCCCCCCAATTTTTCTTTTCAGACTAAAAAAGAAAACCAAAACCAGCCCCCCACCAAGAAATCAAACAAACAAAACTGCAATAGAGTACATTTGTGTTCACAATGAGAATCAAAGACTACTGGGAGATATGCAAATGAAGCTGTCTATTATTGAGCTGGCGGGTGGGGTGGTGGTGATATGACTTGGGTAATGAGCATGTCCCCGACTTCTGGCAAGAAAAGAAGGTAATAAAGTAACAGGATAATACCTATACAAAATGTCTACAACCCTATACACAAAATAAATGGAATGCTTTTTCTTTTCCTAAACCGGGTTTTGTAAAACAAAATGGGAAAAATAGCCTTTCTTGTAAAAAAGAAGAAAGAAAAAAAAGTAAAGTGTTCCCATAATCTACGTGGTCGTTAGGGAGCAAGGTGTCAGAGAGTAAGGCTTTTGGTCATTTTGAGCACGGCGCCTGTCTCCTCTCCCTCGCTGCTGTACCTTCCCTGTCCCTAAAGAGGGCAGGCACCCATCTACACTTTTTAAAGTGGGGTGAACTGAGGTATTGTGCTAAAGCCAAGGCGCACGAACGGTCACCAATACAAGAGGTCACCACACTCAATCCTGCTTAATCTTAGCTTGGGGGAGAGCGAGTACTCTGATCACTGGGCATTCTTGCCTTTTTGTAATGCAATTTTGATAAAGATATACACAGAAAATTATCTTTCTCAAAATACTGCTTTTAAATGCGACACTCTAATACTTCTTCCCCCTGCACCCTTTCCGAAAGTACGCGTTCTTTATTTATTATTTTTTTAAAGTCACTTTTGGTTACAGCTGAAAACGGTACAAGCACTATTGACATGCTATTTCAGTACTACTATTTTCCACTTAATGCTCCCCTCACACACACATGCATGCGCGCGCTAACACACACACACATACTCGCACACACGCGTGGGCACACACTTATACACAAACACACAGCCAAAGGCATGGCACACACACACACACACACACACACAAAACACACACACACACACTGAACATATGTTTCACTCTTCCTTTTCAGCAACCCCCCTTATCTGCAATACAAGCTCAGCTCACTGCCTCCCAGTACCATCTCCCAGTGATTCCTCTATAATGTATCATAACCAGCTCCCCCAACTTCTGTTTTAAAATTGTTTTTTTCTTGTAAAATGCATCCCGGCTTCAAATGAATATTCAATCGTACATTCTACAACTGATACCCTTTTTATTTTAAAATACTTTTCTGAAATGCACTTCTTTTCCAATCCCTATGTACTAGAACATTCTACCCCCCCCCCCCCCCGACTTCTAGCACTTCTACCACCCCTCCTCTCACCTAAGCCTGAACAAAAATGTATAGCTATTGACTGTCTGCATATTCCCCTTGTGGGTATGTTGGGCGCTCTTTCAATGGTAAAAAGCACTATCAATTTCTGAAAATTCTGTGCCAGTAACGTCATTATTTCTATCACTCCTTTTTACTCTGCCTTTCCCCTTACCTCTATCCCCTCTTTTTCTTATTTTCCGCCTACCCAACCCATTCTCCTGCCTTTTTTCTCCAAGCAAATTTAACTTAACATTTTTAAAAAATGAACTGCTTCTAAGTCGGAACGTGTCAGCTGAGGTCAGCTGAGGCCAGCGGGCAGACCTCTTGCAAAGTTACAAGCGCAGTATTATAAGACCAGACACTAGGCATTTTATCCATTATGAGGGAACGTAGAAGTGTCAGCACACACCCCGTGTTATCTATACCTGCCTGTTGTGTCCACATGTAGGGAGGGGGCCAGGGTTAGAGTTGAGGTTAGGGTTAGTGTTAAAAAAGTGTTAGTAGCGGGTAAGGGTCGTCTGTCAGCTGGTCGGTCTGAAATGTTAGACTGCATGTGGACACAATGGCATTTAAAGACAAAACGGCGTGTGTAGCTGTTGACACAAGGGTACAAAGCTCTGCAATAGGTTGGAGCTTTAAATCAGCATCACCAGTCCTATCAACAGCTTGTATATTGTACTTCAGTACCTGCACATTTCCAGTTTTTCCTTTTATCGAGATGATTTCAAATCAGACTTTTTTAAAAAACAAATTGCATCAATTTAAAAAAGAGCCCAAAAAGAACCATGTAAGAAAAAATCCATTAGTTAGCCCTTTATTTTTGTGTGTGTATCCCCACTGCTCTAAATGTGCATCTGTTCCCCTCCTAAATCCCCCTTTCCCTTCCTTGCCCCTCCTTCCAACCTGATGTCCCCTCTTCATAACTAGCCTTGGAAACACACATCCCTGAAGTCGGAATGCAGCTACCTAAATGGGGGGGGGGGGGGGGGGGGGGGGGGAGACGGTCGCATACCCAAAAATCTCACCATCGGTGAACCTTAGAGCTCTTGCCGAGCAACGGGGACCACACACAGATATACGCACATACATGCACACACAGACTCACAGACTCACAGACAGACACACTGGCAGACAGGCAGGCAGGCAAGGCACACACACACACGCGCGCGCACAAACACACACACACATAAGACACACACACATAAGACACACACACACACACACACCCCCTCCCTCCCCCCTCACAACACACACACACAAACACACACACACACAAACACCATCTCACTAAAGAAGAAGTCTATCTTGCAATGTGTCATTGGAGGCCAGAGTATAAATTTGCCTATCGCGATGAAAAGTCCTGCAACCTATACATTCTTAGGACTTTTGAGCACAATTCTCCACTGCAGCCAAAATCAAGGGCTAACAGCCTATTTTCTAATTTCCAATTTTTCAGATCTCTGACACTTGGCTTTCTAACGACTGCATAGGTTATGGAGCTCATTTACCTATTTTCCAATAGCTGTGAAAGATGGGTTTCATAGTAAAAAAACAAAACCCCACAAAACATTACAAACCATTGGCAGTTATATCAGAACCAAGGGGCAGATTACCATACAGCATTTTCTTTATCCTTTGATTCGATTTACTGGTAAACAAATATCGCCAATATCACAGGACTTACAATTATTAGGTAAACAGTACTTCCGAAATAAAGCATTAACATCTGATGAAAAAATATACAGATTTTAAAAACAAACATTACTAATAACTGTCATGGTGTATCTATTTCTATATTGATCTGTTTTTTTGTCACATCTCTCCTTCAAATGAATACTTCTAAAAATCTGAAGTTTGGAACCAAAATTCAACATCTTCCTATGTAAGAAAAAAATATACCAGTGAATACATTTGAGAGAAACCGCCAACAGATCGTGTTGCTGGGAAACCTTTCAGGAATACTACAGAGGTGGCATCAGAATAACAATGTAACACCACGAATCCTGGACCGAGGGGTTTCCTCCTCCTCCTCCTCGTTGACCATTCATTGCCTTTAGTCTGGAATTGCTGTCAGACAGGTTGGCTGGTGCTTGGTACTTTGGTTTGGCACCAGAACCCCTGAAAACAGTTACCAACAAGCAGCTTTAGCAACCTTTGCAGCTTATTACATGATCAAACAAAACAGTTCAACCAAACTTGTAAGCACATCAAAATTATCTTAAGAGAAAAATTTGCCGATGAAAAAGTATAGGCAAAAATCAAATCTGGGGCGGAATATCCATAGTGGTTAAAAGTGTTTCGCTCGTGATTTGATGGCCCGGGTTTGAGCCGCCACAAAGGCGCCCGTTTGAGGGGATTTCTCCCCTGGAGTTGACATCAGTAGCGAGTTCACTCCCTTGTAAGTCCTTCGGATGAGACTATAATCTGAAGTCTTTGTGTGCGAACGCACGCAGAATATGTTTTGTACAAAGTTAATACAAGTTCTGCCTTTCGGAAGAGCAGGTCACTTCGTACCAGTACGAATAAGTGACAAAGTCTACCCCCCCCACCCCCCCACAAGAAAAAAAAGCACCCGCATGCAGACACATCATCCCCAAAGTCTGAATATGGCGACCCTAATGGTGGGCCAAAAACGTCGCAAACGCAAAATCTCACCATTGGTGAACATCAGAGCTCTTGCCGATGTACGTTTGTCCGTCGTGTTCGACGATGACCTCCAAAACAGCAGAGGAGGCAGCTGCTGTTTCGGAAATTGGGCAGAAATTTGATTATAGTGGAGATGCCTTGCCCACAGTACATCCCCACTCTCTCGGCCAAGTGGGCATAAGGACAGTCAGCGTTGGAGATGTTCTCCAAAGGCCAACCAGCCCCCAGGGCTGCAGCACATAAGACTGTGCGAATCAAGCCTAGTCAGAGAGTCATAGTCGATCACTAAAGACTAAGCTGTCAAGTGGAATTCCATGAGTGGGAAAGAAAGCCACTGGTCATACAGCCTCTCACTTTGCCGTTGCCCCCAGCGCCAATGATTTAATCAAGAACTGTGATAAAGCCCAGGCACTGACGGCATCAATCTCTTGATGAATGAGAAAAAAAACCCACCCAACAACTCGGCGTACCGTGTTTAGACACCATCTCCTAAGTCGGAGTGCAGCTACCTTAAGTCAGGCAAAAACGGTGGTGTAAGCAAAATCTCACCATTGATGAACCTCGGAACTCAAGCGGAGGGTTAAAAAAAAAAGACGACTTAATTATGTAATCCGAAATGCAGGACCCAAATTAAATTAAAAAAAGCATGCGCCAGTTAAGTTTACTGTTATAAAAAGACACGTTTTCAGTGACATCCAGGTGAATCTGTATTCTTCAACCCACACTGCTGCTGACTTTTTGTCGTATTCCTAGTGGTTTAGCTTCCATGTCGATATTTAGGAATGTTTGTGAAATGCTAGATATATCTCAGTCGACGTTAATACAATTTATTCTCCCACAAATGTTTTACAATGCGTAGTGCCAAATATTAAAAATATAAATCCTTCTAACGAAGTTCAGTAATAACTATAATTATGCACTTTATCCCCAAAGTCGGAATGCGGCTACTTAAATGCAGAGGGAGGGGGGGGGGGGATTGTAGGGGAGAACGGTCACATACGCATAAATCTCACCATTGGTAAATCTCGGAGCTCTAGCCGAGGAACGAAAATAAAGTGCACACCGTTGTGCCCATGGATGTATTAGCAAGATGACTAACGTGACTTTGTTATGAATAATTCAGAATCTATCGGTCACAGGATTGAATCCCAAATACAGCATTGACTCCCCCCCCCCCCCCCCCCCCCGCAAAAAAAAATTCTTCAGAAGAGATTATGAGCCCAGACCCCGTGTGCAAACCGACGTAGAGCATCTTGCGCACACGTTAAAAGCCCGTTCCATTTTTCGGAAGAGCAAGCCATTTTCTGGCTGTAGGCACATATGACAAAAAATCAAATTAAACCCACATGCACACCGCAGGTGTGGCTAGACACTATCCCCCGAAGTGGGAATGCAGCTACCTTGTGAGAGGCTGTATGATCAGCTGCTTTCCCACTCATGGAATTCCACTTTACAGCTTAGTCTTTAGTGATCGACTATGACTGACTAGGAGGCTTGACTCGCACAGTCCTTATGTGCTGCAGCCCTGGGGGCTAGTTGGCCTTTGGAGAACATCTCCAACGCTGACTGTCCTTATGCCCACTTGGCCGAGAGAGTGGGGATGTACTGTGGGCAAGGCATCTCCACTATAATCAAATTTCTGCCCAATTTCTGAAACAGCAGCTGCCTCCTCTGCTGTTTTTGGAGGTCATCGTCGAACACGACGGACAAACATGTGTAATAGCGGGTTAAACACGGTTGCATACACACACAATGTCACCATTGGTGACCCTGGGAGCTCGAGCCCAGGAACGGGAGAAGAAAAAGAAAACCCTCAACGACGCGTGATGAATCAAAGATTGAGACTTCGCATATTCTTTATAAAAACAATAAAAATGCACACTTGCCAATGCTTTTACATTCGTTTGTGTAGAATATGACGACCTTAACAGTGGGCAAAAGCGGTCACAAAGACCGAAAATGCCCCTTCAATCCAACCCGCTCCAGTTGTTTATAGCCCCGCCGACCACATAGGCCGTATCAGGGCTGCCACCTCGCACAATTCAAATCTCAGATTGTATCTGGAATTTTTGTCTGCTTATGGCGTTGTATAAAACGCTGAAGTATTGATTCAGCATCCATCTGCAGCTTCAAGATAGTGCCAATACATTTAAAAACCCAAGCTAAAAAATTTAGAATTTTGTTCAGGGAGTATAGTGCCAAGATATTTAAAAACCCAAGCTAAAAATGTAGAATTCTGTTCAGGGATGGGGAAGGGATAGCCTTGTGGTTAAACTGTTACCCTTGTGATCTGACGGGCCGGGATCGAGCCCCCACACAGGCACCCGTCCAAGGGGATTTTTCCTCTGAGGTACACATCAGGACCGACTATACTCCTCTGAAAATCCTTCAGATAGGACTATATATAAACCGAGGTAGTTTATGTACACGCACGCAGAACATCTTGCGCACACGTTAAAACCCGTTATGTCTTCT
This sequence comes from Rapana venosa, assembly GCA_028751875.1. Classification (NCBI taxonomy): domain Eukaryota; kingdom Metazoa; phylum Mollusca; class Gastropoda; order Neogastropoda; family Muricidae; genus Rapana; species Rapana venosa. Next base: position 28,939,854 of record CM054144.1, read on the forward strand.
GTAAGAGTAGGCCATTACGTGCCGAAAGGAACAGTTGACAGAATTTAAACAAAAAATGCATGCACACTGGTGTGTTCAGACATCCCCGAAGTCGGGATGCAGCTGCCTTAATGGAGGGTAAAAACAGTCGCATACGCAACATCTCACCAGTGGCGATTCAAGGAGGTCTAGCCAAAGGAACACAATAAAGTATGTACTTACGTTTGTGAGTTCTTGTGACGGCCATGTCAGGTCTGGATACATCCAGTCGCCTCGATGTCAGGTTTGGAGAGGTATTGCAGGTGCGAAGTCAGTGTTGATAAGATATTGCAGGTGCGAAGATAGCTGTTGATAGGTATTGCAGGTGCGAAGTCAGGTGTTGATAGATATTGCAGGTACGAAGATAGCTGTTGATAGATATTTCAGGTGCGGAGATAGCTGTTGATAGATATTGCAGGTGTGGAGATAGCTGTTGATATATATTGCAGGTGCGAAAACAGCTGTTGATAGATATTACAGGTGCGAAGATAGCTCTTGGTGTCGAAGATAGCTGTTGATAGATATTGCAGGTACGAAGTCAGGTGTTGACAGATATTGCAGGTACGACTTCAGGTGATAGATATTGCAGGTACGAAGATAGCTGTTGATAGATATTGCAGGTGCGAAGATAGCTGTTGGCAAGTATTACAGGTGCGAAGATAGCTGTCGATAGATATTGCAGGTGCGAAGAGCTGTCGATAGATATTGCAGGTGCGGAGATAGCTGTTGGTAGGTATTGCAGGTGTGGAGATAGCTGTTGATAGATATTGCAGGTGCAAAGATAGCTGTTGATAGATATTGCAGGTGCGAAGAGCTGTCGATAGATACTGCAGGTGCGAAGATAGCTTTCGATAGATATTGCAGGTGCGAAGATAGCTGTTGATAGATATTGCAGGTGCGAAGATAGCTGTTGGTAGGTTTACAGGTGCAAAGATAGCTGTTGATAGATATTGCAGGTGCAAAGATAGCTGTTGGCAGGTATTGCAGGTGCGAAGATAGCTGTTGATAGATATTGCAGGTGCGAAGATAGCTGTTAGTAGGTATCGAAGATAGCTGTTGACAGATATTGCAGGTACGACGTCAGGTGTTGACAGATATTGCAGGTACGAAGTCAAATGATAGATATTGCAGGTACAAAGATAGTTGCTGATATTTCAGGTATGAAGACAGCTGCTAATAGTTATTGCAGGTACGACGATAGCTGTTGACGGCTATTACAGGTGCGAAGATAGCTGTTGATAGATATTGCAGTTACGAAGATAGCTGTTGACAGCTATTGCAGGTACGAAGACTGAGGTTGACAGATATTGCAGGTATGAAGACAGGTACGAAGCCAGCTGTTGATCTTGCAGGTATGAAGGCACAGGTACAAAGTCAGCTGTTGATAGATCTTGCAGGAATGAAGACACAGGTACGAAGTCAGCAGTTGATAGATTTTGTAGGTATGA
>CM054144.1:28946319-28953819 GCA_028751875.1 Rapana venosa
TTCAGCTTCATTTATCTTCCCCAGACGCACGCAGAATACTTTGCCCACACGCGTTAAAAGTTGTTCCATCTTTCGGAAAGAGTATAGTAGGCTTTTGTGTGCCGGTGAAAATATGAGAAAATTAACGAAACCGCACGTACATAAGTGATGGATGTAGAAAAAGTCATTATACTGTAAATAGAAGAATTCAAATAAAAATAGAGAAGGAGCAAAGTGCCTAACAGGTGAACTGTGGGGTTCTGGGTCTGATTCCCACGCCCTGCCCTATCCTTCCAACTTGGCGACAAAATCACTGAATGTCAAAGTAATTTTAATGAGACTATAAACCGAGGCCCTATGCGTGAATGCACGCAGAGGATATTACGCACATGTTAAAAACCCATTCTGTCTTTAGGAAGATTAGGCCATTTCGTGCTGGTAGAACGGAGAACAAAATTTAAATGTAATGCATGCACACAGCGTCGTGTTTAGACAGCATCCCCGAAGTCAGATGTCGGCTACCTAAATGCTCGGGGAAGTAACGGTCCCACAAAAGTATACAAAATATACAAATAAAGTATGTCTGTAAAGATTGTCAAACCAAACCCACCCCTCTTCTCGTCCTCATTTAGTTAAAAGCCTTACTATCCAACATCAGTAGCATTTTGCTACCTCACTCTCAAAAATATCTGAAGAACATGCTACCTGCATTCCCGATTCATTGCAAACTGTGTTTTACTAATTGTAGTTGACCATTTTAATACTCAGTGGAAATTATATCCATCACACTATGTATTCCACGACAGAACTTGCATAAGGTTACTAGACATTTGTACTATGTGATGGGTGTGAATAAGATTATACCTTAACTAAACGATGGGTTCTTCCCGTGGAGAAAATTTAAATTTCGGATAAATTAACCTTAAGTCGTTGGAAGACGTGAGGATGGGGTTTTCGATACAAGTTTTCGAAATCAAACTGTTTCACTTCTCTTTTACACAATAAAACAAGGCAAGTTTTATTTCTTGCATCCATACCCCACTCCCTACATAAGAAAAAGTCCAAGCAAAACTGTGTGAAGGGTGGGGTTAGTGGGGATGGGGGGGGGGGGGGGGGGCGTCTATCTGTGCTTTTGGTGAGTGACAACTCTGATCCATGCCATGAGTAGCTAACTTTGGGAACCCTTACCCCAGCACTAAAATCTGAAGTACTAAATAAAAACAACCGGCTGAACAGCACTGAAAACTCCATGCAATTATACCTGTTGTAATTTGATTTTTTTTGTATCAAGGAACCGATTGGCACCTGTTTGATGAGCATCTATATACAGGCTATACTCGTCATGGATGGACCTTCCATCAGTTGTGAGGCTTAGGCTTGATCCAGTCCTAGGGATCGGGATAGCCTGGCTGGTCAGAGCGTTGCGCATTGCGCTCATGATCTGCTGACCCGGGTTCGAATCCCGTTTAAGGGGATATTTTCCCTGGATTTAACATTAGTGCCGACTCCACTCCCTCCCAAGAGTCCTTCGGATAGGACTATTGACCGAGGTTGCGTGTGCGAACGCACGCAGAACATCTTACGCACACGTTAAAACCTGTCCCGCTTTCGAAAAAGTAGGCCCTTGTATGCCGGTGGTAACATAAAATTTACAAAACTGCATACACATGGGGACTAGTAAAAAAGGACGCATTTGCCGATTCCATTATTCTCGAAAATAAATAAATAAACAAATACATTACTACTACTGTTCCGGGATAAATTAGCATCATCTTCACAATTATTCCTTCCGACGGCTGCTCGTTTTTCTGCTATTTTACACTACACCCTTGGAGACTGCAGGGAGATTTCCCTCCCACCCCCCAACAAAAAAAAATCAAAGACAAGAAAAGACCTTACTTATTCGATATTGTACAAATGTCATAAATGTCATCAGACCCAATAAGCTACTACTATTTTTTTTTAAACAAATTTGATACAGGCTTGATTGAAGACTATTTTAGAGCCAGATTAAAAAAAACAACAACCCTGTCAGCTTACATCTAGCGGCTTAACTATTACTCTTAATTTGCAAAAAAGAGCTATAAGCTCCCGATGAGAAGGACGATAAAAGAAAATACTCACACAGAGTCTGCTTCTTCAAGTCTTCACTGATCAGTATGATATGTTGACAGTCAGGTCTTTGAATCAAAGGTCTTTCTTTTCCCCCTCTGTCCCAGCAGTGCAAGTGGTCCGCACTGCAGTTGTGGGCTGTTCGAAATGACGCCTTGCCGCCAACTCACCTGCCTCACACCCAGTCGACAGCTGAACACTGCTTACACGAAATGCAAAACACTTGCTGTCCAGATCACAGAGTTACAACAAAAAAGTTTTAAGAAAAAGAAAGAAAAATGAAAAACGAAAGAAAAGAAAAAAAAGGTAAAGCAGAGAAAAGCAAGAAAATAGAAAGCAAGGAAGGAAGAAAAAAGAAGAAGCTTACTTTGGCAGTGAAGTTTCATGCTGCTTTGGGTGATGTTTCTGCTCTCTATTTCCAGCCTTTCTGTCTGTATTTTTCTGTCTGATTTAATGTCTGTCCATCCACCTGTCTATTTTTGTACGTCTGTCTGTCTGTCTGTCTGTCTGTCCGTCTGACTTCGTGGGTGGCTGGCTGCCTGGCTCGCTGACCGAATCTGTCTGTCTGTCTGTCTGTCTGTCTGTCTGTCTGTCTCTCTCTCTCTCTCCTCTCTTTTCCTCTCTCTCTCTCTCTCTCTCTCTCTCTCTCTCTCTCTCTCTCTCTCTCTCTCTCTCTCTTCAAAAGTATCAATAAATCAAATGAAACAAAGTTGACTGAATTCCTGTTATTGCTCAAAGACAACGGTGATTTCAAACCAATCTTTTATTCATCGACCACATTCAAGTGTGTGCTACACCATAATTATAATTATTTATGATATGTAATGTTTATAACATATAATATATGTTTGCTAGCACACAATTTAAATTTTACTCATCTCAACGTTTTATTGAGTTGAAAAGATTTGCATGTGCAGCCACGAAAGACTGCCAGATATAATTATAGTGTCATGTACTGTAGGATAGCGTAATGTACAGGAATCAGAAGAGTTACAAGGAGCAAGCCCAGAGGAAAAACTTGGGTAGCTGGCTCATTAGACAAAAAAAGACAGAAGGCAGAGAGCCGAGGAGAGCGAGAGAGAGAGAGAGAGAGAGAGAGAGAGAGAGAGAGAGAGAGAGGAGAGAGAGAGAGAGAGAGAGGAGGGGGGGGGGGGGGCGGGGCGGGGAGAGAGATTGATTGATTGATAATCATTATTCCCAAGGGTTACATTGATTGATAATCATTATTCCCAAGGGTTACAGATAAGTATTGAGGCACTTTTTTTTTCATCAGGCCCTTGCCCTGAGAAAGGACTATCCTTAATAATCTGAGCTAAACGTTTCGGTTAAACGGAAAAGTAACAACAAAAATAAAATATTTTTTTAAAAATTGCAAAAACAATCTATATATACATCATATGAGAGAGAAAGAGAGAGAGAGAGGAGAGAGAGAGAGAGAGAGAGAGAGGAGAGAGAGAGAGAGAGAGAGAGAGATTTTTTATTTATTTATTATTTTATATCGAGGATAATGGAATAAGCACTCATGTGCTTTTTTACATCCAGTCCCCGTGTGTATGCGGTTTTGTAAATTTTGTTATCTGTTCCCACCGGCACACAATGGCCTACTCTTTGAAAAGCGGAACAGGATTTAACGTGTGCGCAAGATGTTCTGCATGCGTTCGCACACGGGGCCTCGGTTTATAGTCTCATCCGAAGGACTTTGACATTCAGTTCGATTTTTTAGACAAACTGGGAAGAAAGGGCGAGGCTGGGAATCGAACCCAGAACCTCACGGTTTACTTGTTGGCAGGCAAACGTCTTAACCATCCTGCCAGAGACAGACAGACAGCAGACAGACGACCAACAGTACAGACCTCAGGGTTGCCCATGTATGGATGGGTGATGCTGGGGCAGACTGCTGCATTATACATCATGGGATGGCAATGACAACACTCCATCCACCTCTCCCCTAGCCATCCCCTTCCCAACTACAGTAGTAGCTCCAGTACCAATGTGGTGACATCAGTCTGCTGCAAATATCATGTCCCTTGAGGATTCGTCTGTATGCATCACTTACTGGGGCAACATCAATATCACACACACACACAACTATCTATCTATCTATCTATCTATCTATCTATCTATCTATCTATCTATCTATCTATCTATCTATCTATCTATCTATCTATCTATCTGTCTGTCTATCTATCTATCTTTCTCTCTATCTATCTGTCTATCTGTCTATCTATCTGTCTGTCTGTCTGTCTGTCTATCTATCTATATCTAAGTAGAGCAGCGTCGAGCGTAGTTACCTGTTAGATGGGGGACCGTTTGCGCGCCTTGGCTTCAGTACAGTCAGTACAGTCCCCTAGTTCACCCAGTTGTAAATGGGTACATGTCTCTTTAGGGTCAGGGAAGGTAAAGCAGCGAGGGAGAGGAGATGGGAGCTGCCCTCAATATGCTGGCCACTAGAGAAGTGAGGTCTCTGACGCCTTGCTCCCCTATGACCTTATAAGTTATGGGACACCGATACATAAAATATATATATATATATATATATATATATATATATGTATATATATGCATATATATGTACACACACACACACACGCACACACACACACACACACACACATATATATATATATATATATATATATATATATATATATATACATATATACATACATACACACACAAACAGCGCGCATGTGTGTCTAATATCAATCAAATTGTTGTAAAACAACCTGACAATGCAAACCACATGCATGCATTACTGAGTCTCATTTACTACAAGAAAGAGGACCATGCACATTTGCTTGAAATGATTATTGTACAGTCTCCCATGCACAGTCCACCTTACCCTGCCTTTGCTCTGATCAAATCCATATATACCCACATTCTCAAAGGCCTTCTAAAGGACCGCTCTTTCTACCACCACCCTCACCACCCTCATTCCAATGGCCAACACTCACGTGTCAGGGATAAGGCCACGTAGCTATTTTCTGATTTCCGGTTTCCGTGTAATCCAGACGCCCTCTTCAAGTAACCAGAACGCGGTTGTCTCCACTTACATTGTAATTGTTCTGTCAATACTGTCTTGGGCTCGGAAAATGTCCTGGTCCACGACACCAAAGGCTGCGATGTATCGTTGCTTCAGGAGTCAAGTAGTGGTTTTATTGCAGTACTATGTGGATCGGTGGCCTAGAGGTAACGCGCCTGTCTAGAAAGCAAAAAAAAGTCCGGGTCGGAAGTGTGCGGTGGTTCAAATCCCGTTTAGACCCGAAACTTTTTCCCCATCCATTAGATCATGAGTGGTGGTCTAGGCGCTAGTCTTTCGGATGAGACGATAAACCGAGGTCCTGAGTGTTGCACATAATTATTAAGCGCACGTAAAAGAACCCACGGCGACAAGAGAGTTGTCCCTGACAAAATTCTGTAGAAAAAAGCCACTCTGATAGGGAAACATATACTGTTGCAGACAGGAAAAATAAATAGGCGGCGCTGCTCTTGTGGCGATGTGCTTTCCCCGGGGAGAGCAGCCCAAATTTCACGCAGAGAATTCTACTGTGACTTAAAATTGTATGAATAAATGAATAAAAGGAAAAAACGTGCTCGGTTTCAAGTAATATATTTTGTCCTTGCACATGCGTTTATGTGTATTACTTTGTCAATGTAAAGGTGTTAAGTCCAATCAATTCAAATCCAAGTCAAGTCTAAAACACTTTAATCTTGCCCTTGAAGGGCAATTACAATACTGACTGGCACATTGATATGTATTATAATCTTGAAAGACAAAAGAAAGCTAGCTACATTTCATGTGTGTTGAAACATTTTGAGAAAACTTCAAATAAAGATAAAAAAAACACACTCACTCATGCACGCATGCTCGCAGGTACGCACACACACACACACACACACACACACACACACACACACACACACACACACACACACACACACACACACACACACACACACACACACGGATGAGACTATAAACCGAGGTCCCGTGTGTGAACGCAAGTAGAACATCTTGCGCACACGTTAAATCCTGTTCTGCTTTTCGTAAGAGTAGGCCATTGTGTGCCGGTGGGAACAGATGACAGAATTCCCAAATCCGCATACACACGGGGACTGGATGTAAAAAAGCACATAAGTGCTTATTCCATTATCATCGATATAAAAGAATATAATAATAAATAAATAAATATAATAATAATAATAATAATAATAAGATAAACACACACACACACTCACCAATGTAGGAGTCATCATCATCATCATCAGACCCGTGACCTTGGCGGTCGTGGGGGAGACATGAAAGACGATGCCGTGGTAAGCCTCCTCCATCCATCTCGGTCCTCGGCTCTGCGCAGTAGTGCCGAGTCAATGAGTACAATGTTATAAAAAACATTGACTAGAATGGATACATAAACTTATTATTTACGCATGCACGCACTCACACATGCACGCACTCATGCACGCTTTATATAAGCTCTGACTTTCTTGCAATGCTCAGAAGTATAGGGGGCGCTTCACAAGGTGCGATTTCGAGTGGCTTGTGGCTGTCTGTTCTCATAATTTCTCACCTGAGATATGGAAGTATTCTTGAGTCTGGAGCCTTAGTCTTCTGTTAGTACATACAACTTTTGTTCAAAATGGAATCATGTTTGAAAAATACCTTTTTTTTAAAAATAGAGGAATGTACTGTGTGTTCTTTTGTTTTCAAATTCAAGAAGACAATCTGCATCTCTCTGAAACAATCTCCATAGAAACTGCTCAGAGAAGCCTAAAGAAGACCGTGTTTAGAAATACAGTGACAGTTCATGTGCCTATGCTTCTCTTTTAAATATAATACAGTGTCTGTTTGTTCTAGAAAAAGAAAAGTTTCTTCAACTTACACTGGCTCTTTTTGATGGCTGTCAGTCCTCTGTGTGTGTGTGTGTGTGTGTGTGTGTGTGTGTGTGTGTGTGTGTGTGTTGAGATAGTCAAAGTCAAAGTCAAGTAAAAGTCAAATTTTTATTTTCAGATGGTACATCGAATTAGCAATGCATTTGCTTTATTGTTTTTTTTCCGTCAAGCCATCTTCTACGTAGAAACAAAAGTAACTTCATGAATAATATTTAACTACAACATTGGTACATCAACCCATAACAATGAAATGTACCAAAAAAAGATTAAAAAAACAAACAAACAAACAGATAAGACATTAGTGAAATAGTTTCAGATGTGTGTGTGCGCGCGCGCGCGCGCGTATGTGTGTGTGTGTGTGTGTGTTTGCTAGATATATTTTTGAAAAGAGTTATTTTGTATTTGGAATCATATATATTTTTGAAAATATTATATCTTCTAGAAGATACTTTTCTCATTACATTGGTCTTCAAAAGTTTGTTACTTTCACATGTCTAGGCTTGTTTCTAATCAGAG
>CM054144.1:28956319-28971319 GCA_028751875.1 Rapana venosa
TAGACAATAACCCCAAAGAAAGTATGATAAGTTGAAGTTCTTCAGTGGTCTATAGGGTGAGCCTTTTACTGACTAGAAGGGCCGAGGAATAGTGGCTGCAATGCACATGTTCATGAGAAGGCATACACATGCTGTTATGTTTGTGCGTTGTGCTCAGGCACTTTACCGTTATGAAAATGTTATGAAATATAGCATATACTCTCTCTCTCTCTCTCTCTCTCTCTCTTTCTGTGTCTATCTGTCTCTGTCCGTCTGCTGTGTGTGTGTGTGTTGTGTGTGTGTTGTGTGTGTGTGTCGGTGTGTCTCTGTCTGTGTCTGTGTCTCTCTCCCTCTCTCTCTCTCTTGCTTTTGGTGTGTCTATCTTATCTCTCTTTGTTTCTTTCTCTTTCTGTTATTCTCTCTCTCTGTGTCCTTCTATCTGTCTGTCTGTCTTCTGTTTGCTCGGTGTTCTGTACAAACCATCTGTTCACACCATTCCCTTTTTTGAAAAAATCGTATATGTAGAGAATATGGTGTAAGTCCAATGATGTCGGCAGTTTGAAAGAAATATGTATAATCACCTGCATCAGGTGTCAATGTATGGATGAAATAGAATACTTTCCTCTCTCTCCATACACACACATTCACGCACACACACACAATTACACAGACACAGACTCACAGACACAGACGTACACAGACAGACACACAGAGACACACACTCGTGTTATCTATCTATCTATCTATCTATCTATCTATCTATCTATCTATCTATCTATCTATCTATCTATCTATCTATCTATCTATCTATCTATCTATCTATCTATCTATCTATCTACTACCTACCTACTACTATCATCTCTATCTATCTATCTATCTTCTGTCTGTCTTCTGTCTTCTATCATCATCACATACACACACTCGTCGCTTCCCACGTCATCGCACCAAACACAAATATATATATATATAAAGTAACTTATATAACATAAATTTATCAATATTTCACATACGTTTGTCTTCTTCAGCGGAAATGTGTGTGTTGTGGTTGTTGTGTTTGCGTGCGCACACGCGCACACACGCGCGGGCATGCGTGCGTGCGCGCGAGTGTGTGTATGCGCGCACGTTCGCGTGCGCGAGCTAGTGAACGCTTCGATATCTCTGATTTACATTTCAGCATACAAAAAAACTCAGTACGCAGTTCTAGTAATCTTACGAAACTTGGGGAGTTTCCTGATTTATTTGGTGTCTGGGTTTTCAGCCCTTGGACCTTCAGTGAAATAGGGTAGCACTGGCTCGATGGCGTCTGGACTTGACTGTGAATGCTTCCCTCCCTACAGCTGTGTAGTCTGGTTAGTCTACTAGGGTCTGGCTGTGCTCTGCTCAGCCATTCAGAATCAGAGAAGAGACAGATGCTCCTCCACCAGATGTTTCGCCATCACATTATTAGCAAAGACTTCTGCCTCTCCTTTTTTTTTCTCTCTCCCTATTTTTCCCTATCCTCTCTCTCTGTGTCTCTGTGTCTCTGTGTCTGTGTCTCTGTCTCTCTTCTCTCTCTCTCTCTCTCTCTCTCTCTCTCTCCCCCTCTCTCTCTCTCTCTCTCTCTCTCTCCCTCCCTCTCTCTCTCCCCCTCTCTCTTTCTCCTATTTTCTCCTTCTCCTCTCTTCGTATTCTTTCGTTCTTTCTTCTTTCTTCTCTTTTCTCTCCTCTCTCTCTCTTTCTGATATCTTCTTCGTCTCTTATCTCTTCTTCTCTCTTCTTTCTTTCTTCTCTCTTTACTGTCATCTTTCGTTTTTCTCTCACTTCCGCTCCATCCTACTCCTCCCTCCTTTGTTTCTCCTATTTCTGCCTATTTTCATCTTGTATTCTTTCGATGTCTTATCTTCTTTTTTCTTGTTGTTTACTCTCTCTCTCTTCTTTTTGGAGTAATTATATTTATGTCTTTTAGTATGTTGTTTTCTTCTTAGTGCTTTAGTTTTCATTTTAATGTGAAGATTTTTGGGGGGATGTTTTTATTCACAGACACAGAGACAGAGAAAGACACACAGAGACACACACACATACAATGTTTATATATATAATTTATATATATGTCATCATATAGATATATAACCACTATACACACTAAAATAGACCACACATTCACCACACACACACACACACAACACACAAACACCACACCCCACACACAACAACGCACCACAACACACACCACACACACACACAACACACACCACACACACACACAGCCACACCAACACACACAACACAACCACACACACACACACACACACCAATCCCACTTGCCTCTTGCCACCAGCACATCACTTCCACCTCGTCTCATTGTATTCCACCTTCTTCCTTCTATCTTTTCTCAGCAGACTGTCACGACGCTCTGAATCCCATTGTTTTCTTGTACTGATGACTTACAAATGCGGATCAAATCTAGAGTCTGGCAGAACATCTTTTGCACACGTTAAAACCCGTACAGCTCTTGGGAAGAGTAGGCCATGTCCATGAAATGATACATAGAATGCATACAGACGGGTACTGGATGTAAAAATGCTATTTCATTATCTGGATAAAAAATACAAAAACCCAACATACAACACAACAACAACAGCTTAATCAACCTCATAAAAAATACACAAAACCCACACACATACAACACAACACACAACACATACAAACACACACAACAAAAAACACACAACACACACACACACACACACACACACACACACACACACACACACACACACACAACACACACACACAACACACACACACACACACACACACACACACACACACCACACACAACACACACACACACGAACACACACACACACGAACACACACACACACACACACACACCACACACACACACACACACACACACACACACACACACACACACACACAACACACACACACACACACACGATGTCGTAAAGGCCACGGCAAAAGATGTTGATACTTCCTGCCTGCCTCTCACCAACCCATCACCTCCGTCTCGTCTTATGGTACCCCACCCTCTTCCTTTTTCCACTTGTCCTAGCAGACTCGACTGCCATGACGCTCTGAATCCCATTGTTTTCATTCACTGATGACTTACAACTGCAGATCCAGTCAAGTCTGGATGTCTGGTTATAAATCCTAGTGTCTACTACAGACAGAGAAACTATAATGTCACACTGTACTAGAGGTCCCTCGTAGATCAAACTTGATGTAGGTACCCTCAGTCTAGCAAATGATAGAGATTTATATATACCGGTCACAGCATTCATGAGCGTGGTTGTTTTAATGGCTGCAGTTTGTGGTTGTGTGATGGTGTGTGTTACAACAATTCTCGACTGATCATAAAGGATGTCTATGTATGTATGTATGTATGCTATGTATGTATGTATGTATGTATGTATGTATGTATGTATGTATGTATGTATGTATGTATGTATGTATGTATGTATGTATGTATGTATGTATGTATGTATGTATGTATCTATCTATCTATCTATCTAGCTATCTATCTATTTCTCTATCTATCTATCTATCTATCTATCTATCTAGCTATCTAGCTATCTATCTATTTCTCTATTTCTCTATCTATCTATCTATCTATCTATCTATCTATCTATCTATCTGTTGGTCTCTCTGTCTGTCTGTATGTATGTATGTATGTATGTATGTATGTACGTATGTGTGTGTATGTGTGTGAGAGATAGAACACTTTAACATATCAAATCTGACTTATGAAGCCTGCACAGTTTTTTCATATCTAAATATATATGTCCAGACAACTTTGAAGGTCTAACCACCTTCCTCCAAGTCAACCTTTGGAAAATGGGCAGAGATGCTATATTGCAAGCCAGCATTGCCGCGCCTGCCTCGGGAAACGTTTTACAAAGTACCCAGAACTTTAAAAAAAAAAGTTAACTTCAACATAAGTTAGGCGCAGTCAGACCAGGGAAGGTCTTTTAGAAGTCTTTTGGTGTAAAGTGAGACAGAGATGATTTATGGGGAAGGAGCAGTAAATGGATAGAAAAAAGCGAGACAATTTCCGTATGATTATGATCTCCCCTGTGGGGGTCTCGGGGCGCTTGTCAGTATAAATAGCATCCCCATCTTCTGGAAATGCTGCGTTTGGATTTCTCTCTGTTTCTATCCCTCTCTTCGTTTCTGTTCTGTTCCTTTTCTTCATGTCACCTCCTTCTTGTCTTTTTTTCTGCCTTTTGGCCCATTCTCCTGTCTTTTTCCCCCAAGACAAATTAAAAAGATAACAATTCTCTCTTGTGCCGGAGTCGGATGCGCTGGGCCTGACTTGACAGGCGCTGATCGGCATGACAGTGTAGTTTTGCTCCTATGACAGACAGTAGATGCTGTCTTGCGACGACGACAACGAAGAAGAAGAAGAAGAAGAAGAAGTAGAAGAAGCTGTTTTTAATTTTTTTGTAAGAAGAAGATAAACAATGCTCGACAGGCCTGTATTTGTAAACGTATCCTTCGTGGTCTGACATGATTTGTCTGTGTGTATACATGTGCTTGTGATCTTGCAGTACACAACAACTTTTATCATAAGATTTTTTTTTAACCATTTGACAGGTGTATGCGAATTTAAATATAAATCTGGTGCTCTGAAGATAAATTGATGCCTGAACCTGGCGTCCATTGCTTTGTTCATTAGTTAGTTCTTGAAAACATTTAAGTTGACTTGTTAACCTCTGTTGACAGTTTTTTACGTTTTCTATCATTGAAAATCACAAAAGCACTGTTACCCTCATTGCTACAAAATCATGATGCTACACGAGAGCCTCTTAAAGGTAGCGATGGTGGCGGCGGTGGTGATGGTAGATACTAGGCAGCTAGAATTTTGTTATAAAACAAAAACCACAATAACTTGCATGTTAGATATCAATTACAAATGTTGTGTGTCACTTAAACTTCGTTACAGAAACAGACAATGTCTTTGAGAAAATGGATTAAACATCACCTTGACTGCGGCAGTATTTGACCTATTTCTGAAAAGAGAAAAAAAGTAATACAAGGAGGCAAAACTAAAAAAAACAAGTTGATGGTGATTTATCATCCGCTCCTGTTGCCTTTCTTGCCAAAGATGTCAGGTAGGAAAAGATCTTTTGGCTGTTTAATATCTCTTTGACAAAACTCTCACAAAGCTAATGACTTTACTCCTGCCATTGATATTTCAATGGTGTGCTTTGTCCGTATAATAGTGATATAGCCAAACATCAATCTATGCAAAGTTTACTTGACATTAAACAGGCGAATGTCTGTCAGGCACTAGAATAGTAGAGGCCGCTTTGGATATCATGCGCCACAATAGTGACACTAAGGCTGAGACTAAGATGGAAGATTTTGTGTTTGTTGTTCTTGGAGAGGAAATAGTTGTCTCGGTTTTGGCTGTTCATACTGTTGTTATCATTGTTTTTCTTCAATTTCATCAGTGATCGATGTATGGTAATCAGTTTTTGTCTGGGTGAACCTTCTTTATTTCAGTTACATTTTTACGGTGTGTGTTTATGATGCATTTTATCAAAGATAAAAATTGACTGCACGTTGTTTTTTTGTTAGTGCCTGTGAGGTTTGCCATTGAATTTCGTTGTTTGTACTGCTGCTACCGCTGTTGCCACTGTTGTAGTTCCTGTTGTTGTTGCTGTTGCTGCTGCTACTGTTTCTATTGTTGCTGATACTCCTACTACTGTTATTAATCGCATTGAAGTTGCTGTTTCTTTATATAGTTATTGTTGCTGCAGTCTTCTTCTCTTTCTTGCCTCCAACTTCTTGTATACAATTAATTACCGCTTTTCCCCCTCATCCTCTGTTACTTTTAGATATATTTCCCCTCAGCAGTCACACTATAATTATATCAATTCCCATCTTACACTTTGTATTCTATCTTGTCTCCTTCCCCCCCCCCCCCCCCCCCCCCCACCAACTAACCCTAGCCATCCACTAACCTCTTTTTTGGGCTCTCTTTACTCTCCATCTTCTCCTTGCTTTAGCGGGACTTCAAGACACTGTGTGTCGCATCTCTTTTGTCAAGTGGTAACTTACAAGTGTAGGTCAAGTCTGCGAGTCTAGACCAGACCCGTTTCCCCCCCAGAACAGACCAACTCTACACCAGTGAAGTCAGTTTTCCAGCCAGTCTAGACACCAACGTCAGTTTAGTGCTAGTGCTTCCAGCTACAGCGGATGGTGTATGGCCACTTTCTCCTGTGAAAAGATGGATAAAAAAATATCTTGTTTCGGTGATGCTTCCAGTTATGTTGTTGGGTAGACTGGGGGGGGGGGGGGGGGGGGGGGGGGTCTAGAGGTAACGCACCCCCGTCTAGAAAGCAAGAAGATTCGGGTTCGATCCTCGTTTGAATATGAACATCCCCCCCCTCCCATCCACTAGACCTTGAATGGTGGGTCTGGGTGTTAGTCTTTCAGATGAGATGATAAACCAGCGTTCTATGTGTAACACAAAATCAACGCACGTCAAAGAAGTCAAATAGCAAGGAGATAGTTAACCCTGTCAGCGTTCTGCAGGGAAAAAAGTCACTCTGGCAAGGAAACATAATATAATATAATATAATATAATATAATATAATATAATATAATATAATATAATATAATATAATATAATATAATATAATATAACATAACATACTATAATATAATATAATATAATATAATATAATATAATATAATATAACATATATAAATATAATATAATATATATAATATAAAATAATATAATATAATATAATATAATATAATATAATATAATATAATAAGTGTATATCATACACACGCAGGCAGAAAAATAAAATATTTTAAAAAATTGGAAAGAGTGGCGCTGCTTTTGTGGCGATACGCTCTCTTCGGGAAAGCCAACATTTCACGTAGAGAAATCTGCCGTGATTGAAAGTATTATAAGACACACACAGTACATGAAGGTGACGGGGTAATCATCATTGGTAGCGGTTACAGCCGACATCTCAGGTGGTGATAAAACTGTTTGGCATTAACCCTGTGGGTTACGCTGAACCCTTTCATAGAGCTTTTAAACTATTTCTGGACCTAACATTGTGTGTGTGTGTGTGTGTGTGTGTGTGTGTGTGTGTGTGTATGTGTGTGTGTGCGTGTGTATGTGTGAGTATGTGTGTGTGTGTAAGTGTATATGTGTGTGCGTGCGTGCGTGTGTGTATGTGTGAATGTGTATGTGTGTGTGTGAGAAGATTGACTCGCAGGCTGTGTGTGATTTGTGCTCTCAATCATGTGATACTTTTTTTTAAAGTTATATTTTGTTGTTTGTTGTTGTTGGGTTTTTTTCTACAAAAATCTCTTTTCATACATAAAGAGTAAAACAATATCATACGGCAGTGCATACACTTAACTTTCTTTTTGTGTGTGTTTTACTTCCTGCAAAATGAAGTAAAGTTATAGACATCCGTAACGCGACAAATGATTCTGTATTTCAATATCGGCTAAGGTTGATGGTTAGCTACTCTCTTTTGGATTTTTTTTGGGTGGTGGTGGTGGGGGGGGGGGGGGGGGGGGGGGTAATGTCCTCTCCCGGCACTGCAATTACACTAATGGATGCGGGTATTCTAATGCACTTTACAAGCTGTTGATTTATTCATTTATCAATGGATTTTTTTTAACGAGTCGACAGTTGGGTGTCATGGTTCCCCCCCCCCCCCCCCCATCCCCCCACTCCTTCGTACTGCAATTGCGCTGTAAACAAAAAGTTGTCTTTCCCTATTTCGTCAACAGAGTGTCGGGTGAAAATGTTATGAAAATTACAATATTTTATCAACGTGCATCAGATTTGGTGAAACGCTGAATCAACGTGAATGAAATTTGGTATTGGTGGCATGTTGTGAAAAGATAAGGTCTTATAAAAATAGTTGTCGTTGGCTGATCGTTGTGAAGAATGCAACATCAAGAGAGAGAGAGAGAGAGAGAGAGAGAGAGAGAGAGAGAGAGAGAGAGAGAGAGAGAGAGAGAGAGAGAGAGAGAGAGAGAGAGAGAGACAGAGACAGAGACAGAGACAGAGACAGAAACAGAGAGACAGAGAGAGACTGAGGGAGAGACAGAGAGACAGACAGAGAGAGAGACAGACAGAGTGAGACAGAGAGAGAGAGAGAGAGAGAGAGAGAGAGACAGACAGACAGAGTGAGACAGAGGGAGAGACAGACAGAGAGAGACACAGAGAGAGACAGAGAGAGAGACAGAGAGAGACAGAGACAGAGAGACAGAGAGATAGAGAATACAGAAACAGAAAAGGGGGAAACAAAGCTTAAAGATACAGAAAGATAGACCCCCCCCCCCCTAAAGAAAAAGCCCACACCCTCTAAAAAAGGACACAGGAAAAGAGAAAAAGAGACAAAAACAAATTGAAATAGAGTTAGAGAAGAAGGGAGATAGAAGCTTAGAGGAACAGACACCCAGGGAAAAATAAATACAGAGAGAGAGAGCGAGAGATAGAGAGAGACAGAATGCGAATGCGAAAGTTTTATTCATTATAGGCCTTGACCCCTCATGAAGGGTGTGTGTGTATATAATCAACATTCCAAAACATGTTGCATAAGAAACATTTATGAACAGAAGAATAATACCTCAAGTACAGATAGTATTTCTAATTTTAAAAGCTTTATACAAATAAATTGCTAGTCGCTTATTAATGCTTTCGTTAGTAGATGACATAAGTATACAAAGTCTAAACATGGAATGACAGCTCACATATTTTTGCGGTATCAACTGAGTTCTAAGATCATTTAACATGGGACAACATAATACAAAATGAACTTCGTTATCGACAGACCCCTTACATAATGGACAAAGAAGATCTGTAACACAGTGTTGTCTATAGCGAAGATTGTGTACAAACAATTCAGACACTCCAAATCTAAATTTTGTCATAATATGTTTAAGATGTCCAGAGACAGAGAGAGAGAGAGAGACAGAGAGAGAGAGAGAGAGGAAGAGAGAGAGAGAGAGAGAGAGAAGAGACAGACAGAGAAAAAGACAGAGACAGAGAGAGAGAGAGACAGACAGAGAAAAAGACAGAGACAAAGACAGAGACAAAGAGAGAACGAGAGAGACAGAGACAGAGACAGACAGACAGACGTAAAGACAGACAGACAGAGAGCCAGAAACAAAGAGAAACAGACAAAAACAGACAGATATACAGAGACAGAGACACCAACATAGACACACGCCAGAGAAAACGAAATCACACGAGTGACTGCCTGGCCAATTTAAAGCCCTGCCCGGAAAGGAAAAACACAGAAAAAAAGGGATAGCTGTGATTTATTGCCTGTGCCTGTTGCCTTATTTGCCCAACACGTCAAGCAGGGAAAGAGAAATGGCTTATTGAACGTCTCCTTCTCCCCATCCCCCTAACACTCTTATCCAAGCGTTCTTCTTTTGTCTCTCTCTCTCTCTCTCTCTCTCTCTCTCTCTCTCTCTCTCTCTCTCTCTCTCTCTCTCTGTTTTGTCTTTTGCTCGTCTGGGGTTGTTTGTTTGTTTGTTTGTTTTTTTCTTCTTCTCTCTTTTTCTTTAAAAAAGTTTTTTTTCCTTTGCTTCTTCTGCTTGAAAGTATGAGTACTGAGTGCATTTTTAAATGTGACCCCATGGGCGGGGACTGGATGTAAAAAAGAACATGAATACTTATTCATTATCCTGGAAAAAAGAATTTATTTCTATTACTTACAATGTGTAGATGTTCTTTTTATGACCTTATTGGCTTTTTCCCCCTCTTTATTATGAGAGTGTGTGGGTATTGCACTTATTTTATTACCATGACATTCAATTTGCATGAACATATTTAAAAAGTGTTTGTGTTGATTGTGTGCTATGTGAGTATTACATATTTAGTATTATCCCTGAAACCCCCCCCCCCCCCCCCCCCCCCACCCCCCCCCCCCCCCCCCCCCACACTCAAACACACACACACACACACACACACACACACGCTCAAACACACACATACACACACACACACACACACACACACACAACACACACACACACACATACTCACTCACTCACCCACCCATATTCTCTCCCTAAACGACTGTATAGTTTTTAATTTCTTCTTGGTTTGTTTCTTGTTTTTATTGTGTGGATGTATGGGTATTAAATTTATTTCATTATCATGACATATAATTTGAAACGAGTATAATCTAAATGAGTGTTGATGGGATCGCATACTGTTTTGGGATTTATATATTGGATATTATCTCTGAAATACACACACACACACTCTCTGTCTCTGTCTCTCTCTCTCTCTCACCTTTTATCGTCCTGCTTATAGTCATAGTATATCCTGATGAAGGATTCATATTTTTATATTTTCAATACTTTATTGGACTTGCCTCTGTACTTAAGTTTTAATGAGTGCCCTATTTCAATATCTTATAGTTATGTGTAACAAGTATGTGTACCATTTGACATTGTGTAGATGTTTATCTTTATGACTTATTAAGTTTGGTTGTGTTATTTTTCTTGGCTTTGTTGTTGCTCTTGTTCTTGCTGTTGTTGTTTGTCTGTTTTTCTCTTTTTTATCATCTTTTGTTGGTTTGGTTTTTCCTTCTCTTTTGTTTGTTTGTTTGTTTTGGTTAGGGTTTTTTGGGGGGTGGGGGTAGGGGTGGGGTATTCTTAGGATTTTCTTTTAATTGCTTGCTTTTGGGGGGGGGGGGGGGAGGGTTGTTGGGGGGGAGCTGTTTTGAAAAGGGTTATTTCCCTTGTTTTTATTGCGAGACTGTATAAGTATTGGGTTATTATTATTAAGATGTATCCCTAACGGGCGGGGACTGGATGTAAAAAAGCACATGTGTGCTTATTCATTATCCTCGAAATAAAAGAATTTGTCATTGTCATTGTCTCTCTCCCCCTGTTATTTTCCTTCTTATTTGTCTCTCCCTTAAGTATGTTCTTTCGAGCCAGAAGACCCATAGAGCCGGAGCTTATCCCGGTTTCTGTAGCGTTAAGCGAACAGATGGTTTTTCACCACCCCTGTGACAGGACGCTAGTCTGTCGCCAGATACTTCCCCAGCAGAGCTGGTACCCACTTGTACACCTGGGTGGAGTGAGGAAAATAGGAGTAAAGTGTCTTTCCCAAGGACACAACACCGAGCCGAGCGGGGATCGAACCCATGACCTCTGGATCACGAGTTGACCGCCTAAACCACTCGACCACGGTGCCTCCTTCTCTCCCTTAAGAAAAACACTTTATTATACAAGCTGTAGGAGGGAGGGGGGGTGTTGTAAACAGGTCAGTAACTTTCAGTTCTTTGGGGGAAATAGGAAGGAGAAAGAAAAAAGTTTGTATTTTTGATAGAATCACAAAGTTGGCTGTCTTGATTTTCCTCCATGATTGCTATTTTCTTTTTTATATTGTTCATTCCTCAGCTGGAGCTCTCAGGTTAACCGATGGGTGAGATTTCGCTTATCCGACCGTTTGCCCACCCGAAAGGTAGCCGCATTCCAACTTCGGGGTTAATGTGTTTTTCTTTCGTTCCTCGGCTAGAGCTCCGCGGTTCATCAATGGATAATGTCTAAATACGAGACTGGTTGAATGCATTAAAAAAAACAACCCACCCATTCCTGCCTGTCCGCAATGACCTTTTCTTCTGTAAGGCAGAACATATTTCATCAAGCACGCACAATGCTTCACGTGCTTTCGTACATGGGACGTAGGTTTATAGTTTCATCCGAAGGACTTTGGGGAGAGTGGATTCGGTACTGATGTTGACTGCAGGGTAAACATCTCCTCGAACAGGCAGCTGGGTGGTGGCTCGAACCCGCGCTCCGTCAGATCACGAGCTCAACGCTCTAACCACTAGAACTATACTGTCTCCAGGATTGCTTCCTCAAAAAAACATTTTCTTCCTCCCTTTCTTTTCTTCCTTCGCTTGACCTTTCTCCATTTCATCATTTACTCTATACCAGGGGATGAGATAGCTCAGTGGTCAGAGCACTCGCTTTTCCCCCCCAGCCAAGGTGAAGGAGCACCGAGTGTGGTTACCACTTAGATGGGTGACTGTTTGCGCGCCTTGGCTTCAGTACAGTTCCCTCAGTTCCCCCAGCTGTAAATAGGTACATGCCCTCTTCAGAGTCAGGAAAGGTAAAGCAGCGAGGGAGAGGAGATGGGCGCCGCCCTCATTATGCTGGCCCCTTGAAAAGCTGAGGTCTCTGATGCCCCACTCCCCTACGACCACATAGGTTATGGGACACCTTAAACCTATTTACTCTCTACCATCTTAAATCGAATAATACTATACATTCCAGCCAGCGTGTTGTTTACTGCAAGAGAAACACGATTTGCCTAGCATGGTGATGACATCAAAGCCATTGTTGTGT
Source organism: Rapana venosa (assembly GCA_028751875.1). NCBI lineage: Eukaryota > Metazoa > Mollusca > Gastropoda > Neogastropoda > Muricidae > Rapana > Rapana venosa. The sequence goes on from CM054144.1 coordinate 28,968,669, forward strand.
CACCGAAACCAGAAGATGATTACAATAACTCAAGTGCTACTCGCCGCCTCTTCCGCTGTCATACCCAAATCTTCTGGAGTTCTGCAATAACCAAGATTCCTTACTTCACGTATTGCAATCTGTATTGCAGCAGACGTCGTTGTGCTGTCTTCTTTTTATCGATTGTTGCATCTGATTCCGTTGAGATTATATTCTTGACTGATGAAAAACTGATGAATGAAGTGTAACATAATACTTTCTGACATTTAAACGTATGTCTCTGTCTCTTTCTCGTTTCTGTCTGTCTATCTTTCTCTATCCCCGCCCCCTTCTCTCTCTCTCTCTCTCTCTCTCTCTCTCTCTCTCTCTCTCTCTCTCTCTCTCTCTCTCTCTCTCTCTCTCGCTAGTCAATGTGAAATATCAAAAGCTATCTTATTGTTGGTATTTACGGTAGAAACGATCAAGACAAATTAATATGAACAGGTGTCTGTGGACGCGCGCCTACCCTACCCTACCCTATCCTAGGGAACGGGATAGCCTAGTGGTCAGAACATTGCGCTCGCAATCTGACGACCCGGGTTCGATTCCCGTACAAGGGGATATTTTCCCCTGGAGTTAACATCAGTGCAGACTCCAATCTCCCCAAAAGTCTTTCGGATGAGACTATAAACCGAGGCCCCTTGTGCGAACGCGCGCGAAACATCTTGCACACACGTTAAATCCTGTTCCGCTTTTTGTAAGAGTAGGCCATTATATGCCGGTGGGAACGGATGGCAAAATTTACAAAACCGCATACATATGGGAACTGGATGTAAAAAAAGCACATAAGTGCTTATTCCATTATCCTCGATATAAAAGAATAAATAAAAAATAAATAAATACCCTAACCTACCCTACCCTACCCTACCATACCCTACCCTACCCTACCCTACCCTACCCTACCATACCATACCATACCATACCATACCATACCATACCATACCATACCATACCATACCATACCATACCATTCTTCTTCGTCCATCGGGATCGATGATGACCATCTATTCATCCTGGGATTGCGAGGGTCCATTTCTGTGGGTGCAAAGATGACTTATTTGGCCAATCCGTGCTTGAAAAGTTCTTGAGCAGTATGGTCAGGGTATAGTGGCTGCTTTTGGAGAGTTGGAGGCTCTATCTTTCCTGTCTTGCCTGCGTTGCTCAGCTGTCGCAATTCTGTTTGCTTCGTAGGCCTTGGCGCCACTGCGTACATCTGCTGTGGCCTCTCCATTGCTGCCTGCTCCCATGAGTTTATCTCAATGTTGAAGGCTTTCAGTGAGGCTTTCAGAGTGTCCTTGAAGCGTTTCTTCTGGCCTCCCTGGGAGCGCTTTCCATGCTGAAGTTCGCCAAACAGAAGTTTCTTGGGGAGCCGATGGTCTGGCATGCGAACTACATGGCCTGCCCAGCGATGCTGGGTCTGCATCAGGATGGTGTAGATGCTGGGAAGGTTTGCTCTAGTGAGCACCTCAGTGTCTGGGATCTTGTCCTGCCACTTGATGCCAAACAGTTTTCTCAAACAGGTGGTGTGGAAGTGGTTCAGCTTTTTAGCATGGCGTTGGTAGACTGTCCATGACTCTGAGCCATAGAGCAAGGTGGTGAGCACTACCGCTTTGTAGACCTTGATCTTGGTTTCTGTTGAGATGACTCTCCTGTCCCACACATTCTTTCGATGTCTGCCAAAGGCAGCGCTTGCTTTGGCGAGTCTGGTGTTGACCTCATCATCACAGGCTACTGTGCGGGAGAGGGTACTGCCAAGATAAGTAAATTTGTCCACTGCTTTGAGTCTATGTCCATTTACGGAGATGTTTGGTTCAACGTAGGGCTTCCCTGGGGCTGGTTGGTGCATTACCTCAGTCTTCTTGGTACTGATCGTCAGCCCAAAGAAAGAAATAAAAATAAATAAATAAATACCCTACCCTACCCTACCCTACCCTACCATACCATACCATACCATACCATAACATACCATACCATACCATACCATACCATACCATACCATACTATACCATACCATATCACACCATACCATACCATACCATACCATACCATACCATACCATACCATACCATACCATACCATACCGTACTAAACTACACGGCTCAATATGGCTGTGTATGATCACGGACTCGACCACACCTTTCATTACTAAATTGCTCAGGAACCAGTGATCGATATTTCGCAAGCAGCCATGTTAGCTATGCAATAAATGTCAGTGCCATTAGCGGTAATGAGTTGTGCCGAGATTTTCAATCGTTTTGCTGGGAGTGGTGCTGAATGATTGAAGAGATATGTCGGCATGGTGCTTTGTGGACAGCAGATGAAAGGGAATCCTGTTGACGCCAGCTCACGTTCTGCCCACAATTTTCACACATCTGTGAAAATCAGAAGGACTATGTAATGATGGGGGGTGGAGCGAAGATGCCTGACTGTGAGTGGTTTCCAATAACATGCAATTAGTTTGGGCTCCTTGATGGCAAAACATTTTAACTTTGCTGATCGGTAAAATCAATGATATTTTTAAAACACCCAACTAATTTCTTATTCTCTTAACTCTTTCCAGTATATCTGATTTTAGAATGTCTTTATTATCATTATAAATTGCATAATACATTCAACATTTTCTTTTCCGTCAG
>CM054144.1:28981319-28996319 GCA_028751875.1 Rapana venosa
ATTCCACTGCCACTGCCGTAAAGGGCATCGGTCACTGATATACCGAGGCACGTTGAATCATCGTGATACCTGATCACTTGTAATGCCCTTTTTAAAATTTTGCAGTTGACGCTGAACTCATCAATAATAGTTTAGCTAGAAAACAAGAGTTTAAAAAAAAATTTGGTTTTTAGATTGATGTGTTGATATTCTGAATAGATATTTAAAAAAAAAAGGTCAGTTAAGGTAAAAGAAAGAACAACAACAAGGCTGCATTAAAAAAAAAAGTTTTCATTTATGGATTTTTAAGACAATAATTCTTAGAAGATTTTAAAAAAAAATCTCTGTGGGAAACAGGAAACATGTTCAGCTAGTCTTGAGGATCAGTGTTAAGTCCTGCACATTTGTCTTCTTGAAATCTCCTTCTCTTTCCCTTCTCCAGAGGATTCTGCTTAGAGTTTATTTTTTTCAAACAACATTGAAGGACTTCATCAATCTTGTGAGACAATAACAGTGGACGCTTCAGTCTGTCTGACTTCCTGTGTGTTTGTCTGGCTGACTCCTTGTCTGTGTGTGTGTTGTGTGTTGTGTTGTGTGTTTTGTTGTTGTTGTCTCTGTCTGTCTGTCTCTGTCTGTCTCTCTGTCTGTCTGTCTCTGTCTATCTGCTGTCTGTCTTCTCTGCCTGTCTCTCTGTGTCTTGTTGTATCTCTGTCTCTCCGTCTTTCCCTGTCTCTGTCTCTCTGTCTGTCCGTCTGTCTCTCTCTGTCTCTCTGTCTGTCCATCTGTCTCTCTCTGTCTCTTTGTCCGTCTGTCTCTGTCTGTCTGTCTGTCTGTCTCTGTCTCTCTCTATCTCTGTCTCTCTCTCTCTAGTAGTGCAAATACGAGCTGTGTGCCAATATTAATGGAGTAAACGATTTTGCACTTATCGTGTTGAATGGCCTCGTCACGTGCTTGCACTATGAAAACCTCCCAGGTAATAAATACTAAGGTGCCACGCGTTTTGTTGCTGAAGGCCATAATGTATGTAGTCTCTGTTGTCAGATATGGACTGTGAATAAGGAAATAAGCTATTCTAAATCGTATCCCTATCATGAATCTGTAGAGTCCTTCATACCTTTATTCAGTCATTTCTTTAACCATTTATTCATTGATTCATTCATTTATTCATATATTCAGTCATTTATTCAATGATTTTTTTCAGTCAGTTATTTACTTCTTTGTTTAATATCTTTTTATTTATTTATTTATTTATGTATTCATTCATTCATCTATTTATTCATTTATTCATACATTCGTGCTTCATTACCTGAAAGTAGACAGCTAATTATACAGAAGAAGACACAAGAGCTAGAGAAAAGAGAGACGAGAGAGAGAGAGAGAGAGAGAGAGAGAGAGAGAGAGAGAGAGAAACGGACATACAGACTGACAGACAAATAGAGGAAAACAGTTTTATCTATTTATTTATTTATTCTTTTATTTCGAGGATAGTGGAATAAGCACTCATGTGTTTTTTTCATCTAGTCCCCGTGTGTATGCAGTTTTGCAAATTTTGTCATCCGTTCCAACCGGCACACAATGGCCTACTCTTCCGAAAAGCAGAATGGGTTTTAACATGTGCGCAAGATGCTCTGCGTGCGTTCGCACACGGGGCCTCCCTTTCTAGTCTCATCAGAAGGACTTTTGGGGAGAATGGTGTCGGCGCTGATGTTAACTCCAGAGGAAAAATCCCCTTGAACGAGATTCGAGTCCGGGTCAGCAGATCATGAGCGCATCACTCTAACCACCAGGCTGTTCCGTCCCCCGGAGGGGGAGAGAGATAGAGGGAGAGAGAGAGAGGAGAGAGAGAGAGAGAGAGAGAGAGAGAGAGAGAGAGAGAGAGAGAGACAGACAGACAGACAGACAGACAGACAGACAGACAGACAACACACAGACACACAGACAGAAACACACACAGACAAAAAGAGGCAAAACAGAGACAGATACAGCGAAACACCACACCCACACACACACACACACCACACACACACACACACACACACACACACACACACACACACACACACACACACACACAAAACCCAAAAATCACACAAACACACAGAACAGCCCCACACAACCAGATAAAATGCAGAAGACAAAGACAGAAAAAAAGGGAAAAAACACACAGAACAAACCCGACACAAAATCAGACAGAAAAGACATAAACCCAGACAGACAACACACACAGAAACACAGAAAAAGAAAAAAACAACCACACCACAAACCAAAAAAAAAAACACACCCCACAACAAGAGACACTAAACCCACACACACAAACAAAACCCAAACCCAAACCCAAAAAACCCAAACCACCTCTCCCCCCCCGGCCCCCCCCCCTCTAGCCCACCCGGACTCTCAATCAATCAATCGATCGTTGGATCGATATGCTGGAATCAATGCCTGCTTCCCTCTTCTCTTATCGCAGAGGTTTCTAAAAGCGGGTGCCGTGTGTGGGAAGGGTGCAGGTGATTGTGTTGGTTGGTTGTCACGGGAAACGGAGAGGCGACAGACTGCCTCTGTGGACGGGTACGGTGGTACACCTTGCTTCTGCAATGCACACACCCGTTGTGTGTGTGTGTGTGTGTGTGTGTGTGTGTGTGTGTGTGTGTGTGTGTGTGTGTGTGGTTGTGTGTGTGTGTGTGGTGTGTGAGTGTGGTGTTGTGTGTGTGTTGTGAGTGCTTGTGTGCGTGGGTACGTGCGTGCATGCATGCTTATAGACGAGGCGAAGGGGTGTATGTGCGAACGTGTATGGAATTATATACGCATGTGTGTGTGTTTGTTTGTGTGTGTGTGTGTGTGTGTTTGTGTGTTGTGTGTGTGTGTGGTGAGTGTGTGTGTGTGTGTTGTGAGTGCTTGTGTGCTTTGGGTACGTGCGTGCATGCATGCATAGACAAGACGAAGGGGGTGTATGTGCAAACGTGTAGGGAAATTTTATATACGCATGTTGTGTGTGTGTTGTGTGTGTGTGTGTGTGTGTGTGTGTGTGTTGTGAGTGCTTGTGTGCGTGGGTACGTGCGTGTATGCATGCAAAATCATCCATGCATAGACAAGACGAAAGGGTGCATGTGCAAAAGTGTATGGACTTATATACGCGCGCGCGTGTGTGTGCGTGTGCGTGTGTGTGTGTGTGTGTGTGTGCTTGCATTCACAAACACGCAGACATGGACAGATGGACAAGCGTACATGTATGTACGCCCACCTGTTCATGGACAGACACATAGGCATACGGAAAGAGAAATAGATACACAGACAAGCAAACACACTCACAAGCAAAGATACAGACACACATGCACACAGAAACAGACACAGACAGGCAGACAGACACACACACACATACTGTGACATAGTCACACACAGTCTCGTATAGACACAAACACAGACGCACAGTCACACATATAGTCACACGTACTGCGACACACAGTCACATACAGTTTCATATAGACACAGACACTGACACAATCCACACACACACACACACACACACACACACACACACACCCCACACACACACACACACTCACACAACACACACACACACACACCCACACACACACACACACACACACCACACACACACACAACACACACGCAACACACAAAACACACGCACACTAACACACACCCCACACACACGCACACACACAACACACACACACACACACACACAACACACACACCACCACACACACACCCCACGACAGTATACAACAACGGCTTCGCTGCATGCACAATCCGCTCTGCAATACAACACAAAATTCAACGCACACATACCATCCACACGTTTTTCCCGACACAACATCAATGTATGGTATTAAAACTGACTTAATCAGCATTTTTTTTTACTATATATCGCTTTCTGTGAAAGTTATAAAGTTGGGTTAAATTTTGGGCAATGGTTAAAAATAGGGGTTCCTCTATTTGGTGGGTTTGGCTCTCACCTACAATGTACAGTTTCACTTCCCCTGCAATGGTATACAAAACTCAACCCTCAAAAATCAAAACATTTTTTTAAAATTTTACCCACTTGAAAAAAAGCGATTTAATAAGTAACCCATGTATTGACATTTTGTCAATTTAAAAAAACATCAAAGGGTTTGCAAAATTGAAAGAAAAACTAAAAAACAACTACATACAATTACAACTTCAACTGCAGTGCAAACAACGCTACGCTACACTACACCACACTTCAAGAAATACAATACATTACAATATATTAAAATTTAATACAATACACAACAATGCGATTTAATAGAACACAATGTAATGCAATACAATTTAAAAAAATCGAATTTCTAGGCAGTTTGGAAAATAAAGAACAAACAAAAAAATAAACAAACAAACAAACAAAAACAATACTAAGCTACAACTAGCTGTCGAAACAATTTGTGTCTTTTCTTGTCACATTAAGGCAATTCGCGTATCATGTCAATTTGCGCAAATTTATGTCAGTTAATCAGTTTTAGATGGAAAAAATAAAACTTTAAAGGGATGAAGTTTTCCGATCCAGTTGCCAATACAAAATGAGGTTTTCGATAACAGAAAAACCCCTTAAGAAAAAAAGGCACACACACACACACACATCACACACACACACACACACACACACACACACACACACACACACACACACACACACACACACACACACACACACACACACACACACACACATCTATATCAAATGTATTTTGTTTTATATCTATTTTGATATCCTCTTGAATGTGTGTGTTAGCTTCTTCTTTTTTTATAGCACAAATTGTTGTTCAGTGTCAGGTGAAACGTACTATACAATTTTTAAGCGTGATTTAGTGTATGTATGAGATCTGTGCCGATGTCGCTGGCATTGATTGATTGAATGTTGGTGCAGTGTCGTCTTTCCAGTTTTCCATCGCATTGTTCTCTTGTTCCTATTGGGGGTAATGCAGCGGAACAATCTCTTGCTATTCTGCTTTTATCGTTGTGGACATTGTTGTCTGGGGCGTGTCATTTTGCTTTGCTTTGGGGATTAAAAAAAAGAAGAATTTTTAATAAAAAATAATCATCATAAGAATAGTAATGATAGTAATGACAATAATAATAATGATAAAATAAAACAAGAAGAAGAAGAAGAAGAAGAATGATGATGATGATGATAATGATAATAATAATAATAATAATAATAATAATAATAATAATAACAACAACAACAACAATAATAATAATAATAATGACAATATTAATAATACAATAATAACAACAATAATAATAAAAAATAGAATTTGTATAGCGCTATATCTTGCTATTGTATCGAGTGATGGCGTGGGGGTTGGGCCGGGGGTGGAGGAATAAGGCCTAATTCTTGTTACTGTCGTTATACTGTTCATGGCAAATCCTTGATATGAAAAGCAAAATTGTTGTATCGGGTGATGGGTGGGGAGAGCGGGGAAGGGGGGGGGGGGTGTGTGCTTGGTGGGGGGTGGGAGGAATAAGGCTTAATTCTTTTTACTCTCGTAACACTTCCTCATGTCAAATTATTGATATGCACAATCATTAAAAAAAATATTGTAAATTTGCATTAAAATAAACACATGCCAGGTCTAGCAGTCTTGCGTTTTGTATGCAGTGTATGCAAAAAAACCCAAAACCACGCAGACAACTCTGGTGATGACAGTTCTCCAGGGTAAGGTTGAGGGTAGAAAGAAAAAAAAGGCAGATCACCAACATCCTACATTGCCAACATCACTGAGATCAGTGGTCTGGGAGGGAGGGCTACAGGAGATGGTAGATCTCAGCAGAGACAGAAAAAATAAAGATGGCAAACTCTGGAGCTTCTACCGGAGTTGAGCGTGGGAAGATACGATATTGTATGGTATGGTGTGGTATAGTATGGTAGGTGTGGTATGGTGTGGTATGGTATGGTATGGTATGGTATGGTGTGGTATGGTATGGTGTGGTATGGTGTGGTGTGGTATGGTATGGTGTGGTATGTTGTGGTATGGTAAGGTATGGTGTGGTATGGTATGGTATGGTGTGGTGTGGTATGGTGTGGTATGGTTTAGTATGGTGTGGTATGGTATGGTATGGTATGGTATGGTGTGGTATGGTATGGTATGGTATGGTGTGGTATGGTATGGTGTGGTATGGTATGGTATGGTATGGTATGGTGTGGTATGGTATGGTATGGTGTGGTATGGTATGGTATGGTGTGGTGGGTTGGTATGGTGTGGTATGGTGTGGTATGGTACGGTATGGTATGGTATGGTGTGGTGTGGTATGGTATGGTTGGTGGGTATGGTATGGTGTGGTATGGTGTGGCATAATATGGTGTGGTATGGTATGGTATGGTATGGTGTGGTATGGTATGGTATGGTGTCGTATGGTATGTATGGTATGGTGTGCTATGGTATGGTATGGTATGGTGTGGTATGGTATGGTATGGTATAGTATGGTATGGTATGGTATGGCATGGTATAGTATGGTATGGTATGGTGTGGTATGGTGTGGTATGGTAACGTATGGTGTGGTATGGTATGGTATGGTATGGTGTGGTATGGTATGATATGGTACGGTATGGTGTGGTATGGTATGGTACGGTATGGTGTGGTATGGTATGGTATGGTATGGTATGGTATGGTATGGTATGGTATGGTATGGTATGGTATGGTATAGTATGGTATGGTATGGTATGGTATAGTATGGTATGGTGTGGTATAGTATGGTATGGTATGATATGGTGTAGTATGGTGTGGTATGGTAACGTATGGTGTGGTATGGTATGGTATGGTATGGTGTGGTATGGTAGGGTGTGGCATGGTATGGTATGGTACGGTATGGTGTGGTATGGTATGGTGTGGTATGGTATGGTATGGTGTGGTATGGTATGGTGTGGTATGGTATGGTATGATATGGTGTGGTATGGTGTGGTATAATATGGTGTGGTATGGTATGGTATGGTATGGTATGGTGTGGTATGGTATGGTATGGTATGGTTTGTGTGGTATGGTATGGTATGGTATGGTGAGGTATGGTATGGTATGGTGAGGTATGGTATGGTATGGTGTGGTATGGTATGGTATGGTGTGGTATGGTGTGGTATAATATGGTGTGGTATGGCATGGTATGGTATGGTATGGTGTGGTATGGTATGGTATGGTATGGTGTGGTATGGCATGGTGTGGTATGGTGTGGTAGGGAATAGTAGGGTATGGTATGGTTTAGTGTGGTATAGTGTAGTATGGTACGATATGAATGACATAGTCTCTCTCTCTCTCTCTCTCTCTCTTCTCTCTCTCTCTCTCTCTCTCTCTCATCTCTCTCTCTCTCTCTCTCTCTCTCCCATATGATAGTTATGGCTGAATGCAATAACAACAGCTCAGATATTGAGAACAGTTTGGAAAAGATAACTTGGGTTTTTTTTGTTGTTTTTTTTTTTTTTGGGGGGGGGGGGGGGGATTTTTAGAGGTTTTGCCTACATTTTTCTTCTTCCTTAAAACATTTGCATTTTTTTCCCTGTCTTCATCAATAGCTCACACACACACATGTAGACCTCCACCGTAACCTTTTGTCTGTCAATGAATGCTCCGATCTGATCTAGTATTAGGGACAGAAGATAGCCTAGTGGTTAGAGCGTTGCGAGGACCGGGATCGATCCCAGGTTCAAGCCACCACTGAAAGACCCGTTCACGGGGATTTCCCCCTCCTGGAGTTAACATTAGTACTGACTCCGCTTTCCTGAAAATTCCTCGGATGAGAGTAAAAACCGAGGCTCCGTGTGCGACGCCCGCGGGACACGTTACAACCCGTTCTACATGTTTAAAAGAGTAGGCCCTTTGTGCTGGTAAGAATGGATGCGCACACGTGAAACCCGTTCTACGTTAAACCCGTTCTACCTTTTGAAAGAGAAGGCCATTTGTGCTGGTAAGAACAGAAAGCCCCCCCCCCCCCCCCCCCCCCACTCCCCGAAACCCCCCCCCAAAAAAAAACCCATCACAAACAAAGAAAACCCCCCAGCTAAAGCAACAAAATCCGCACGCACACTGGTGTCATTTTTAGACGTCATTGCTGAAGCGGAAATGCGGCTACCTTAATAGTGAGCAAATGGCCCAGGCCAAAAGCTGCGTCAGTTATCGATGTCAGCTAACTACCAAGGTCTACACTAAAATGCTATGTTGTAAAATGTTGTGTTGAGATTGCCTTCAGCCATAACAAGCTCTCAACATAACAACATTCCCTCTCCTTTAAAGGAGAAAAAAATCCTCTGAAGTCGGAGTATGGCTGCCTTTATGGCGAGGTACTTAAAAACAGCCACACACGCAAACTTCTCATTCGGTGTGCAGTTTCAGTCTCACAATGATTCCCAGGTGGGGTGAGTGAGTCGGTGTCCACATTCTGGGTGACCCTTAATGTTAAGCTAGGGAACGCACAGCAACAGCAACAACACAGTGGGCAAAAACTATCACATATGCAAAAATATTCACTATTGGTAAATCTCGGAGCTCTAGCCGAGGATCGCGAAAAAAACCCTCTAGTATAACAGGCAACCACGCCCAGAGCTATCAGAGCAATTCTACAGACATGCCAATGGCCCCCAAGCCTCCACGCTTAGCCACAATTGTCACTTTTACCCATCTGACTACTCATTTGTCGTCGATTCTTCGTCGAACGCTCAGACGGCAACTATTGTTGTCTGTCTGTTATATGAGCGACATTTTCGTTACGCTGCCGTTAAGTGCCTGACAAGTCAGGCCCAGCGCAGCATTGGACTTCAGCATGGAGAGAGAACTGTTATCTTTCAAGCCTTTGTGTAAAAAAAAATAAACTAAAAAGAATGCAGGAGAATGGACCCAAAAGTCAGAAAAAAAACAAGAAGGTGGTGATAGGAATAAAAGGACCAAGGCAGAAACAAAGAGAGGCACAGAGAAGAGGGAATTCCTAATACAGAGTTTCTAGAAGGTAGGGATGTTATATATACTGACAGCCCCCCCATCCTGCCCCCCCCCCCCCCTCCCCCCCATCCCCCGGCATCTTCAAGGGGGGATGACTCTTTTTGGCAGCCATCAGTCTCGGAAGACTATGGAGTTGCGCTCTAGGTGTTCATTCTGGTACAGCGTCGGTTGTGGCTGTGACCAGTCCGACACGGGAATGACAGACAGTCCCTGTGGTAGAGGATGGCACAGATGAAGTCTGATACTGGGCTGCAGCCTTTCTTCTCGCTCTCTTTGCCTCGTGCTGCTGAGCTGAGGGAATGACTACTACAGCAGCAAAGAGTGTAAGAGCAAGGTGTTTCGTTTCTAGAACTGCCGACTCACACAGACCACTCAGGCCGGGGAGCCAGCGTTGCGACATACACACACGTCAACCTGCCACTCCCCTCTCCACCGATGATGACATGGCAGAGGGCTGGGAGAGGAGAGAGATGTTTGTCAGGCAGATCAAAGTTGTTTTTATCAAAGTTCAACACATGTTATGTTGGTTGTTTTTTTTTGCGGTATTAGAAAGGCAGGTACACACATAGACAGATGGACAGAGACAGGCACAGCTAGAAAATAGACAAACAGACATACAGACAGAGACGTCGACAAAGACTCCAACATACATATAGACAGACACACACATACAGGCACACAGACGCAGGCACACAGACACACAAACATAAACACACGCACCTTATGGCAAGGTAAATCTACACACACACACACACACACACAACACACACACACACACACACACACACACACACACACACCACACACACACACACACACACACACACACACACACACACACACACACACACTTTTAACCTCTAAATATTCACAAATACACCAAACAGTCTTATCTATGAAAGGCAATCATGTTTAGAACTATCACAACACGTTCACAAAGACGTGCCAACAACCACTTCCCCCCCCCCAAAAAAAAACCTCTTTACCACAACATTATCATTTTTCACAATTAGCTGCCACTCTGTCTATTAAATGACAGACAGCCTACAGTGAATAAACATTAAGAAGAAACCTAGAAAACAAAACAAACCAAAACAACAAAAACCAACCCTCCAAAAAGAAACAGAAGATACCAAGACCCCTAAAACCCCAAACAAAAAAAACCTAACAAAAAACCAAAACCAACCAAATACCCCCCCAAAAAAAAAAAAAAAAAAAAGAAAAGCATACAACCCCCCTCCCCCCCCTCACTACCACCACCAACAACAACCAAGGAACAAAAACGCAAACAAAGCACCCCCCCCCCATCCCCCCCCCCCCCCCCCCCCCCCACCGAAAGAGGTAACTACTGCCTGAGTAAACTTTATCTGTTCATAACCTCCGAAGCTTGATAAGCACTGGCCTTCACAGAGTCTGCTTGTGACGCTGATTACGTCGTGCGGGAGAAGCACGCTCATTGGCGCTTAGGTGTCACGTGCATGGGAAGAGACAATATGGCGCCGTGCCATGATGTGGGGGAAGAGCTCCAACAATTGACCGTTTGTTAGCAAATTGGCTTTGCGCAGATTTGCTAGGCTTTCCAGCTTCTTTATTATTTACTTGATGTGCTGCTGTTATTTTGGTTTCCCAGTTCCTTTATTTATTGATGGTTTTATCGCTATTTGGTCTTTAAAAAAATCTGTTTGGATGTGTCTGTGTGTGTGTTTGCCTGTGTTGTCAGTGTGTCTGTTTCCTTGTCTTAGACTCCTCCTCCTCACACATACAAACACACACACACAGACACACACCACACGAACACACACACACACAACACTACAACACACAACACCACACCACACACACACACACACACACAACACACACACACACACACACACACACACACACACACACACACACACACACACACACACAAACACACACACACAGACACAACACACACACACACACACACACACACACAAACACACACACACACTACACCACACTACAAAACACACACACACAACAACAACAACACACACAACCCCCCCCCCCCCTCCCCCCACCCCCCACACACACACATACACACGCAGAGAGACAAGTCTACACACACGTCCACCAGCTTTTCATCTGTCACCATCACCATCCCTGTCGATGACTGGGCCTGTCATGCCAGTGCTTATCTCTGAAGGACAAGCCCCCTTATCCAGACTGGTCAGATCCATTCTGCACAGACGTGTCAACAGCTCCACGACTCTGCACCATCACAGTAATTTATCGCTCTTTTCCACCTGGCTGCTTCCCAAGACCAGCCAAGGCCTGTCTGCTGCCTAGCCTACAAAGAGTCAGCAGCACACAGACACAGAGAGAGAGAGAAAACGATATCTGTTACCTGGCTCGGAGTTTAATCGAGGACCACCTATAAAGAGCTAAAAAAAATCAAGGAAAGCCCCGATAACTGCTTGTTAGCCTGAAATTATCCCTCCACACTAAATAAATCCATGCCTTTGGTGACAGAGACAGCCTTGTTGATAAGGCTGAGCGAGAGGAGAAATAGAAAGAAAGAGAAGGAGAGATGGGAGAGAGAGGGGGAAAGAGAGAGAGGGGGCGAGAGAGAGAGAGAGAGAGAGAGAGAAGAGAGAGAGAGAGAGAGAGAGAGAGGGGGGGGGAGAGAACAGACAGACAGACAGATAGACAGACAAATAGATAAATTACATCAAAAATAAAACCAAATCAAATTCGTTTGGCACGAAGATAATGAATAATCACACATTACTTTTATGGAGCCAGTTCAGAGAGAGAGAGAGAGAGAGAGAGAGAGAGAGAGAGAGAGAGGAGAGAGAGAGAGAGAGAGAGAGAGAGAGAGAGAGAGAGAGAGAGAGAACTCAGAAATTTAATGTATTTCAGCCTTAGGCCATAATACATGGTTGGCGTAGAAGAAATTGACAATGCCACAGAGTGGGCAAAACCCGGATAACATACACAATACCAAGCTCACTTTCAGTGAAAGAAATAGTGAAGACAATGCACAAATATATAAAAATACATATGTATCAAACACAATTCACTATTTTGATCTAAGTGTACCTTCCTTATTTATCCATATACATATAGTTTCTCAAAATCATATCAAAACGATAACCGTATCTTCGTTTGTGATGTAAATATCTTAATACAACAAACTTTTTCTCTTATTGATGGCATGAAATATATATCTAGACAGGCAGTGATTTTTGCTACTGTTTTCTGCTTTAAGTAGATCATGCAAAGGTGTATCAACACAATCCCTTAAAAATTCAATTCTTAAAACATTATACACAAAACATTCATAAAGGAAATGCTTTTCATCTTCAACTTTGGGTTTACAAAATGGACATTGTTTCTTCTGATTCTGTGCACTATATCGATGTACATTGTTGTTGAGTGGTAAAACATTACATCTCACCTGTGACACAGCAACTCTAAAGCAGTAGGTATCTAAGTGTAAAAGATATTCTTCTTTAGCAAATATTGTTTTGAAACACCTGTAGCTGTCATATCTGTCTCGGTCTCTGATTGTACTATACCATTCCTGGATAAACATATCAACTAGTCTTTGCTTAAACAGATGTAAGAATACCTTGACGTCACCAACACCCTGTTGAAGCCATACAAAGCTGAATCCTGCATCGCATAAAATTTGTCTAATCATAGAAACCCAACAGTTCTTTCCAGATATATCCATGTCAAGCAACATTTGATAATCATTATATGGTAGTCTGTTAGAATTCATTTGTAATAATTTAATCCAATATCTAAGAGTATTTATACATGAGTTGATGTATAGAGGATATCGACCCAGCTCACCATATATCATTTTATTTGGAGTTTTCAAAAGTACACCCAAAAATCTCTTGCAAGCCATCATGTGTACTTTCTCTATATGTTCCAATTTATGTAACCCCCATATCTCTGATGAATATAGTAAGATTGGCTGTATTTTAATGTCAAAGATCTTGAAAAATGTTTCAGCGTTAATTTCTTTATATTTATGAAAAACCCTATTTAATTCTACAACAGCTTTCTTTCCCTTGGTCACGAGATGATCTGTGCCCAGCTTAGCACTAAGTTTTGTCGTAAAATTAAACCCTAAATAGCAATACTTATTTACCACTTCTAATTTGAAATTATCGTAAACCCACTGTTCATTTTCCCCAAGAAAACCTCCTTTTCTAAAGACCATTACTTTACTTTTATCAGAATTGACATTTAATTGCAAATCATCACAACATGATTTCAATACATTCAATTGGTTTTGTAAACTTCCAGGAGTTGTTGAAATAAGAGCCACATCATCTGCAAAGAGTAAAATAAAGATTTCCATGATGTCTGGTGAGAGAGAGAGAGAGAGAGAGAGAGAGAGAGAGAGAGAGAGAGAGAGAGAGAGAGAGAAATAGAGAAAGAGAGGGGAGACAGACAGACAGACAGGCAGGCAGACAGGCAGGAAAGCAGGCAGGCAGACAGACAGACAGACAGACAAGCAGACAAACAGCAGACAGACAGAGACTTACAGTAGAAAACATTGTAATGTTTTAGGCCAAACAGCCCCTAATCATCACAATAGAGAAGAATAAAACAGTTTAATCAAACCACAAAAAAAGAAACCAACCTAAACCAGAAAAAAGACAAAAGAAAATAGGACATTAAATTAACAAAACAACAACAACCCCAAAACAAAGGAATAATCATTACAAGTAATCTTTATTACCTTGCATAGAAAAGATTTTTACGCCTCTCTCTCTCTCACTCTCTCTCTCTCTCTCTCTCTCTCTCTCTCTCTCTCTCTCTCTCTCTCTCTCTCTCTCTCTCTCTCTCTCTCTCTCTCTCCCTCTCTCTCTCTCTCGGATGAGACTATAAACCGAGGCCCCGTGTGCGAACGCACGCAGAACATCTTACGCACACGTTAAATCTTGTTCCGCTTTTCGAAAGAGTAGGCCATTGTGTGCCGGTGGGAACAGATGACAAACTTTACAAAAGTGCATACACACGGGGACTGGATGTAAAAAAATGCACATGAGTGTTTATTCCATTATCCTCGATATAAAAGAATAAATAAATGAATAAATAAATAAAAAACAAATATCTCTCTCTCCCCCCTCCCTTCCATATCTCCTCCAGTCAATTGGAGGCTATTCCTCTACTCCCTGGTTTCCCCCTTCCCCTCTCTCCCTGACTGCGATATTCATTTATTCATTTATTCATTTATGCATTTATACCACTTTAAGTCACGAGATTTCTCTGCGTGAAATTCGGACTGCTCTCCCCGGGGAGAGCACGTCGCCACAAGAGCAGCGCCACCCCCTTTTTTTTTTTTTTGGTCTGCAACTGTATTTGTTTCCCTAACAGAGTGGCTTTTTTCTAAGAATGTTGCCAGGGACAACTCTCTTGTTGCCGTGGGTTCTTTTACGTGCGCTGCATAATTTTGTATAACACACGGGACCTCGGTTTATCGTCTCATCCGAAAGACTAGCGCCCAGACCACCACTCATGGTCTTAATGGATGAGGGAAAAGTTTCGGGCCCAGACGGGATACGAACCACCGCACACTTCCGACCCTGACTTTTCGCTTTCTAGACAGGCGCGTTACCTCTAGACCACCGATCCGATATATTGTAGTATGTCTAATTTTTGTCATCCTTTCCTTCCTTCCCTCCCTATGTTGATACCACGTCACGGTGAAGACAGAGTACACACACTAGTTCAACACTGTATGATAAATATTGCTGGCATTTCTGTCATTCTGGATGTTTGCTGCGCACAGTGAGAGAGAAAAAGAGAGAGAGAGAGAGAGAGAGAGAGAGAGAGAGAGAGAGAGAGAGAGAGAGAGACATACAGACAGACAGACAGACAGACAGACAGAGGGAGACTCGCTCAAACACACTCACACACATGCACGCATGCATGCACATACACTCACCCATGCACACATTCACGCACCCATATACATGCATGTGTGCACGTACACATACGAATGCACGCGCACAAGCACACACACACACATGCTCACACACATACGCACACATGCACACACACGCAT
>CM054144.1:28998819-29006319 GCA_028751875.1 Rapana venosa
TTTCTGTGCTGCCTTTCTGTCTTTGTCTCTGCGAGCTCATCTCTATTTGTGTGTGTGTGTGTGTGTGCATATGTGTGTGCATGTGTGTGTTTGTGTTCATGTGTGTGTGTGTGTGTGCGCGCGCGCGTGTGTTTGTGTTTGCATGCGTGCGCGCGCGCACGCGTTGCGGGCACGTTTGTGCACGCGCGAACCTACACAGTATAACTTTTGTAAAGTGTGTTTAGTCCTTAAAGCACCGGTATGTTTAAACTGGAAGCGGCAACATTTAAAAAAGTAAAGGTAAAGGCGTCCTATAACCTATAAGGTCGTAGGGGAACGAGGCGTCAGAGACCTCAACTTCTCAAGGGGCTAGTATATTGAGGGCGGCGCCCATCTCCTCTCCATCGCTGCTTTACCTTCTCTGACCCTAAAGAGGCAGGTACCCATTGACAGCTGGGTGGACTGGGCTGGGGAACTGTATTGAAGCCAAGGCTCGCAAACGGTCACCCATCCAACTGGTAACCACGATCGATGCTGCTTAACATTGGCTGGGGGAAAGCGAGTGCTCTGACCTCTGAGCTTTCGCGTGTTCATAACGTCAACATTTAGTCCAGTCTTATAAACAGACACAGGTATGAGGTTTACTTTAAGTAAAATTTCTGTTTTGCTGCCTAAGAGAAACTGTTACGCAACACTTAAGCTCACACACAAACTGACACGTATGGTTCTCTCAAGCTTTTTACCATAATCGCTTTTCAAATATGTTGACGCTTGCTTGTTTCTGTGGCTGACATACCTGTTGGTCCTTGTAGTTATAGTTTTCCTAATATTCACTCAGCACTACTACCTTTTTAGGACACATTGATTTTTTCCCCAGTTTTTACAGCCTTCGAACAAAGCTGTATTGACGGACAGAGAAAGATGATAGTTTTAAGTGCGCAGTACCCGAAACACTCATGCCACCCGAGTTTAGACGCATTGGGAAACCCAGGGATGAATAAATCAATAAACAGCACGTGAACGCGAGAAAAAAATCTCCATCAGCATCACCGTCATTGCGACCCCAGGAAAGCAGACATGCAAAACAAGTTTTAAGGGAGTGGCCAGCCCTCTGAGCACACACCAAACATACGCTCCACCCGGAGTCGGAATGTGGCTACCTTTCTAGTGGATAGAAATGGTTGGGTACGCTAAAAATCTCACCAAACACGCACACACACACACGCACGCACACACACATACACACACGCACGCACGCACGCACACACACATACAATCAATCTATCAATCTATCTATCTATCTATCTATCTATCTATCTATCTATCTATCTATCTATCTATCTATCTATCTATCTATCTATCTATCTATTTCACTATCTCTCTATCTATCTATCTATGTATCTATCTATGTATCTATCTATGTATCTATCTATGTATCTATCTATCTATGTATCTATCTATCTATCGATCGATCTGTCTGTCTGTCTGTCTGTCTGTCTATCTATCTATCTATCTATCTATCTATCTATCTATCTATCTATCTATCTATCATATCTAATACATACACACACATACATACATACATACATACACACACACCGAACACACACACACACACACACACACACACACACACACACACACACACACACACACACACACACACACACACACACACACACACACACACACACACACACACACACACGCACGCACACACACAATTCAGCGTAATGTGTCAAACAGACCGGGTCTTTAACTGAAGTTATTGCTATTACAGAAAAGAAAAAAATCTCCCACAAACTATGCGCCCAGGGTTTGTGCCTTTCCGGAACGCCACTATTTGAAACTGATGCTGGTGTCTAGACTGGCTGGAAAACTGACTTCACTGGTGTAGAGTTGGTCTGTTCTTGGGGGAAACGGGTCTGGTCTAGACCTCCAGACTTGACCTACACTTGTAAGTTACCACTTGACAAAAGAGATGCGACACACAGTGTCTTGAAGTCCCGCTAAACAGGTGGAAACATGGAAGGGAAGGAGTAACAGAAGGAAGGGCGGGAGGGCAGGGAGGGAGGGGGCGAGGTAAGGAATAAAGTTGGAAATAGGAACACTATGTGGTGAAGTCTCACCACCACCTCACCTATCCCGTAGTCCCTTGCACCGTAGGGGCACTAATGAAGACTTTGCAACCAGCTTCATCCACTCCCGCGGTCCTCTGCTTTCCGTAGCTATTCGTTCCACTCAAGGCCTGTCCACTCTCTGATGTTGTCTTCCCATCGTTTTCTATGTCTGTCTGCCTCTTCGTCTCCCTCCTTGTACTGTTTCTCTGTAGGAAAGTCTTGGGCAGTCCAGATGTTCGTGTGACGTGCCCGAACAACTTCAGTTTGCTATTTTTCACTGAAGTCAGGAGCTCTTCTATGGTCCGATGGCGTTTTTAATTCTGGCCTTCACTTTCTCATAAGGGATGTGATCTCTGTATGAGAAACCAAGGAGTTTGCTAGGTCTATAGCTAGAGAAAGATATGAAGTGGCATTGATTACAGCTTTAGATACCCTGAGAAAGCGAGAAAGAAAAGACACGAGTGAAACAAAACATACAAGCAGAGGATGAGGAAAAGAATGGTAATCAATAAAAGAAGTAAGTAATAGAAGAAACAAGGAAGATGAAGAGAAAAAAATGAATGAAAAAATATGTTCCTGTTGAGGAGGAGAATATGGATCAGTGGTCTAGAGGTATCGCGCCTGCCTAGAAAGCGAACAGTCCGGTTCCAAAGTGTGCGGTGGTTCCAACCCCGTTTGGGCCAAGAACTTTCCCCCATCCATTAGACCATGAATGGTGGTCTGGGTGCTAGTATTTCGGATTAGACAATAAACCGAGCTCCCGTATGTTAAACAATTATTTAGCGCACGGAAAAGAACCCGCGACAACAAGGGAGTTGTCCCTGGCAAAATTCTGTAGAAACAAGCCACTCTGATAGGGAAATAATTACAGTTGCAGACAGGAAATAAATAATAATGGATGGCGCTGCTCTTGTGGCGACGCGCTCTCCCAGGGGACAACAGCCCGAATTTCACGCGGAAAAATCTGTCGCGACTGAGAGTGGTATAAAAATTATTTTTAAAAACAAAATGAAGGAGCAGGTAAAAGTAGAGTATTATTTCTGGAGTCATAAAAAAGAGGATAGCAGAGGAGGAGAACGAGGAGAAGGAGTGGTATCAGTTCTGGAGTCATCAAAGGAGGGCAACTTGAAACTATCCACGTAACATCAGTTTAATAACTATCTCTTTACCACCACAGGGCGGTTTTAGGCATGGAAGTTTTTACATTTGAAGAAAAACAAATTTATATTGATAGATAATAATGATAATAAAATACTGTGAAATACATCAACATAAAGTTAACTACATTTAGTTTTATGTATGATGGGAGCCATACTGACATTTCATGAACATTCTAAAAGTCTCTGTTACACATATGCATTCCCTGTTAAATCTATCTATCTATGGTAATGCGTATCTATCTATCTATCTATCTATCTATCTATCTATCTATCTATCTATCTATCTATCTATCTATCTATCTATCTATCTATCTATCTATCTATCTATCTATCTATCTATCTATCTATCTATCTATCTATACATATATATATATCGCAAAATAAGCCGAGGTGACATCCGACTCATTTCGAAATGGAGAGTCATATATATATAGATATATATCTATATATATCTAATATATCTATCTATATATATATATATCTATATATATATATATATATATATATATATATATGTATGTGTGTGTGTGTGTGTGTGTATACATGTGTGCGTGCGTGCGTGCGTGTGTGTATGTGTGTTTTGGCTTTGAACACCCATAAAAAATACATTGGTTGAAGCCAAAGTAAACATTAGTATACGTTTCCTGATTTATGGCTTGTTTTCACGCAAACTTAAGCTACATGAATTAAACATTATGCACTTTACTTTCATTTACACACAAATTAATGTCCTCGAACTTTAGAAACTCCTCCTTGGTTTCTGTCATGCTGCTTTTTTGGCATCCAATTGCTAGCACTCAACCTGACTTTTGCGATTGTATGTTGTAGGTTAAAAACAACAACTTGAATACTTCTACAATTTTTGACACAATTACAAAATTGCTGTGTAAACAAAGATACCAATAAGTCAATTCGTCCTAATCCATTCATGAATGTTCATAGCTCTAAAGCAGTACTTGGTCTTCTATAGAAAATGGTTTGGGTTATTAGTGTATTGATGTGCTAGTAGAATATGTACAAGGATGACAGTAAAGAAAAAATAGAATAGTGAATAGATCTACTTTGGTAATCATGTACTGCGGCCTTTAAGGTGTGTCTAGCTATGGTGTGTGACATAGAGTCTGGCTAAAGTGACTGTGTCTAGACTGGATCAATGAGTTTAGTGGTGGTGGTAGAGAGTTTCTCTGAATGCAGGAGAGATGCTGTCTAGACATGTGGGCTTAATTCACACATCTTAAGTCATCAGTGGATAATGGTAATGCCGTGTATATACTGACAAATTTGCTGGGAGAGAGAGAGAAAGAGAGAGAGAGAGTGAGAGAGAGAGGGAGTGAGAGAGGAGGAGAGAGAGAGAGAGAGAGAGAGAGAGAGAGGAGAGAGAGAGAGAGAGAGAGAGGAGAGAGAGAGCAGAGCAATAAAGTATTAAGTTTTACCCTTAACTTTTAGAACAATGAAGTGTGTGTGTGTGTGTGTGTGTGTGTGTGTGTGTGTGTGTGTGTGTGTGTGTGTGTGTATGTTGGCATTGGACATCCAGAAAAACGCATTGGTTGAAGCCAAAGTAAACGACATTAACATATGTTTCTGATCTACAGCTTGTTTTCACACAAAGTTTAGCTACATGAATTGAACGGTATGTACTTTCGTTCACACACGAATGTTCTTGAACTTTAAAAACTCACCCTTAGTGTGCTGCTTTTTTGTTAGTTTGTTTGTTTGGTATCCAGTCATTAGCACTCAACCTGACTTTTACGATTGTATGTCCTAGGTTAAAAACAACAACTTGAATACTTTTTTACCATTTCTGCCACAACCACAAAATTGCTGTATAACAAAGTCAACAATAATTCAATCCATCCTGTGTCCATTCATGAATGCTCATAGCCCTAAATCAGTATGTGTGCTTCTATAGAAAATGGTTTGGGTTATTAGGTTATTGATGCGTTGGTAGAATGAGTACAGGGTTGACAGTAATAGAAAAAAATAGAATAGTGAATAAACCTACTTTGGTAATCATGTACTGTGGCCTTTGAGGTATGTCTAGCAATGGTGTGTGACATAGAGTCTGGCTAAAGTGACTGTGTCTAGACTGGATCAATGAGTTTAGTGGTGGTGGTAGAGAGTTTCTCTGAATGCAGGAGAGATGCTGTCTAGACATTGGGCTTAACTCTCACAGTTGTAAGTCATCAGTGGATAATGGTAATGCCGTGTATATACTCTGACAAATCTGCTTGGAGAGACAGACAGACAGACAGACAGACAGAGGGAGGGAGAGAGAGAGAGAGAGAGAGAGAGAGAGAGAGAAGAGAGAGAGAGAGAGAGAGTGCTTACAGTTAACTTTTAGAACTATGGTGATCATGTGTGTGTGTGCGTGTGCACACATCTTTTGGCATTGCACATCCAGAAAAAAATACTTTGGTAGAAGCCCCCCTGCTCCCCCCCCCTCCCCCCCGCCCCCCGACAAACGTATGTTTCCTGATTTATGGCTTGTTTTCATACAAACTTTAGCTACATGAGTTTAATGTTATGTACTCTGATTGACACAGGAATGTTTTCAAACTTCAAAAACTCACCTTTAGTCATGCTTTTTGTTTGTTTGTTTGATTTCCAATCCTTAGCACTCAACCTGACTTTTCCCATTGTATGCTGTAGGTTAAAAACAACAACTTGAATACTTTTTTTTTTTAACCATTTCTGCCACAACTACAAAATTGCTGTATAACAAAGTTAACAATAATTCAATCCGTCCTGTGTCCAGTCATGAATGTTCATAGCCCTAAACCAGTTCTTGCCCTTCTATAGAAAATGGTTTGGGTTATTAGGTTATTGATGAGTTGGTAGAATATGTACAAGGTTGACAGTAATAGAAAAAAAAAGAATAGTGAATAGACCTACTTATGTAATCATGTACTGCGGCCTTTAAGGTGTGTCTAGCTATGGTGTGTGATATAGGGTCTGGCTAAAGTAACTGTGTCTAGACTGGATCAATGAGTTTAGTGGTGGGGGTACAGAGTTTCTCTGATGCAGGAGAGATGCTGTCTAGACACCCGGGCTTAATTCACACAGTTGTAAATCATCAGTGGATAATGGTAATGTGATGTATATACTCTGACAAATCTGCTTGGAGAGACATAGAGAGAGAGAGAGGGAGAGGGTGGCAATAAAGCATTAATTTTACCGTTAACTTTTGGAACAATGGTGATATTGTGTGTGTGTGTGCGCGTGTGCACACATCTTTTGGCATTGGACATCCAGAAAAAAATACTTTGGTTGAAGCCCTCCCCCCCGACATAAACGTATGTTTCCTGATTTATGGTTTGTTTTCACACAAACTTTAGCTACATGAGTTAAATGTTATGTACTTTGATTGACACAGGAATGTTCCCAAACTTCAAAAACTCACCCTTAGTCATACTTCTTTTTTGTTTGCTTGGTATCCAATTGTTAGCACGCAACCTGACTTTTCCCATTGTATGCTGTAGGTTAAAAAACCAACTTGAATACCTTTTACCATTTCTGCCACAACTACAAAATTGCTGTATAACAAAGTTAACAATAATTCAACCCGTCCTGTGTCCAGTCATGAATGTTCATAGCCCTAAATCAGTTCTTGCCATTCTATAGAAAATGGTTTGGGTAATAAGGTTATTGATGAGTTGGTAGAATATGTGCAAGGTTGACAGTAATAGAATAAAAGAATAGTGAATAGACCTACTTTGGTAATCATGTACTGTGGACTTTAAGGTGTGTCTAGCTATGGTGTGTGACATAGAGTCTGGCTAAAGTGACTGTGTCTAGACTGGATCAATGAGCTTAGTGGTGGTGGGGGTACAACGTTTCTCTGAATGCAGGAGAGATGCTGTCTAGACACCCTGGCTTAATTTAAACAGTTGTAAGTCATCAGTGGATAATGGTAATGCGATGTATATACTCTGACAAATCTGCTTGGGGAGACAGAGAGAGATAGAGAGAGAGAGAGTGGAAGAGAGAGAGAGAGAGAGAGAGAGAGAGAGAGAGAGAGAGAGAGAGAGAGAGAGAGAGAGAGAGAGAGAGAGAAGGCGGCAATAAAGCATTAATTTTACCGTTAACGTTTGGAACAATGGTGATATTGTGTGTGTGTGTGCGCGTGTGCAAACTTCTTTTAGCATTGCACATCCAGAAAAAATATTTTGGTTGAAGACCTCCCCCAACATAAACGTATGTTTCCTGATTTATGGCTTGTTTTCACACAAACTTTAGCTACA
>CM054144.1:29011319-29013819 GCA_028751875.1 Rapana venosa
TGCTGCGTACTCCACTGACACAACATATTACGAAAAATAACAAGTGATAAAGAATGACTATGCATAAGTAAACTATGTTACTGTTTGTGAAGGCGGTCCTTTGTGGCTGACTCACTAAAAATACAAACAAACAAATAATCAAAAAACCCCCAAACATCTAAAACCTATCCAGAATGAGGGAGAATTTCAAAGGGACTGGACCCACAATTCGTGCACGAACAATAGTACAAAGAGACAGATCAATATAATAATAATAATAATAATAATAATAATAATAATAATAATAATAATAATAAATGGAATTTATATAGCGCTGTATCTTGCACAGACAAATCAAAGCGCTTGCACTCAACTCATTCTTACACAGTCATACAACCAACAGCAAGTAACAGTTCCAACAAGTCCAAATGCACACACACACACACACACACACACACACAGGCCACACACCCTGGCAGGGTGATGGAGTCTTTTGGCTGTTGAAAAGCAGGGAGTGCTATGAAATGAAACAGGAGAGGAAAATCTTAGGTTTGAAACAAATATGTCTTGAGGCCGGATTTAAAAGTGTCACAAGATAAGATAACCTTGAAAAAGAAAGAGTTCATCAGAAGTAACCCACGACCCAGGGTTAACTTAAGAACTGCAATTGCGTAGACGGTGAAGTTTACCCATTACAATCGACGTTCCTCTCACACACATTAAACGCAAATGACAGTTGTTTGGCGGATTACGACTTTCCGTTAACACGATGTAAGGTCAACCAAACAGTGGTATAAACGCACTTTCATCATCAAAGTGGATCGGTGGTCAGGAGGTAACGCACCTGCCTAGACAGCGAAAAGTCCAGATGGGAAGTGTGGGGTGGTTCGAATCCCTGTTTGGGTTAAAAACTTTTGCCCCATCCATTTGACCTGGGTGCTAGTCTTTCGGATGAGATGATAAACCGAGATCCAGTGTGTTACACAAAATCAGTTAGCGCACGTAAAATAATCCACGGCAACAAGAGAGATGTCCCTGGCAAAAAGCTGCAGAAAAAAGGCCACTCTTATACGGAAACAAATACAGTTGCAGACAGGGAAAGAAAAAAAAGGTGGCATTGCTCTTGTGGTGACGCGCTCTCCCCGAAGAGAGTAGCCCGAATTTCACGCACCAAAAATCTGCAGTGACTTAAAGGGGTATAAAAAAATCAAAACCCAGGCCCTAGATCTTTGATGGCAAAACTTTTCATACCTGACAGTCTAAATTCCGGTTTTATGATTGGTTGCGTTTTCATCACGTGGTGTATGCATTTCTGGGTCACAACAAGACTGAATTGGATTGGGTTCATTTTGAAAAAATAAAGCAAATAGTGAGGCCCAACCATTTCATATTTTGTTTTCATTAAAAGGAGATTTTGTTGCATGACGATGCAATGTGTGTGTGTGTGTGTGTGTGTGTGTGTGTGTGTGTAAAAGTATTATGGGTAAAAGGTTTTGTAAGCTGAAGTGGTCTGACGCCAGAAATGTGAAATACTTCTATACAAAGTAAAAGACTATACAGGATTTGAATAGGATTTGAATAGGGATTTTTGTCACCAATTTACAATACTTTGGAGGTGGTCTGTGTAAATCATTTTGGATAGATGACAAAAAGAAAGATTATTTATGCTTCCTTATACTACTTCTATACAACAAACAACAGCAGTAGCGGAAGCAGCAAAAGCCACCACCACCACCACCACCACCACCACTATGGCAGCTGAAGATTACGATGATATCGAAGAAGAAGAAGAAGAAGAAGAAGAAGACATCAGTGCTGGCGTTGCAAAAATTCTGAAGAAGAAAAGGTCAATATAGGAGTACACGCCAACATATACACTGGTAAATCTGCGTGCATTCGTGTATACGTGGATTGGATGTACGCCTGTGATGTTCCAAGTTTGGCAAGATCATACGTATACACTTCTCTCCTTTTTCTTCTTTTCTTCTCAAGTTCATAAGACAAGCGAGTCAAGATCTGCTTCTTTGCACAAACAATTCCGCCTGCACAGTTCTTTGTACAAACACTCTGATATGCACAGCTTCTTCGCAAGGGCCGCTTTTGAAGACCCACGCCCCTGACAGTTAGCAAAGTTCAGTAACTCGTTTCTTAACTCGCTAAGCACGTTAGAAGCATAGGAGTCGTCTGATGGGATGGTGAAGGGGGTGAAGGTGAGGGTGTGGGTGGGGTGGGGGGGGGGGGGGGGGGCAGGATTAAAGGGTATGTAAGTGTGATGGGGGCGAGGGGAAGGGGGCGGAGGGGAGGGGGAATTGTGACACCACGGAAAAAGTCGAAGGCGGACCATGGTATCGATGACTGAAGGAACTGCACAATAGTTTGTGTGGAATTATTTTTATCTGATTTTAAAAAAATTATTGTATTATTTTATTTCCAGGATAATGGAATAACCCACTCATATGCTTTTTTTGTTTTACATACAGTCCCTGTGTGTATGTGGTTTTGTCAATTTTGTCACTCCATT
>CM054144.1:29021319-29023819 GCA_028751875.1 Rapana venosa
CAGTTTGGTTACCAGTGTTGTTAGAAAGTTTTTTTTTTTTTAATAGTTTAGTTTACTTAAGTCTTTCTGTCCATCTCTTTCTGTCTTTGTCTCTCTGTGTCTCTGTATGTGTCTCTGTCTTTCCCTCTGCCGATCTCTCTGAGTGTCTCTATCTTTCTCGCCCCCGCACTCTCTCCCTCTCCCTCTGTGTGTGTGTGTGTGGGTGGGTGGGGGTGGTGGTGGTGGAGGGAGGGTGCATAAGTGAAAGAGACAGACAGGGACAGAGAAAAGAGTCAGAGACATGGAGGCAGAGATATAGACATTGATAAAAAGAAACAGTTGCAAACAAAAATACAAACACACACACATACACACACACACACATACATACACACACACACACACACACACACACCACACACACACACACACACACACACACACACATACACACACACACACACACACACACAATGTCAGACAGACACAGTGCATCATGTCTTTTTTTCCCACAACTCCTCCTCAAGGATTTGTAAATGACCACTATTGATGAACATTACTGTCAAAACAGAACTTGATATTGTAAATTAAAAATGTTGATGAATATTTAATATAATTGTTAACAAAAAAACCTTCAATTTATCCCCAAAATCAGAATGCAGCTATCATAATGATATATAATTGTAAGATATAGCGCTATATAACTTCCATTCATTATTATTATTATTATTATTATTATTATTATTATTATTATTATTATTATTATTATTATTATTATCATTATCATTATCATTATCATTATTATTATCATCATCATCATTATGGGGGGAAGAAACAGGCACATATGCAAAATCTCACTATTGGTGAACCTTAGAGCTCTGACTGAGGAATGACCTACACCCCCCCCCCCCCCCCCCCCCCCAAAAAAAAATCAAACAAAGAACCCCACTTCTATCCTGCTGGTTTTCATGTTTGTGTAAATAAAACTACTCTTCTCATCCCTCCTTCAATCACTGCCACCCTTCATTCCAGTTCAAGTATTTGCCTATAATTATTTGTACTCCTAACATTACTGCTTGCCATGTTTTCATTGTTCTCTACTTTTCTTCATTTTCCCCTTCCCAGACTCAAGGGTTTGCACAATCTGTCCTGGCCTGCAGTGCACAGTTATCAGCCCTTGATAGCGCCACCACCTGTCGCCTGCCTGCCTGCCTGCAGCAGAAGATAGATGGCGCTGTGCGTTGCCATGGGGACTATCAAGGCATCCGTTTACAGAGGCAGCGGCTGGGTGGCGCCATCTGCTGGTGGGGATGTCGGAGAGACAGGAGAAAGGGGAAAAACTCAGTGTTGTTATGGTAATTATCTGGCTTTATGTTTGCTTAACGTGCCTGGACCATGTTTATGAATACACAGACCAATGAAGGATTTATGCAGAAAGTAATTGACAAAAGGATTTTTGAAGTGATTGTAGAAGCTGGTTACATGCAAAACAAAAAATACATTGCTGGTAGAGACTATTCATGAATAATGTGTATGTATCTTTTCTCTTTTGTCATTTATTTGACGCAATTTTGTTCGTCTGAAGCCCATTTTAGCACATCAATACTAGAGTACTTATATAAGTATTGCTTGTAGTACGCATTCCATGTATTGGTGCAGCATTGCTCTGAATGAATGACCATATTTTTTTTTAAACCAACAAAGTGTAGTCTAGATATCACCATTTAGTTGGAGCCATGCAACAACACTGACAGTGTAAGCAGAAATAGCAGCAAAAACAACAACAACAGCAATCAAACTACCAACAGCAGCTGCAGTATAAATGGCAGAAACGTGACCAGCTTGTGTTAGGTCATTTATCTTGAGGGAAAACACTGCTTTCTTCCAGATTTATCACCATTGATTCGGTCAGTGCGGTATGTATGCAGGCTCAAGTTAACAGGGCGTGTTTAGTTGAATACATTAATCAGGAATGTATATTGTAGTGTATTGAAAACAGCTAAACAGAGTAAAGGTAAAGGTGTCTTATAACCAATACGATCATTGGGGAGTGAGGTATCAGTAACCGTGGCTTCTTTAGGGCCAACACTTTGAGGGCGGCACCCATCTCCTCTTCTTCCTGCTTTACCTTCATTGTCCCTAAAGAAGGCATGTTGGGCCTGCCATTTACAGCTGGGTGAAGTGGAGGACCGAATTGAGGCCAAGGTACATGAATGCGTAACCATCCAAGAGGGTAACCATGCTTACTGGTCCTTAACCTTAGTTTGGGGAGAGTGAGTATTCTGGTAATTGAACTACACCATTCCCCAGAAGAAACTACTTGTATATATAAGGACTTAGAGTTAAAGCAGAGGCATGAGGTGATCATTGCATTCTTTAGAATTAGACTTTGCGAAAATCTAAGTTCATAATTATGTAAGTCACGAAGAACTCATATCACTGTATTTTGGTACAGCGATTTGAGTCATGAATATGCACACTAATTTTAAAAAGCTAATGGCCTTTAAGTGAGCATTGTATA
>CM054144.1:29028819-29046319 GCA_028751875.1 Rapana venosa
TCTTGATGTGGATGGACATTAAATTATTGACAAGAATATGGTATCACAAAACATGCCCTTTTATCAAACAGATACCCCAAAGATTGTTATGAATTAGTCAACAAAACAAACAAATAGAATAATACACAAACATTCAAACATATAATACACAAACATTCAATAAAAAAAAAAGCAAACACACAAAACAAAAGTCAGTTGCATGCTATTTTGAAATACCTTATGGGTTGTACTGATTCCTTGTTTTGTAAATGAGATTTATTCCAGAATTAAATGATATTACAAATAGCAATTGAGAATTATATCAAGACAAATACCAAGTGAGCATTGTATATATAATAACAAGCAAATATATGTCCACGATTGTAATCAGATATAAAGGACACCAATTACTATGAGTGTACAGTCATACATAGTGTATAAAAAGTCACGAATATCGTAGACATAACGTGTGACACATACACACACACACTCTGTCTGTTTGTCTGTCTGTCTGTCTCTCTCTCTTTCTCTGTATATATATATATATATATATATATATATATATATATATATATATATATATATATATATATATATATATATAATCATAGTGTTTATGATTAAGGGAAGTTAACTGACCAGAGAGCCCTTTGCGTTCCTAGACTGTTAACTCTATGCGTGCAGGTTATGGATTACAGTTTCGCAGAAGATGAAGAGAAAGGAAATGGGCATTTTTGTTGATATGCACAGAAAGCAAAATAAATAAACACATTTCATCCAGATCGCGCTGCGTGAGCATGGAGGCTGTTTGGATAATTGCAGACAATATTTTACTTGTGTGTTTGTTGTTGTTGCTTAGTGATGGAGTATGAGTTATGAGAAAGCTCACTTGTCATTTTGCCAATAGAGGGGGGAGGGAGATGAATGCATCTAATGAGTATTTAGGTAGAACCATTGCTCTGTTAAGTGGCATACGTGGCACATACATACCCATCATACACCCTGCTGTGTAAAGGATGGTCTCCAGCAGCCTCAGCTAATCAAAAGCACACTGCCTGAAAATTCACTGCAGTTTCTCAGCAACACTTTGAGCAGTTAAGGGAAAGTTCAGTTCGATTCTGTAAATATTTGCACGCAAGCTTGGAGCAATAGGGAATGTTTAGTAAGCTTGCGTAATGAGGACCTGTCTATTGCGCCTCAAAGGCATTAACCAGTGTTAGTGGAATAAAGATAG
Source organism: Rapana venosa (assembly GCA_028751875.1). Classification (NCBI taxonomy): domain Eukaryota; kingdom Metazoa; phylum Mollusca; class Gastropoda; order Neogastropoda; family Muricidae; genus Rapana; species Rapana venosa. Next base: position 29,030,033 of record CM054144.1, read on the forward strand.
AATTCAGTGTAGAAGTTGTTAAACATTTCTTTAGAGTTCATTCAACATGGAACAAATAATAATAATGATAATAATAATAATAATAATAAATGGAACTTATATAGCGCTATATCTTGCAAAGACAAATCAAAGCGCATGCATTCAAACTAATCTAAAGTAAAAGGCACTGGAATACGTCAACAATATTACAACTATCCTATTCTGTGCAGTATCTTTCACTTCTTTGAATTCTTTTGAGTTGGAAAATATCGAAACGCAGATTATCAGCTACTTTGAGCTGAGCAATTAAAAAAAATATTTGATGCCACCAAGAGTAATTTAATAGCTTTTCAACATAAAATGAGTGTTGTTTCAAACTATAAAAGATTTGTATAATTACTCTCTGTATTTTATATTGTGTATCTTTTTATGAATAAATGCATGGCATAAACAGTGCTTGACCTTAGTTTTAAATCAACTAAAACTGCAATCAATACTTAATTGATTCATCCCAAACCTTATTAAACCCCCCTCTCTCCCTCTCCTCTCACTGTTTTTGCTTTTCTATTTTCCCCACTGATCTCATATGCATATTTCATTTTGTCAGATTTTAGCCAGCACAAAACGTGAAGACAAAAAACCCTAAAAGAAAAAAATCAACCCAATGAAAACAATGGCAGAATCAATTACAGTCTGATCGCGGCAAACTCCTATCGCCACACACAGAAAGAAAGGAAATGGAGGCTAGATTGGCCACACATTGCGAAAGCCTCCGACCAACATCAGAAAGCAGGCGATAGAATAGAATGCACAGGGGAAAGGGAAAATGGGAAGATCTGGGCCGACATGGGAATTCTTTGAATTGACCCTGAAGTGGAAGCGGTCGACTGAAGGCTGCACCCCACTGATAGCTTTTGGCCAGGATCACTGTATTTTTTTTCTAATAAATTTAAGTATTAGTGCAGCACTTAAAATACATATACATACACTATAAAAACAAACAAACAATGAAAGCAACACACAAAACCTGAATTAGCCAGCCATCATTAGTTGATCCAGCCAACCAACGTAAACAAAACAAAAACAGTTAGAAAAAGAAACAATGAAAAACCTAACGAAAACAAGAACAAAAGAGCAAAGCTTTAACAACAGCTCAACAAGACAAACAACACTTTATAAAATAAGAATACACCTTCTGAATTATAAATCAGGAGGTTTAGCACAATCACTTAGAATTATTTAATATATTTTATTTTTCAAACAATCATTGTGCCTTTTAGATTTTCGTTTATCTGATATTTACAAGTGATAGACACTAACACAAGCAAACAGTCTATGATTTCAGAGCAAGAGAAAGACGAGGGGATGGGGAGGGGGTGGGAGGTGGGGGTGGGGATAGCCAAGTGGTTAGAGACTTGCACTCGTGATCTGACAGCCCGAGATTGGGGTTCTGCCAAGGCATCCGGTCGAGGGAAGATTTTTTTCCATCGAGTTAATAATAATAATAATAATAATAATAATAAATGGAACTTTTATAGCGCTATATCTTGCAAAGACAAATCGAAGTGCATGCATTCAAACTAATCTTACACATTCATGCAATCAATGATAAATAATCAATAGTTTAAACAAACAAATATTTACAAGTATGATGCGCTGAAGACAAAATCTATTAACTAAAATTTCAAAAGTCAAATGTTTTTCAAAAGCACACACACACTCACACAGGTCATATACTTTAGCAGGGTGATAGGACATGGGTTAGTCAAGGTGGGATAGCTCTTATATGAAACAGGAGGGGGGAAATCTTAGGTTTAAAATAATATGTTTTGGATAGGTTTCTGGCGAAGAGAGAGAGGTCGATGGACCCGAAATAGAGAAAGAGCGGTGGCCAGCAGTGGATTGGTTGAATCTAGGTATTCGTAGGCACAAGGTATCTGCAGTAGAGCGGAGGGAACGTGAAGGAGTGTACAGGTTAAGACATTCACAGAGGTAGGAGGGTGCAGTTTTGTGGAGACATTTGTAACAGAGGGTACTGATCTTATAATTTACTCTCTGTGGCACAGGCAGCCAGTGGAGAGATCGCAAGAGAGGGGTAATGTGCTCAGATTTTTTTCTTTCTGAGAACTAGTCGAGCTGCGGAGTTTTGTATACGTTGAAGGGAGTGGATAGATGATGCTGGCAGACCAGACAGAAGAGAATTGCAATAGTCCAGACGTGAGAGAATGAGAGAAGTGACAAGTTTGGCTGTTGTATCGGTGGACAGGTACTTTCGAATAGCACTAATACGCCGTAATTGATAGGAGCACGACTGACAGGTCTGGGTGGTGAATTTTTTCATAGAGAGTGTGTTGTCGATAACGACACCTAGATACTTCACAGCAGTGGATAGAGGGACTGATGTATTGCCGAGTTCTATTGAAGCTGTTGTAATGGAAGAGAGTTTGTGTTTGGTCCCTACGTGCATGGCTTCGGTTTTATCTGCATTTAGCTGTACTTTGTTCTGTGTCATCCAGTTTTAAATATCTTCAAAGCAGCGGGCCATATTTGTCAGGAGAGAAGGTAGATTTTCAGGAGTAACACTGCTTTGAATCTGAGAGTCATCTGCGTAAAAATGATGATTGATTTGATGACGGTTTATTATATGTGACAGTGAGGCAATGTAAAGAGTGAAAAGAACAGGCCTAGAACTGATCCCTGTGGGACTCCGCATTCCAGTTTGGCAGGTATTGATTGAATCTTGTTTACTGCAACTGTCTGGAATCGGTCAGTAAGGTATGAATTAAACCAGGTGAGGGCTGTGCCAGTAACACCGAACGTTTTTGAAGACGGGAGAGAATTGAGTGGTCTATAGTATCGAAGGCTGCTGGTAAGTCGAGTAGAGTGAGAAGGGAGATTTTCCCCGAGTCAGAAACGAGTAGAAGCATGTTTAAAGTGTGTACTAGGGTGGTTTCAGTGCTGTGGTTGACGCGATAGGCAGACTGAAACTCAGGAATAAGACTGTTGGAGAGAAGGTGGTTGTTGAGCTGTTTGAGAACTACTTTTTCAAGGACTTTAGAAATAAAAGGTAGATTGGAAACAGGTCTATAATTCTTCAAAATGTTAGGGTCAAGGTCATGCTTTTTGAGTAGAGGTGTGACTATAGCAGTTTTGAGAGCTGATGGAACATTTCCTGAAACAAGAGATGAGTTTACTATTTTCGTGATAGCGGGTATGAGTTGTGGTAGGCACTGTGTGGAAAGAGAAGCAGGTATGGGATCAAGATCACATGATTTTATAGTCATATCTTTCAGAATTGTCATGATTTCTTTCTCACATGTCGGATGAAAGAAAAGGAGAGCAGTGCCAGAGAATTGGGGATCAGGAAGTGCAGGCTGGAAAGGAGTCTGATCCAGTTTGGAGCGAATGTTATAGACTTTTTCAGAAAAAGAATGCAGAAAATATAGAAGGAAGTTCTGAGTGGTTGTGGATGGAAGGTAGGGAGCAACATCAGTGTTGACTCCACTCCCCCCAAAGTCCTTTGGATGAGGCTAGAAATGGAGGTCCTGTGTGCGCACAAGTTAAATCCCGTTCCGTCTTTCGGAAGAGTAGACTGTTACATGCTGGTCGGAATGGATGACAAAATCTATAAAAAAACACCCACCCCCAAAAGTAAACCACACACGCACCAGCGTTTGCATGTAGACATCATCTCTGAAGTTTGAATGCAGCTACCTTAATGGTGGACAAACACAACGGCATGCACAAAACCTCGCTCTAGGTAAACCTCCGAGCTCTAGCGGAAGAACGAAAAAGAAAAGAGAGAAAAAAGAAGAGAGAACACAACAATAATGTATTTCCTACACGCACATCTATCTATCTATCTATCTATCTATCTATCTATCTATCTATCTATCTATCTATCTATCTATCTATCTATCTATCTATCTATCTATCTATCTATCTATCTATCTATCTATCTATCTATCTATCTTTCTATCTATCTATCTATCTATCTATCTATCTATCTATCTATTTCTCTATCTCTCTCTCTCTCACTCTCTCTCTCTCTCTCTCTTCTTTATATATATATATACATGCAAATTCTATTGAGCGGGTATATATGACTGTGCTTGTTTGTGCATGGTTGTCCATGTTCTTACTTGCATGCATCCCTTCCCTGCATGCCAATAGCAGTCATGCGTGCAAGCATTACACAACCCTTACATTAAAAAAACCTCCATCAAACAACACTGTCAGCTCAGACACAATGATTAGGCATGAAAAATCGGTGTGAAAATGACCCACACAACAAGAAGTAAGCGCTTGCAGCAGTAACATCAAAAGCATCGCACTATGGTGGTTTGGTGACAACAGGCAGTTGTGGAGTGGAACGCGCCATCGTTGCCATTGTTTCCACCTGGTCAGCTGCTATCACTTCTGCTGTCGTCTCTCAGTTCTGTAGCACCTTTCTTTCGCCCCGCATCCCTTTTTTGGTTTTACATAATATCATCATTGTTTTCTCTTACCTGATTGTTGCTCTCTGTCAATGTCTGTCTGTTTCTGTCTCTGTCTGTCTCTCGGTCTCTCTTTCACTCTCTCTCTCTCTCTCCCCATTCTCTCTGACTCTGTCTCTCTATCTCTGTCTCTCGATGTCTCGGTGTATCTATCTCGCTCTCGCTCTCTTTCTCTCTCTATCTCCCTCTCTGTCACAATCCTCCTTTCTCTGTCTTAATTTGGTTTTTTTTGTCCCTGTATTGTTTCTGAGCCTGTACATGCGGGAACAGACAGATAGAGACAAAAAGGACAGACAAACATCTCTTTCTTTCTCTTTCTATGTGCACATCTTCTGTTTTCTCCTTAAACGCAACTATAGAATTAGAGTACAGACACACATGCACACACATGTACATACACACACATCTTGTAAGCTTACTCTCTCCCTTCGTCAAAAGTCTACTTATGATGCTTTTAAATCCAGCCTAAAGACGCATATATTTCAAACCTAAGATTTCCCCTCTTGTTTCATCTCATTTCTGTCCCTGCCCTTAATAGTCAACCCCCCCCCCCCCCACTATCACCCTGCCTGAGTGTACAACCTATGTGTGTGTGTGTGTGTGTGTGTGTGTGTGTGTGTGTGTGTGTGTGTGTGTGTGTGGGCGCGCGCGCGCGCGCGTGTGTGTTTACATTTAAATTTGTAAAAAAAACCCTGTTAATTGTGCGCGTCGTGTGTGTTACATTGTTAACTTATTACTGGTCATGTGAAGATAGTGAATGAAACCTTTGATTTGTTTGCAAGATGTGGCTGTATAATGAAATGTATTATTATTTATTTTAAGATTATGCCTGTATAATTATTAATTATTATTATTATTATTATTATATTATCATATTATTATCATTATTATTATTATTATTAAAGATCAATTTTGACTTGGTTTGACTTCACACATACATACACACACACACACATATAGATATATATATATATTAAAAAAAAAAGGTAAAGGAGTCCCATAACCTATAAGGTCGTAGGGGAGCGAGGCGTCAGAGACCTCACTTCTCTAGGGCCAGCATATTGAGGGCGGCGCCCATCTCCTCTCCCTCGCTGCTTTAACTTCCCTAACCCTAAAGAGGGCAGGTACCCATTTACAGCTGGGTGAACTGGGGGAACTGTACTGAAGCCAAGGCGCGCAGTCACCCATCCAAGTGGTAACCACGCTCGACGCTGCTTAACTTGGCTGGGGGAAAGCGAGTGCTCCGACCACTGAGCTATCCCGTCCCCCATATACATACATACACACACACACACACACACACACACACACACATATATATATATATATATATATATATATATATATATATATATATATAATTATAAATATATCCAATTTTTTCAAATTGACGCCAGATCAAAAGTGGAGAGGAAGAAGACAGGCAATCACACCTGAAGCAGTGAGTGTGTCTTATTGATGGCAGGTTGTTTTGAGAGCTTCTTGCCATGCTGCCGTGCTTTTAAGCCGCCATAAAATAATTATAGGAACGATTCTCTGTGTGTGTGTATGCGTCTGTGTGTGTATGTGTGTGTGTGTGTGTGTGCGCGCAAGCGCACGTGTGCACATGTGCAGTCAGGTGATTTGCTGCTTGAATGGAAGCATGTTGTCAATGATTAATGAGAACACATTGTTATTGATTTCAACGCATTTTCAGCACGAAAGCTTCTCAGTGGATGCAGTATTACGTAGAGAGGAGAGAGAGAGAGAGAGAGAGAGAGAGAGAGAGAGAGAGGAGAGAGAGAGAGAGAGAGAGGAGGGGAGGGGAGAAGATAGAGAGAGAGAGAGTGAGAGAGAGAGAGACAGAGATAGAGGCAAGAGACAGAAACCAGCAGAAAGGGAGGCAATCATTAAACTTACGATCCTTAAATGCCACGCAATTTAAGAGCACAAGAGGTGGTAGCAGTGTAAATGCACACCGCTGATGGTCGATAACCCTTGTAGGGCAGAATTAATCTGGCGACACACTAGTCTTCATTTATTCATTAACTCGCTTCTCCCTTTATGTCACCGTTGTCAGTCATTCACCAAACACCACCCACTCCTGTAACCCCCCCCTCTCCTGCTAAGTGCAGTAATTTATTCGACCTATGCCTCTGCTATGTTGATTCCCATTGTCCAAGTTTTTTTTCTTTCTTTTCTTACTTTTTAGATTGTGTTTCCCTCTCTGACACCAAGACTGCACATCGTCCCGCCCTGTCTCGTGCGCAGTTAATAGCCCGTTGATAGCGCACATGCGTCTGCCTGCTAATCGAAGCAGTTGTCAGTGTTACTTCTGTTGTCGTTACTATGGCCTCTCGACACTAACACAAGGTGTGGACATCTGTTGCCGGGCGCAGTCAGCGTATGGATGAGCGGTGCCACACAACGTTGCTGATCGTCGCCTAGCATGGTGCGCACCGGATAGCTGAAGGTATGTATAAGGGGACGTCGTGGGGCCATGCAGGGACATCAGAAATGAGCGGCTACGGGACTACATGCGACAGGATCAGCAGAATGGGGGCACAGGGGATCAGTCAGAATAGTGGGATGCAGAAAGATGGGGCGTGCAGGGATCTGGGGCATGGGGACGGGTGGAGGGGCGGGAGGAATTGGGGGCTGCAGGGTAGGGGGGGGATAGGGGAGGCGGACTGTTGTGATCGTGCGCGGTCTTATGCATAAAGATAGGCCTGACAAGGGATCCAGTCAGAAAATGATGCGGCCTGACAAGGGATCCAGTCGGTAAATAATGGGGCCTGACAGGGGATCCAGTCAGAAAAAAATGGGGCCTGACAGGGGATCCAGTCAGAAAATGATGGGGCCTGACAGGGGATCCAGTCGGACAATGATGGGGGCTGACAGGGGATCCAGTCGGAAAATAATGGGGCTGACAGGGGATCCAGTCAGAAAATAATGGGGCTGACAGGGGATCCAGTCAGAAAATAATGGGGCCTGACAGGGGATCCAGTCAGAAAATAATGGGGCCTGACAGGGGATCTAGTCAGAAAATAATGGGACCTGACAGGGGATCTATGGATCCAGTCAGAAAATAATGGGGGCTGACAACGGATCCAGTCAGAAAATAATGGGGCCTGAAAGGGGATCCAGTCAGAAATGATGGGGCCTGACAAGGGATCCAGTCGGAAAATAATGGGGCCTGACAGGGGATCCAGTCAGAAAATAATGGGGCCTGACAGGGGATCCAGTCAGAAAATAATTGGGCCTGACAAAGGAACCAGTCAGAAAATAATGGGACCTGACAGGGGATCTAGTCAGAAAATAATGGGGCTGACAGGGGATCTAGTCAGAAAATAATGGGGCTGACAGGGGATCTAGTCAGAAAATAATGGGGCTGACAGGGGATCCATGGATCCCGTCAGAAAATAATGCGGCCTGACAGGGGATCTAGTCAGAAAATAATGGGGCTGACAGGGGATCTAGTCAGAAAATAATGGGGCTGACAGGGGATCCATGGATCCCGTCAGAAAATAATGCGGCCTGACAGGGGATCTAGTCAGAAAATAATGGGGCTGACAGGGGATCCATGGATCCCGTCAGAAAATAATGGGGGCTGACAGGGGATCCATGGATCCAGCCAGAAAATAATGGGGCCTGACAGGGGATCCAGTCAGAAAATAATGAGCCACACTTTGTATCTGAATAGACTGTTGGACTGGTTAGTAAATATATGTTTAAAAAAAGTGATGGCTGATATAAACCACACACATGGAAAGCGTACAGTTTATACAGAGAAAGCAAGTGGAAGGACTCACGTGCATACATATCTGCACTCATCAAAAGAAACCACGACAGTTGACAATCGGAAAGAGCATAGAGGTACTCTCTGACTGCTCTTACAAAATTGGAAGGTTCAATTGCATTCCTCAAATCAGAGTACAACTACTTTAATGGTGGGGCAAAAAACCGGTTGCATACACAGAAGTCTCACCATTGTTGAATGACAGAGCTGTAGCCCAGAAATAATTAAAAGAATGTAATCTTTCACCAGTAAGCAACATCAACTCTAAGAAGAACAATAGCAAGCAGAAACAGCAGCAACAGTAACGGGAGGTATAACAACAACAGAGCAGAAACATCAACGCTCCACTTTGGTCAGCTTGTAAAAAGGACACTTCACTGCATGAGCAATATCCCAGATGCTGTACATCACGTGCACAAGACATCCACAGTCAGAAGATTTGAAAAAGGCAGAAGCCAATGTACTGAAGTAGTCTCTAGAGCTGTGCAGGGTAGGGTTATTGTTTGGCTTCTGAAATACACAAAATGTGATATACATTTCAAGAGGTTTTTTTAAAATGCATATTTCACTTTATGCGTTAATGTATGTGCAGGAAGAATGAAGACACTACCAGGTCTGCGCATAGTACAGTTTGGTCTAGAAGAATGTGTTAAAAAATGCAGACTCTTTATCAGTAAGGCACCTCAGAGACTCAAATGTCTGACCCCAACAAATTACCAGTCAACCATGCAAACAAGCACGCAAGCAAGGAACCCAGCAACCAGCTAAACACTAATAGAGAACGTCAAAAAGGAATGTGTAACGAACTGACTTAACCAAACTCTGTATACCACGTACTACTAAATTAACAGAATTCAAGGCATAAGCTGATAAATTCTTGTATTTGTGAAAACAAATTGTCAAAAAGTACGTCACAAGGAATAGGCTCCTTCAGTAAGAGAATACTTAAGTATGGTGCTTCTTCGCACAGTTTTGGTTTTAATCAAAAGGGGAATGGTTTTCAGAGGAAAATCTCTCTTTATACCATTCTATCTATTCACCTCCCTAAAGCCCCCAACTCTTCTTCCCCTTGCTATTTCTATCGCTTGTCTACAAATTTTTCTCTCTCACACTGTATGCACTTTCTAATTTTTCAGATTCAACCCAAACGCAAAACGTAAAAGCAAAAAAATGCAAACAAAACGAGAATAAAAACACAAAAACCACCACCACCACCACCACCACCACCACCACCACCACCACCAAAAAGCAATCAAAGCAATCAGCAGAAGCAAGTAGCCACTGATTGAAACAAATTGCTATCGACACACACAGAAAGGAAAGGAAATGGGGGACTTGGCTGGATTGGCCACACATTGTAGACGCCTGCAACCAACATGGGAAAGCAGACGGTAAGCTAGAAAAGAACCCAGGTGAAAAAGGAAAAGCTGGACAGACAGGCCAGACACGGTGATGACGCACAGACTCCAAAAATGGAGGTGGCTAGGCTGATTGACGGCCGCACCCCACAGATAAAACCTGGGCTCTAATTATCCTATTTACAGTGACACTAAAAATGGTATGCAGCACTTACAGACCGTCATCTCTTCCCTCCCCTAAGAAAAAAAAAGACATACAACTGATAAAGTAGCTATTGTAATGTTCTCTTCTCTTTCCCACCCCCTTTAAGAGTAGCACAGTATCTCAAACTGTACTTTTTAGGGGGAGGGGTGGTGAGAGACAACCCTCTACTGCACTCTGAACACAGTATTCTAGTAATACTTATCTATTAACTTGAAAAAATATTCACTGCAAAAAAACAAGTTGAAACATTCTTTACATTTTTGTCAAACAAACTATGACTTTCTGTTTAAATCTCAAATCTTTACCGTTAATCTATTTTGTTGACCCCCAAACAAATATACACTGCATTTGCCCCAAATTGTCAATTATTTTTTAAAAGGGTGATGAACAAAGAAAATGTCTCAACAGCACTACATTAGCGAGACCCACAAGGGCTTTGAATGCATCTGCAAAAAGTGTTGGCGAGGCTCTAGCAAACAATTTTGACTTAGAACAAGTCTGCTGAAATTGTTCCCTTCAGACTGTCGTGCTGAACAGGAGTGGAAGTCAAACAAGTCTAGAACTTTCAAACAACTGACTCTGAACAAAATAAAATCAATAGCTATATACACAAAAGAAAAAGAAAACAGGCGAAAATCAAAGTTTCTGTAATGTAGTCATCATCATGCTTACGTGTGTGTGTGTGTGTGTGTGTGTGTGTGTGTGAGTGTGTGTGTGTGTGTGTGTGTGTGTGTGTGTGTGAGTGTGTGAGTGTGGGTGGTGTGTGTGGGTGTGAGACAGAAACAAATAAATAGACAGACAGACAGACAAACAAACAAACAAACAGAGAGAGAGAGCATTTCTAATATGTACAAACCTGAAGTAGTAAGCATGAGTCCTGGGCCTTTTCATTAAGACGAGAGAGCAAACAAAAACACCTACACAATCGTATGTCTGTGCATGCACAGGTGCGTATTTGTGGTTCTGTGTGTTTGTGTGTGTGTGTGTGTGTGTGTGTGTGTGTGTGTGTGTGTGTGTGCGCGCGCGCGTGCGCGTGCTTACGCATGCACATGTTCTTCTGTTTGCCTGCCACACATAATTATATCACTGCCTGCATGCGTGTGTGTTCTTGCATGGCAGCTAGCCATTTTTGATAGAACTCTTCTACCTCTCTATTACGAGAGACGAACCAATTTTCTCGGACGTAATGCTTATACATTCATTTTCATGTTAGCATGACAGCGGTCCACAAAGCTGTGAGCGTTTGTATGAGATAGTATACTGAGAAGCACCACACTTATCGTAGTTTTTATGACAGATAATCATAGAGATAGGGGACGGGATGGCTCAGTAGTCAGAGCACTCGCTTTCCCCCAGCCAATGTTAAGCAGCGTCGAGCGTGGTTACCACTTGGATGGGTGACTGTTTGCGCGCCTTGGCTTCAATACAGTCCCCCCCAGTTCACCCAGCTGTAAATGGGTACCTGCTCTCTTTAGGGTCAGGGAAGGTAAAGCAGCGAGGGAGAGGAGGTGGGCGCCGCCCTCAATATCACTCACTCACTCATCCCTTGGTCGGGACAACCGTTGGGGTACCCGCATGGACGCTGCAAGTGGACCGCCAAATGGTTCTGTCCTGGGCTGTTTTCAGGAGGCTTGGTATAGTGAGGCCGGTCCACTCCTTGATGTTGGATATCCAGCTTTTGCGTGGTCGTCCCTGCCTTCTTGCTCCTTCCACCATTCCCTGCAGGACTGTCTTTGACAGGCTGTTATGCCTTGTTGTGTGGCCAAACCACTTCAGTTTCCTCCGTTTGACTGTATCTAGCAATGGTTCTTGTTTGCCAGCCATTGCCTCGATCTGCTGCCAGACGTAGTCATTGGTTTTGCGGTCTCTGTAGGTGATGTTCAGGATCCGCCTGAGGCACTTCATCTCAAAGGCTTGAATGCGACGTTCTAAATCGGCAGTAAGTGTCCATGCTTCACAGCTGTACAAGGCAATGGATGTGACGAGTGCCTTGTAGAGTCTGACCTTAGTGTGGGTTCTGATGTTGTGGTTTCTCCACACTTTCGCCAGCTTAGTCATGGAGGAGAGTGCCACAGCAAGTCTGATCTTCACCTCTTGTGTGCTCGTGCCTTCTTTGGTGATGACTGCTCCAAGGTACTTGAAAGTTTCCACCTCCTCTAGTGTCTCGCCACTCATCTTGATGCTGGTGGGAGTGGTCGGTGTGGTACTGTTCACTAGGATCTTGCTCTTTTCCGTGCTGATCTCCATACCGTGGGCATTGGCTGATGTTTCCAGTCTGGTGGTGAGATCCTGGAGTTCTTCTTCATTGCGGCCCATGAGATCAATATCGTCTGCGAATCGAAGATTGCAGACTGGCCTTCCTCCTATTGTGATTGTGGTCTTGAAGCCAAGGAGGGCCTCCTGCATGATGTTCTCCAGGAACACGTTGAAAAGAACGGGGGATAGCGGGCAGCACTCAATATGCTGGCCCCTAAAGAAGTTGAGGTCTCTGATGCCTCACTCCCCTACGACCACCTAGGTTATGGGACACCTTTACCGTTACATATTCACAGAGTGAGAAACCGCTATCAACGCCAATACTTATCATTGTCATATCAATCCCTTCCGTTCAATTTTTTAAAAACTGTCTCATTGTTATGTCCATTCCCATTTGCGCATTTCCATCCATCCAAATCTATCACTGTCTTCCTTCTCTAGTTATCAGTCTGTTTGTGTTTCTGTCTGTCTGTCTATCATTCTCTTACTCCCAGAAAATAACATTTCGTTATCATTATCGTTATTTCTCTGTCTGTCTGTCTGTCTGTCACTCTCTCTGTCTCTGTCTCTGTGTCTCTCTGTCTCTCTCTGTGCTGCGTCTGTCCTTCAGTCTGTCTGCCTTACTGTCTGTCTTTGTCCCTGCCTCAGTCCCCCCCCCCTCTCTCTCTCTCTCTCTCACTCTCCCTCTATTTGCATTTCATCGTCTCTCGTTGCAGTGTATTTGTTTCATCACGGATCTGTCAGCCTGTTTCTGTATTCTGTTGAAAACATAGTTGCAAACGCATATACACACATCTGCAACACCGACAGACAGACAGACAGACAGACAAACACACACATAAGCACACACACAGACACAATCACACGTGCACACACATGCACACAAGCACATACGCGCGCACACACACACACAAACACAAACAAACGTGCACATACATACACACACGTACAGTATCATGTAATGAATATCTATCTATCTATCTATCTATCTATCTATCTATCTATCTATCTATCTATCTATCTATCTATCTATCTATCTATCTATCTACCTATCTATCTATCTATCTATCTATCTATCTATCTATCTATCTATCTATCTATCTATCTATCTATCTGTCTATCTGTGTGTGTGAAATGGTATAAATTCCAAATACTACCTGAAGATTATACTACGAGGTAGAAAACACTGCAGGCACACCTTATGCAATGTGTTTAATTGATAGCACAGTCATTCATAAGTCGTGCCATACTCCAGTCCTTTCAAGCCACTCTCAAAGATTAGGCATTTTCCGCGCGCGCGCGTGTGGGTGTATGGTGTATGTGTGTGCGTGTGTGCGCGTACGTGTGCGCACGTGCCTGTGTGTATGCGTGTACCTGCGCTCAGGTAATTTTCCTCTTTTGCGGAAACGTTTTGTCATACTTTAATGGGAATTGTATGTTATCGATCTGTCAGGCCATTTTCAGCATGAAAACAACTGCTAGTGCCGTAATCAGAGAGAGAGAGAGAGAGAGAGAGAGAGAGAGAGAGAGAGAAGAGAGAGAGAGAGAGAGAGAGAGAGAGAGGAGAGAGAGAGAGAGAGAGAGAGAGAGAGAGTGAGAGAGGAGGGAGGAGAGAGAGAGAGAGAGAGGGAGGGAGGGAGAGAGAGAGAGAGGGAGAGAGGGAGACAGAGAGAGTTTCAAATAAATCACGTCGATAGTAATGATGATAATGATCTTAATATGCATATGGGACACACACACACACACACATACACGCGCGCGCGCACACACACACACACACACACACATACACGCGCGCGCACACACACACATACACACACACACACACACACACACACACACACACACACACACACACACACACCGTCTAATATTACTGATAGTGAACAGACGTTAAATACAAGAGCGAACGAACGAACAAAGGAACAACCCCCCCCCCCCACACACACACCCACCCACCCCACACCACACCACACACCATACACACACACACACATACACACACACACCCAACCCCCCACCCCCACCCCCAATACACACACACACCACTACTACCACCACCACCACCTCCCCCCTTTCCACACACACACACACACACACATACACACATATTGTAGCATTGTCTGGGATATCTATGATCAGGCATATCCAAATTTTTTAGCCAATATTTGATTACTCTGGTAATAGTGTCAACAAAAATGGGATATCTACCACAATCGCCAAGGCAAATATTATTTTTAACATCTCTGCCAACCCCCAGGACCATTTTGCAAATTTTTACCTGTATTTTTTCATGAAAGAATTCCAAATACGAATACAAGATGTGTACCAACAAAAATGGCATGACTCTCTATCAGCATACCCTGACTACTTAGATTATCACCCGATTATTTGTAGAGCAAATTATGTATGTGAAGTAGAATCTTTAGAATACCGTAGAGGTATATGTTTACTGAGGTCAAACAGATTACCTTTAAATGGAATTTCACGTTATGGCAAACCGATTACTGATCCATTCTGCTCTCAGTGTGATGGCCAACAAATTGAAGATGTTTGTCACTTTTTACTTGTATGCCCAAAATATGCTGTATTGCGAAGAAAATGTATTCCTCTGTATTATTACAGATTTCCATCGAATCTGAAAGTGCAGCTTCTTTGTATGAACACTAAACCTAGTTTGATGTTTAAAGTTGGATTATTTCTTACTAAATGTTTAGATATCAGAAGTAAGGATGTTCACCTTACATGAAAGTATATGATTAACTGTTGTTCCTATGGGCCATATGGCCTGCAAAAACTGAATTAAAATTATTGTTATTGTTGTTATTGTTATTGTTATTGTTACACATACACACACACAAACGCACGCACGCGCACGCACACACACACACACACACACACACACACACACACACACACACACACACACACACACCCCACACATATTCCTCCTTCTCCTACTTCCAAGTTGTCTACCATTCACGCAGCAAAAACCCGAAGAAGAAGAACCACAAAATCCATCTGGAACCACGACATCCGCCTGACTGCCCTGGTGCGTTGTTGTATTTATATGACGACTTCATCAGAATTCAGGGCAGGTTTCGACGACAACGAACACAGTTGAACAACACTGCTCGTGCATCGCGAAACCCGGTACAAAATCTGATGTCGAGTAGAGCGCGGGGTAGGGCAAGGTAGGGTAGAGTAGGGTAGAGCAGGGTAGAGCAGGGCAGGGTAGAGCAGGGCAGGGCAGGAGTCTGCGATGGTGCTGCTGTATGTCCCCTGTCACACTGGTTTTGCTGCTGCTGTTGCTGTTGATGTTGCGCTGTTGATGTTGTCGTTGTTGACGTTGTTGTTGACGTTGTTGTTGACGTTGTTGAGGATGATGATGATGATGATGATGATGATGGTGATGAATATAAGGATGATGGTGATGAATATGATGATGACGGTGATGAATATGATGATGGTGATGATGATGATGATGATGATGAATATGATGATGATGGTGATGAAGAAAAAGAAAATGATGATGGTGGTGATGATGATAAAAATGATGAAGAAAATGATGATGATGATGATGGTGGCGGTGATGAATATGATGAATATGTTGTTGGTGATGATGATGATGATGATGATGATGATGAGGGTGATGATGATGATGATGATGATGATGGTGGCGGCGATGATGATGATGATGGTGATGATGATGATGACTTTAAAATCAATACGAAGGTGGTGGTGACTCTTGAAGCAGATGCATTAAACAAATAAAACAGGCTGAGAAACACGCCGTGTGTTGATGGCGCCAGTATGCAAGCTTAGGAGATGTAGGTCTGTATTCTATTATGGAAGGAAGAAGACCTGTTCGAAGACCCGTTCGTATTTAAGTATTATGCGAATTCACGCGCGCACATTAAAAATTTTAACGCGCGCGCACA
The DNA here is from genome assembly GCA_028751875.1 of Rapana venosa. NCBI lineage: Eukaryota > Metazoa > Mollusca > Gastropoda > Neogastropoda > Muricidae > Rapana > Rapana venosa. The sequence goes on from CM054144.1 coordinate 29,046,046, forward strand.
CGCACACGCAATTGCACGCACGCATGCATACAGGCACGCACGCCAGTGCACACATACACAAACATACACACACACATGCACGCACGCATGCATGCATGTACGCGCACACACATATGCAAACAAACACCCACAAACAGTAAGAGTAGGTCATTGTGTGCCGGTGGGAACAGATGACAAAATTTACAAAACCGCATACACACGGGGACTGGATGTAAAAAAGCACATAAGGGCTTATTCCATTATCCTCGACATAAAAGAATAAAATATAAAATAA
>CM054144.1:29051319-29066319 GCA_028751875.1 Rapana venosa
ATCCGAAATGCGTGCAAAAGACTGGGCTATAGCATTGTACTGTTGGAGAATGTTCACCTCACCTAAAGCAGAACAGAACACCAAACAAATACGTAAAAGTACAACTAATTAAACTGTTCTTTTACTGAGCATGTGGCTGTGTCTCAATCTCACATTCAGTATGGAAAGGTCAGCAGCTGCTCCAGTGCTCATGATATTTCTGAACATGCCTGGAATATCATGTTTGTACGTACTGTTATATATATTTTTTATTTTTTTTGGAGAAATGTGATGCATTTTACGTCTTTTCTTCTTCACCAAACCTGGTATTTTATCTAATTTCTTGATAGATAGTTTCTTCAACATCCACAGCATAATCGTCCCCTCTCGTGTGTCTAAACTATCGTATACTGTTCTCTTATACAGTTGGCATCAACAAGACTTCTTGTTTCAGCCTATGCTAGCGAGAAACTTGAAGCACCCACCACCACCACCACCAAAAAGACAGGAAAGAGGGAGGACAAGTGAAAAATAAAAAGGTGCCTGGCAATCTGCATACAAATGAGATATAAAAAAAAACCCACAAAAGATTGAAAACAGCAAGACTTGTTGCAGCTTTAGCCATCAGACATATAATCACACCCAGGTCAGTCAGCAGAGGGACAGGGGCAAAAAGAAAAAAACACACCAAAACTAGTAGGAAACGAGCCCCCAGAGAAGCTGAACATCTGCATACACCTTCATTACACAATACAACCACAGCCGACCATCCTGAGAGGGCCAAAAAACACCAAACCCTCTCCAAACCTCCATCAGCCCATATTCATGAGAAACAATATTGGAATCAGAGCCAGGGCGCCATTTAGGGCTATCTGCATAGGGAAATGGAGACGCTGTGGTGAACTAATGTCATCCATTAGCAGGCTGCAGCCAGGCCTGGACACAGTACAGGAAGGCAGCGGAGGGAGGCAGGGAGTAAATCAGAACAGCCCCAGTCGGCTGTGTCAGCAGTCACACACACACACACACACACACACACTGGACACACAGACTCTCGTGAATAGATTCCCTGTCAGTTTTCCGTTGGGGTGGTATTGTACAGTCCTCCTTTTTAGTTAGCCATGTTTGGTTTCTTAAGGGATCTGTTATTGAAAACGGTATCATTTTCCCAAGAACAGCAGTCTCTAGGACCAAAAATAAAACTTGTATAGTGATTTGCGCTTATTTCACTTTACAAATACTCTATTACCAAAATATGCATAATGTATGTTTTTTCCCCTCCTCCCTACTCCTCCGCTCCTCTCCTCTCCATCAGCCTGACTGTATTTCCCTCTGTTTCTATCAAAGTTGCGTTGGTCTATGCATTATGCAAGCAGCAGATGTAATATTGTTGGTGTGTGTTTGCACAGCTTGTGCACAGGTGTGCAAGTAGATGGGTGTGTGCGCATATGTGTGCATAAGAGTGTGTTCCATGGCAAAGAAAAGGGGGAGAGAGAAAGAGATAGAGCGAGAGACGGAGAGACTTTGACACAGCAACAGAGAGACATATAGAGAGAAAACCACAGAGAAAGAGAGAGAGAGAGAGAGAGAGAGAGAGAGAGAGAGAGAGAGAGAGAGAGAGGAGAGAGAGAGAGAGAGAGAGAGAGAGCGAGAGAGAGAGAGAGAGAGAGAGAGAGAGAGAGAGAGAGAGAGAGAGAGCGAGAGGAGAGAGAGAGAGAGAGAGAGAGAGAGAGAGAGAGAGAGCGAGAGAGAGAGAGAGAGAGAGTTAGGGACAGAGGGAAAGAGAGAGAGGCAAACAGACATACAGACAGACGATAGACAGACAGACAGGGACACTCTGACATACAGCAACACACACACAGAGGGAAACAAATACAGTTGCAGACAGAAGAAAAATATAGGTGGCGCTGCTCTTGTGGCGACGCGCTCTTCCCGGGGAGAATTTTACGCAGAGCAATCTGCCGTGACTTAAAGTGGTATAGATAAATATAAAAAAAAAAAAAACCCACTAGCGAGACAGACAGACAGACAGACAGACGAGAGAGAAGCAGAGAGAGAGAGAGAGAGAGAGAGAGAGAGAGAGAGAGAGACAGAAGAAGAGGGACAGACAGAAAGACAGACAGACAGATACACAAACAGACAGAGGAAGACATATATACAGACAGACAGTAGGGACTCACAGCAACAGAGAAAGAAAAGAGAAGGGGAGAAGTTGTCGGGGAAAAGAACCCCCTGGGAGAGCTGTGCATTGTATTCCTTCTGACACAACAGCGGGTGATTTATCTTTCTTCTGGGCAGACAGGCCACCCCCCCCCCCCCACACACACCACACACACACAAGAGGAGGACAGCTATCGACTTTTTCTGAATAAATCTGATTATGATTGCTGCTGGGATTGGAAAGGAAGCTGGTAGATGTCTTCATGGCTATTGTCCTTCCCCCCTTCTGTTCAATTCCAGCCACAATCCGCAATATGCTGTGCTTTTCTTTCGTTTGTTGTCCCCTGTTCAATATTTGGTGCCTATATTTTCTTTTTTTCGTTTTGAAGGGTATTGCTTGTTATTGATTTTTTTTAAAGCGTCTGAAATACTTTTTAAAAAATGCTTATTTGTATTCAATTGTATGATGAATGCCATGCGTTGATCGTAAAGTTTGAAAATGGGTTATATTGGAATTATATTGTTATCACGTACGCCAGTTTCGGTTATGGTTATTGCTTTTTTTCTATATTAAACACAACACAAAACATGTGGGCGGATCTCTTTGGGCAAGAGAATGTTGCTACAAGTTCAGCACTTTCCGTGTAGATTTTTTCCTTCAGTTATTGCTGGAAAATCAAGATCTACACACTTATCCATAAAAGAGGCTTTGCATTTTTATTATTTCCAAATCACCCTGCTTTCAAACTGGTCCCTTTATTAATCCTTGTGAGACAAGTCATTCACCAGATTAAATAATAGACTCAGACAAATTCTGCCCTAAGGAATATGGATATTACAGTGCTATCAGCAACAGTAGCTGCTGGTGTTCAACCAAATTGTTTAGCCCTTCAAAATATATGACATGAAACAGTCTTTTCTATTGCTAAAAATACGTAAAAATTGTTAATTTGTATGACACGTGTACCATAACTGGTCTTCGTCTTTTTCTTCTTCTTCTTCTTCTTCTTCTTGTTCTTTTTCTCAATGGCGGAATGTCCATTCACCACAAGGAGTTTTTTTTACAATTATAAAATTATAGACCTATTCAAAATGATAGCTCAGTGGTCAGAACACTCGTTTCCCCCCAGCTAATTTTAAGAAGCATCGAGCGTGGTTACCATGTGGATGGGTGACCGTTTGCGCGCTTTGGCTTCAGGACAGTCCCCCAGTTCACCCAGCTGTAAATGGGTACCTGCCTCTTTAGGGTCAGGGAAGTTAAAGCAGCGAGGGTGAGGAGATGGGCGCAGCCCTCATAATGCTGGCCCCTTGAGAAGTTGAGGTAGCTGATGTCTCACTCCCCTACGACCACCTAGGTTTTGGGACACCCTCATCTTTACCTTTATCAAAATGAAGGTAAGGTAAAGAATGGGGCAGAGGGTGAAATCATAACTGTTATAATGTGTGTTATGTTTTCCATGTCTTTTGAGAAAAAAGGTGAAACTGCTTGTCAAGGAAAAAATTAATAATACAAATATGATAAATAGCCCTTTCAGTCAACAGGGTAGAGAGAGAGTGTCCTGGTGCAGTTGCTTTGTGTGTAAGTCACTTATTTTATCTTCATCTATCACGTAGTCTTGTATACCGTTTGGGGCACCACTGAAGATTTTGCAACCAGCTTCCTCCACTCCACTCGCTCGCTGTCCTCACCTTTCTGTAGCAAATCGTTCCACTCAAGGAAAATCCACTCTCCGATGTTTTGTCTTCCCATCGTTTTCTCTGTGTAGTCTGCCTCTTCGTCTCCTTCCTTGTACTGTTCCCTGTAAGACAGTCTTGGCCAGTCTAGACTTTCGCGTGACGCGCCTGTACCACTTTAGTTTGTGTTTTGTTTTGACTGAAGTCGGGAGCTCTCCGTATGGTCCGATGGTGTTGTCAATTCTGGTTTTCACTTCTTCTTCGTCAGATATGTGATCTCTCTATGTTACTTGCTCACTGTAGGTCTCTTACCGTGATTGAAGGATTTGGCTTCTCACAGCATGCTTACACACACGCACGCACACACACACACAACACACACACCACACACACACACACACACACACACACACACACACACACACACACACACACACACATTTATTTATTTATTCTTTTATATCGAGGATAATGGAATAAGCACTCATGTGCTTTTTTACATCCAGTCCCCGTGTATATGCGGTTTTGTAAATTCTGTCATCTGTTCCCACCGGCACACAATGGCCTGCCCTTACGAAAAGCGGAACAGGATTTAACGTGTGCGCAAGATGTTCTGCGTGCGTTCGCACACGGGACCTCGGTTTATAGTCTCATCCGAAGGACTTTTGGGGAGAGTGGAGTCTGCACTGATGTTAACTCCGGGGGAAAATATCCCCCCTTGAACGGGAATCGAACCCGGGTCGTCAGATTGCGAGCGCAATGTTCTGACCACTAGGCTATCCGTCCCCCAAGAGAGGAGAGAGAGAGAGAGAGAGAGAGAGAGAGAGAGAGAGAGAGAGAGAGAGAGAGAGAGAGAGAGAGAGAGAGAGAGAGAGAGAGAGAGAGAGAGAGAGGAGAGAGAGAGAGAGAGAGAGAGACGAATGAGAGATGACAATGACAAGAGTGAAAGCAAGATGAAGATGCTCATTCGAAGAGAAGAGAAGAGAAAGAGAGAGAGAGAGAGAGAGAGAGAGAGAGAGAGAGAGAGAGAGAGAGAGAGAGAGAGAGAGAGAGAGACAGAGAGACAGAGAGACAGAGAGACAGAGAGAGTGGCCACAGGCTTCAGGGGGAGCAGTACAGGGGAGGATCATTGCCCCACAGGCCTGGCTTCCTCTGCCCCTCACATTGGTTCCGTTGTGCTGATTCCATTTCACACGCTGCCTCTGCTACCTCTTTGGGGGATGAGACTGCGTACAGTTGTTGTTGTTGTTGTTGTTGTTGTTGAAGTAGTTGATTTAGTAGTTGATGTAGTAGTAGTAGTAGTAGTAGTAGTAGTACGTAGTAGTGGTATTAGAAGTAGTAGTAGTAGTGTTGTAGTAGTAGCAGCTAGTAGTAGAAGTAGTTAGTAGTAGTAGGAGTAGTAGTTTTGGTATTATAAGTAGTAGTAGTGGTATTAGAATTAATAGTAGTAGTAGTAGTAGTAGTAGTAGTAGTAGTAGTGGTAGTAGTAGTAGTAGTAGTAGGAGTAGTAGTTTTGGTATTATAAGTAGTAGTAGTGGTATTGAGTATTAGTAGTAGTGAGTAGTAGTATGGTAGTATGTAGTAGTGTAGTAGTAGTAGTATTAGTGGTATTAGAAGTAGTAGTAGTGGTAGTAGAAGTAGTAGTAGTAGAAGTAGTAGTAGTAGTAGTAGAAGTAGTAGTAGTAGTAGTAGTAGTGGTATTAGAAGTAGTAGTTGTAGTAGTAGTAGTAGTAGTAGTAGTAGTTAGTAGTAGTTGTAGTAGTAGTAGTAGTAGTAGTAGTAGTAGTTGTTGTTGTTGTTATAGTTCAATTTAAAATCTATTCACTATTGGTGATAATTTGTTAGACTGTGTATAGGTGTGTGTGTGTGTGTGTGTGTGTGTGTGTGTGTGTGGTGTGTGTGTGTGTGTGTGTGTGTGTTGTGCTATGTTGTGGTGTGTGTGTTGCGTTGTGTTGTGTGTTGTGTTGTTTGTGTGTATGCGTGTGTTGTTTGTGTGTATGTGTGTGTGTTATGTTGTATGTGTTGTGCTTGTGTTGTTTTGCGTGTGTATGTTGTGTATGTAGGTATGAATGTTTGTTTGTTTATGTGTGTGTGAGTGTATGTTTGTGTGAGCACGCACACACGCGCGTGCGTGCGTGTGTGTATGTGTAACGATACTAGCACACACGTATAAAAATTGACACAGTCGATCTCATTTCCGAACTCCAAACCAAAAGCGCAATGTCTACTACAGTAGTTCCACAGTCCTCCATAATCCTGTCTAATACGATAATGGCGCCAGAGGAATTGCAGTCCATCCAAATTCATGCTGGAAGATTGCTGGCTTTAGGAGTACTACAGTGATGGAGTATCAGTAATGATATTCAATGGATGGTCTTTTTATATTCTGACTAGTGTTAAACAGGGGCTATCAGTTTGGGTTTTTTTTTTTACAGTCATTTCTTTCGAGATGTAAAAAGGCATTTTCAATTGAAGGCTGGCAAGTTAGAGAGACAGAAAGAGAGACAGAGAGATAGACAGAGAGCAGAGAGAGAGAGAGAGAGAGAGAGAGAGAGAGAGAAGAGAGAGAGAGAGAGAGAGAGAGAGAGAGAGAGAGAGATAGAGAGAGAGAGGGGGGGAGATTGTTTGTGGGGAGAAAAAACATTTCACATTCATTCATCATACCCAGTCTGACAAGTGAACTGGGTCAGACCAGTTACCCAATTTATACTGGAAAGAAGCACGTCACACACACACACACACACACAAAACACACACACACACACACACACACACACACACACACACACACACACACACACACACACTCCCTCCCCACCTCCTTCTGCCTCCCAAGCAAAACGAACAGCAAAAAAAAAGAACTAAGCAAAAATAAAAGCAGCGGGCATTTGTAAAACAAAACAAAAAATCCAGCAAAAACTAAAAAAGGTTAAGAAACTTGTTTGACAACTTTTTCCATTTCAGCAGCTCTAGTCAGGTGTTTCGTCTATGTTCAAATGACCCATTTTGCTTCAGTTTGGTTTGAGATGAAATTCTTCCTGTAGATCAATATATCTTAATATGCAAACAAAAGTATCAAGTTGCGTTTGGAATAAGCAAGCAAGCAAGCGCTTGTGTATGTGCGTGTGTTATCGATTTATGTGTTTATTTATTTATTTACTTATCTATTTATTCTTTTATTTCGAGGATAATGGAATAAGCACTCATGCGCTTTTTACCATCTAGTCCCCGTGTGTAATCAGTTTTGTAAAATTTGTATTGATCAATGGCATACTCTTCCGAAAACCGGAAGAGATTTTAACGTGCGTGCGTACGTGTGTGTGCGTGCGTACGTGTGTGTGCGTGCGTACGTGTGTGTGTTCTTTCTTTAATTTAACGTCTGTTCACTCAAGGTGATGTGTGTGTGTGTGTGTGTGTGTGTGTGTGTGTGTGTGTGTGTGTGTGTGTGTGTGTGAAGCGGGTGTTCTGAGTGCACGGTTGTCTTTCCATCATGCAGCAAGGACTTAATTCCAAGCCATAAACAGTATTCTTGACCCTGACGGCCAGTGCCTCCCTCCATTTTGTCCATGCTACTCTCGTTCTGTTGTATGTCTCCAGGGTTTCATCTTTTCGGGCTAAGATGGAGAAAAGTGTTCCAAGGTTCATTTTGTTCAGTCCTTTTATAAGATAAACAAATGAAGTGACAATAATTTACAATGGTTTCGAGACTACGTTTTGCTTTTATATCATACAATAGTGTTTCATGCCCGGATTTTCTTTCTAAACATAATTATTATGCTGACACAAGCAGGGATAAGGTATAACTTGCTTTGCAGTGTTTGCGCTACATAAAAACTGTAGATGTGTTGTTTTTTCAAAGTGACAAACACGAAATGTATCTGTTTAGAATTGGATACTGAGGTCAAGATGATGATTGATAAAATTGACATTTATCATCTAGCAACTGTTGTTTTTTTCATATTAAAATGATCTCCCTTATACGTTTGAAACGCTATGATAGTTTACCCATATCAATTTGTTATTAGCATCCAATATAATGACACTATCTCATGCGGTTCACGTTTTATTGCCTACTCAGTTTCCTGGATGTTTTGTGAGTGTATCATTATATCCATGCCCATGTTCTTTCTGTAGTTGCTATCCCTATATTTCATGCCATTTCCAGCATCAAGTCAAGTCAAATTTTTATTTCTAGCATGTGTATGTATGTGTGTGGTCTTACAGTATGCTGTGGGCCATGTTGCAAATTTTATCATCATATAACTATCTGATTACTCACAAACTACACACACACACACACACACACACACACACACACACACACACACACACACACACACACACACACACACACACACAATGAGGCAAACCTAAGACCTCAGGAAGCAAACAACCAGAAGAGGGGCAACACCTCTGTATACACACACACACCCTCACACGATACTATGCAAAACACCAAAACCGACCAAACCCCCATCAGCCCAATATTCATGAGACATAATATTGAAAGCAGAGCCAGGGCGCCATTTAGGGCTATCTGCATAGGGGGAAATGGAGACGCTGTGGTGAACTAATGTCATCCATTAGCAGGCTGCAGCCAGGCCTGGACACAGTACAGGAAGGCAGCGGAGGGAGGCAGGGAGTAAATCAGAACAGCCCCAGTCGGCTGTGTCAGCAGTCACACACACACACACACACAGAGGAAACAGCACACACAGACTCTCATGAATAGATTTCCTATCAGTTTTCACAGGGCTGACTGTGTACGTACAGTTGTACAGCTATGTTTGGATTTCTATGAGGCCTGTTTCGGAATCTCAGAAAAGCAGGGTGTGTAGCCCTTTTTGTGCTAGTAACAGGCATCTTGGGAGCGGAAGAAATACACCTTGTAATGGAAATATTGATTTGACAACAGAAAATCATACCACAGCATATAAAAGACCAATAAACTCTGTCTCTCTATCTCTGTCTCTGTCTCTGTCTCTGTCTCTCTCTCTCTCTCTTTGTGTCTCTCTGTTTATTTGTGTCTGTTTTTGTTTCTCTGTGTCTATGTTGTCTACTTGCCTACCTGCATCTGTGGATGCAGGGTGCATACATACATGCATGCATGTGTGTGTGCGCGCGTGAGAGCGCGTGAGTGAGTGAGTGAGTGTGTGTGTGTGTGTGTGTGTGTGTGTGGTTGTGTGTGTGCATGCTTCATATGAAGCAAGGATAGATAGAAAGAGACAGACTAACAAAAAGACAGACTTTCATGAATAGAATGTAGACAGCTTGTAGTGAACAGGGGAAAAAATCCACCACCCCAGAGCTGTGCATTGTATTCCTTCTGACACAACAGCGGGTGATTTATCTTTCTTCTGGGCAGACAGCAACCCCCCTCCCCCCCCCACACACACAAGAGGAGGGCAGCTATCGACTTTTTCTGAATAAATCTGATTATGATTGCTGCTGGGATTGGAAAGGAAGCTGGTAGATGTCTTCAAACCAATGTTCAGTTCAAGAAACAATGCACAGTATGATGTATTACTTGTTCGTATGTCTGTCTGTCTGTACTTTTAGTTTTGGTTATTTTTCTATGTTTTATTGGTTTTTATTGGTGTGGTTTGGTTTTGGCATGGTTGTTATGACATACTCGTAAAATTTGCCATGATTTCTAATTTCTTGTAGCCGTACAATGTTATGTCTTTGTCTTCTAGGTACATCACTCTTGATTATTTAACGAGTATGTTCCACTGTACAGGGTCATGGAATATCTCCGAGTAAGAATAAATCACCTTGCAGGAACAGTTTTAGTTGCTTTTTTGTGATATCGCGATGTGACACATGCAACATCAACCAATATTCTGTCTTAAGTTTTGTTTTGGATTTACATAAATTTTTATTAAGAACTTGATCCTGACTATGTTACAAAACAAGTTGCTACCAAACCTATCACCTACAAAAAAAACCCAAACTGCTGTTGGACAATACTCACATGCAAACGCACACAACTTAATTCAGTTCATAGAATCTCCAGCTGCCTGCATGGTATGATGCTGTTCAGGGGCAGGGTAGCCTCGTGGTTAGAACATTGAGCGCGCTATCTGACGGCCCTGGGTAAAGCCATCCCTGAAGTACCCGTTCCACACGATTTTATTTTTGGAGTTAACTTTAGTGCCAACTCCGCTCCTCCAAAATGTTCTTTGGGAGAGACTATAAACTGTGGTTGCAATGTGCGAGTGAACATATTAAAAGCATCTTGCACACACGTTACTTGAAACCCATTCTGACTTTAAAAGAGTAGGTCACTCCATACTAGTAAGACAAGACGTCCAAATTATAATTTTAAAAAACACATGCACACGGGTATCGTGTTTAGAAATCACCCCCGAAGTCAGAATGTGGCTATCTTAATGGTGGGGAAAACAAAAAGGTTGCGTACGCAAAATCACACCATTTGTGAATCTCGGAGATGAGGAATGAAAAAAGCCAAACAAAAAACAAAAACCCCAATATATTACTGTCATCCACAGTCAAAGCTTAGTGTTGAACTGCTCTCTCGGTCAATGGGACAAATGAGGTAGACAAAGAGGAATGGAACATAGCCATATGTCTCTTACCGTGACTGGGAGATGCGGTTCCTCACGGCATGCAGACAGACAGGGAGTGTGTGGCCACAGGCTGCAGGGAATAGAAGCAGGGGAGGATCATTGCTCCACAGGCCTGGCTGCATCTGCCCATCATATTGGTTCCGTCGTGCTTAGTGCTCTGTGAGTGCTTCCTTCAAGGATGATGCTGTGTCACAGTGTGGTGTGCGTGTGTGTATGAGTGTGTGTGCGTGCGTGCGTGCGTGCGTGCATGCGTGCGTGCGTGCGTGCTGGATCCTGGTTCTACCCAAAATGTTCTCTGCTAACATGATTTTGAAAGCAGGGAAAGTTCCTTATTTTATGACCATTAGTAAAAGTAGCAAAATGATTCTTCGTCGTTTTTTTACACTAAGGTTAGTTTGATTATTATATGACACCAGTTGGCATCGTGCTTTCTTTGAAGAAACATCACTGAACACAAGCAGGGCTGACAGCCATGGATAACTGAAGTGGGTTTTTTTTCTCTCCAGAAAATCATAGTTGACAGTTCAAGGTTACAGGAGTGAAATGTGTACTAGGCTAATGCAGCATATGATACAGATTTTTTTGCTAGTTGATCCCGTAGCATACAATCTGGTTATGGCGCTGTAGAAACCAAAAAACACCCACACTGCATCTGTTTAAAAGTCATACAATATCTATTAATTGATAATTGATAATACTTTGTCTTGTCCTTCCGAAGCTTTTCTTGCTGATAAGCTTTTTTATCCTCAGAATTTGGATATAACAATATTATTCTTTCACGTCATTTGGCTATTTCAATCTTATGTCAAAATTATGTGTTCTTAATACGATTTCCGTCATTTTTTTACTCCACTTTCTGGTTATTTGTGGTCAGTGCACAATTACTGACCCTTGCAATATCCATGATGCTATTTCTTTAATAAGATTCACGTCTTGTGTTAGGGCCACTATGTATTACACGTAAACACCTTGCTGCTGTGCCGTGTAACAAAGACTACTACCTCAACCAGATGTCTATTCACACACTCACAAGGCAACCACACAGACAAACTTAAGACCTTAAGAAGCAAACAACCAGAAAATGGGCAGCACCTCTGCACACACACACACACCCTCACATGATACTACGCAAAGCACCAAGACCGTCCAAACACCCCCATCAGCCCATATTCATGAGAAACAATATTGGAATCAGAGCCAGGGCGCCATTTAGGGCTATCTGCATAGGGAAATGGAGACGCTGTGGTGAACTAATGTCATCCATTAGCAGGCTGCAGCCAGGCCTGGACACAGTACAGGAAGGCAGCGGAGGGAGGCAGGGAGTCAATCAGAACAGCCCCAGTCGGCTGTGTCAGCAGTCACACACACACAGGAAACAGCACACACAGACTCTCATGAATAGATTTCCTATCAGCTTTCACAGGGCTGAGTCAGTACATGATTATGTCTCTCTTGGCTTCTGATCTGCTTGGATTCCTTACAGTCAGAAATTGTTGGAACTTTGAAACAGAATTAGACGTGTTGTTTATTTTTTTAACAAAGTGTGATAACTTGTTCAAAGCTGGATTTATTTAGTAGTGTGTAAAATAGAGAGAGAGAGAGAGAGGCAGACAGACAGACAGACACAATCATACCATAGGACAAAGACAGAAATGATGAGCCCCCAAAACACTTATAAGACCAACAGACAAGCAAACACACATAAAGAAGCCAGACAGATAGGCAGACTAGACCAAGACAAAGGACGACTTGGATAGGCAGACAGACAGACAGACCGACCGAGAGGCAGACAGTCAGACAGACATACAGGCAGACAGAATTTGACGCCTTGGTCACTAACAGACTCAGTCATCCTGACAGGCGCCCTGTTCTCTGTAGACACCCGTTTCCAGCTGTCCCCGCTCTGCATGAATATTTCAGCCCTCTCCTTCCACTAAAGAGAGAGACCAGCTATCAGCGCCATAACAATCAGCGGTCTGAAATAGCTCTCAAAGACTGGTGTAGCTAGTTACTTTACTTGTTTATTAACCTATTTTTGCATTTGTTTATTTATTCATTCATTTATCTATCTATAGGTGTTGTCATTGTTAGTTGGGGTATTTCAAGTATATCCTGTATGTATGTATGTTAGTCCGTTGTTTTCGACGATGACCTCCAAAACAGCAGAGGAGGCAGCTGCCGTTTCGGAAATTGGGCAGAAATTTGATTATAGTGGAGATGCCTTTCCCACAGTACATCCCCACTCTCTCGGCCAAGTCAGCGTTGGAGATGTTCTCCAAAGGCCAACTAGCCCCCAGGGCTGCAGCACATAAGGACTGTGCGAGTCAAGCCTCTAGTCAGAGAGTCATAGTCGATCACTTAAGACTAACGGACTTACATACATACAGGATATACTTGAAATACGCCCAACTAACAATGACAACACCTATAGATAGATAAATGAATGAATCAATAAACAAATGCAAAATAGGTTAATAAACAAGTAAAGTAACTAGCTACACCAGTCTGTGAGACCAGTTCACAACGCCTTACCAACCAGTAGTCTGAAATAGCTCTGAAAGACTGGGGTACTTACTTGTTTATTGACTTACTTTGCATATATTCATTTATTCATTCATTTTTCCATAGATAGATGTTAGTGTTAGTTGGACGTTACCTAGCTTGACACGATGGTCCAGGGGGTTACACAGAATAATATAATACTTTCTCGTGTCACTCATCTCATTCGGGGATCACCTTGAGACCGTTAGTGTACACTTGTTGAGAAGTTTGCGTGTAGAGTTGTCTTCAAATACCTCGGCATTTAGGCAGGCAGCCATACTCTGACTTTGTTGTTGTTGGATTTTTTTTTTTTGGGGGGGGGGGTTCTCTGTAAAAAAAGAGAATTAATATTTTATATTCAGAGCTTGTTATAGATGAATGTAATCTCAAACATCACGTTGAAAAGCCTAACACTATTTAAAAGAAGACGCTAGTATTCTGTGTGTATCAATAACTGAATTTAATTTTTTTTATATTGTTGTTGCTTTTTGTTTTGCCTGGGTCTATTTTTCCATGCGTAGGCACTTAACTCCCATCTGTCAGTTTCCACTCTACTTTCAGCTACTCTCAGCTGCTATCCATTCCATCCCATCCCAGCCCAGATGGGGTCAGCTGGTGCTAGTATAGTATGTTTGTCCGTCGTGTCCGACGATGACCTCCAAAACAGCAGAGGAGGCAGCTGCTGTTTTGGAAACTGGGCAGAAATTTGATCATAGTGGAGATTCCTTGCCCACAGTACATCCCCACTCTCTCGGCCAAGTGGGCATAAGGACAGTCAGCGTTGGAGATGTTCTCCAAAGGCCAACTAGCCCCCAGGGCTGCAGCACATAAGGACTGTGCGAGTCAAGCCTCCTAGTCAGAGAGTCATAGCCGATCACTAAAGACTAAGCTGTAAAGTGGAATTCCATGAGTGGGAAAGCCACTGGTCATACAGCCTCTCACTTTGCTGTTGCCCCCAGCGTCAATGGTTTAATCAAGAACTGTGATAAAGCCCAGGCGCTGACGGCTAATTATAGCAGGAACTGACAGTACTTGCACTTGGTAAATGGAAGGGGCACTCTAGCACTGGACCCTGAGACTGAAGTATGCTGGATTTGCGTGATAGGACTTTGCTTCAGAATAATAAATATTTCTACATCTGTCGGGTTCATGGTGACTGATTTTTGTGTGTGGATAGGAACGGCACATCGCTAACTTATCAATCATAAGAGTATTGTAAAATACATATGATCAGATGTGGATAATTATCTTTTGTATGTATGTGTGTGGCGGTGGTGGTGTCTGCTTTCTTATTGCATGTTCTCCTCCCATTTAATCCTTTTTGATTAGTACTATAACATGCATGTGATAATTTAATGTGCGTACGTGTAAAAAAAAAAAAAAAAAAAAAAAAGAGAGAGAGAGAGAGAGAGAGAGAGAGAGAGAGAGAGAGAGAGAGAGAGAGAGAGAAGAGAGCAGACAGAGATAGAGAGAGAGAGAGACAGACAGACAGACAGACAGACAAAGAGAAACAGAGACAGACAGTTAGACAGACAGACAGACAGAGATTAACAGTATACTATACAGATAACCATAGATATAGTACTTAAAACTCCATAGAGAAAATAGTTTGTGTAGGAAATAACGAGTCTTCACCCCCCCCCCCTTTTCCTCGCCAAGAGCTCCGAGGTTCACCGATAACACTTTTATTGTTATTTATTTATTTATTTTATTATTCTTTTATATCGAGGATAATGGAATAAGCACTCATGTACTTTTTACATCCACTCCCCGTGTGTCTGCGGTTTTGTAAATTCCGTCATCTGTTCCCACCGGCACACAATGGCCTACTCTTACGAAAAGCGGAACAGGATTTAACGTGTGCGCAAGATGTTCTGCGTGCGTTCGCACACGGGACCTCGGTCTATAGTCTCATCCGAAGGACTTTTGGGGAGAGTGGAGTCTGCACTGATGTTAACTCCAGGGGAAAATATCTCCTTGAGCGGGAATCGAACCCGGGTCGTCAGATTGCTGAGACTGTGTGTGTGTGTGTGTGTGTGTGTGTGTGTGTGTGTGT
>CM054144.1:29071319-29083819 GCA_028751875.1 Rapana venosa
GATGACAACATTGTCAACCTCGCACAGTAGGCACAACTTTTAGAAATATAACACCAACAAGCTGTTTTTTGAATGGATATCTATTTAAAGCTGATATTATAGTAGAGGTAAAGGTGGCCCATATCCTATGTTGTCGAAGGGAAGCGAGGCATCAGAGACAGCTTCTCAAGGGTCCAGCATATTGAGGGCGGCGCCCATCTCCTCTCCCTTGCTGCTTTACCTTCCCTGACCCTAAAGAGGGCAAGTACCCATTTACAGCTGGGTGAACTGGGGGGGGGGGGGGGGGGGGGGACGGTCACCCATCCAATTGGTAACCACACTCGATGCTGCTTAACCTTGGCTGGGGAAAGCGAGTGCTCTGACCGCTGAGCTATCCCGTCCCCAAAAGCTGATATTACCGATAGGAAATAATGAGAAACTATGCCCCAGAGATACAGATTTAAAAGATACACGAATACCCCTCCCCTCCCCAACACACCTTCCTTAAAATATCAGTAAAAGGCCCGAGAAATTCAACAAAGAAACAAATACACAAAACAAAGTAGAACTGATTCTTTTGCACAAAATCAATGTCTGTACTACAACCGAAAAGTGTTGAAAAATGGGAAAAAATCAGAAAGGAAGTCAGAGGAAAAACAAAAACACTGCTGGTATAGAAAAGCTACAAAATTTGACTTTAAACAAAATCGCTGTATTTATGAGCCTCTTTTTCTCTGCCTGTTTTTCTTATGCCTTACACACACATATACACACATACACACACACACACACACACACACATACATACGCACACACACACACATTTCGTATAATATCCCTTAGAGTGAACAGACGTTAAATTGAAGACAACCAACACACACACACACACACATACACACACACACACACACACACACACCTACACACACTCACACACACACACACACACACTCTCTCTATCTCTCTACACACACACACACACACACACACACACACACACACACCACACACCCGCGCGCGCGCGCGCACGCACGCACGCAAACACACACACACACACACCCGCACACACACACGCGCGCGCGCACACACACACACACACACACACACACACCTATTCATGAACAGCAGGGCAGACCAACTCTTGCTTTCATTCACCAAGGTATTTTCTATTTTTTTGCAAAGCCGCTACATTGCCAGCCCAAATCTGCAGTGTCCAAAATGAGGCATCTCTCTTCAGCTCTTGTTGATATTTCAACAATACAATGTCTTTATCGATCGGTAATTTACTGAGACAATGTAGCTGTCAGTGTAAGAGAAATAAAAACAAAGTTAACTAGATGGATGGAAGAACGTTATAACGTGTAATTTCAATGTGAATCAGCTTTCAGATTCGTGCGGAAGAGTGCTAATAGTGTGTGTGTGTGTGTGTGTGTGTGTGTGTGTGTGTGTGTGTGGTGTGTTGTATTGCGTGTGTGTGTATGTGTGTGTGTATGTGTGTGTGTGTGTGTGTTTGTATTGCGTGTATGTGTGTATGTGTGTGTGTGTATGTGTGTGTGTACGTGTGTGTTGTGTAGTGTGTTGGTGTGTAGTGTTTATGTGCGTGTTTTAGCGTGGTGTGTGTGTGTGTTGTGTGAGTGTGAGTGTGTGTGTTTGTGCGTGCGTGCGTGCGTGCGCGCGTGCGTGTGTAGTGTGTAGTGTAGTGCAGTATATGTGTGTATCTCGCGTGCCTACCAGCATAATATATATCATGCTTCCATCATCGTAGGGCTTGCGTCTCTCTCAACTGCCTCCGCCTCTGCATCCGTTCCTTGGTACGAATCAATACTTCTCTTCCCGGATGATTGACTAGAATGAACCGTGCAAATAAAGTGATAGATGGGCAGCCTAGCGGTAATGCACCCGTCTAAACAGCAAGAGGTTTTGGGGGTTTGATCCCATCCGAGGTAGCATTTGCCTCCATTCAGTAAACACGGGGGTGATGGGGGGGGGGGGGGGGGGGAAGGTCTGGGTGCTTGGTTGATTTTTTCCCCCCGGGATAAAACGTTAAATTGAGGTCATTCGTGTGATAGTGCACGAAAAAAAGAAACCCACAGTAGCAAGAGAGTTATTCCTTAAAAAATATATGGAAAAAGCTACTCTCAAAGAGAACAAAACCCTACACATGCAGAGGAGAAAAACCAAAATGATACATGACACTGAAATCTGAGCCAAGAAATACGCAGTTACTGTAAGTAGTCCACAATCTGACACACGATTTTGGGGGTAAGCAAAGGTAAAGGTGTTTCCATAACCTATGCGGTCGCTGGAGAGCAAGGTGTCAGATCAGAGACCTCCGTTTCTCTGGCAAAGGAGGGATCAGCATTTTGAAGGTGGCACCCATCTCCTCCTCCTCTCCTCTCTCTCTCTCTCTCTCTCTCTCTCTCTCTCTCTCTCTCTCTCTCTCTCTCTCTCTCTCTCTCTCTCTCTCTCTAATCTCGCTGCTTTACTTTCCCTGTCTATAAAGAGGGCAGGTACCCATGTATAGCTGAGTGAACTGGGGGACTGTACTGAAGCCAAGGCGTACGAACTGTCAGCCACCTAAGAAGTAACCACGTTAGCGCTGCATGCTGAAACTTAGCTTGGGGTAAGCGAGGGCTCTGACCGCTGAGCTAGCTTTCAAACAACAGGGTGCTTTTTTTTTTCCTTTCTTCGATTTATTTTTAAAAACAGCAGAACTTTTCTCTGCCAAAAATCACCTTTTTCCACGAATCCAGTTTTATTCCTTGTGTGTTTTCTGGGCTTTCGCCTTTTATGAGACCATTCTAAAGAAACAATAGAGAGAGGGTTAACTCTGCAAATACGCAAAAGTTTGGTACGTCGTTTTAGAAAGAAAGAAAAAAACATGTTCGACAATCAAGGAGACAAAAGTTCGGATTGTTTACCAGCCCGTCTGATTTTACTCCTCCCCACTCCCTTTTCTTTTTGTCTCTGTTTGTTGTTTGTTCGATTTTTGTACTAAACGCGCGCGAGAGATTGGCTAGTGCATTCATCATGGTTTTTTGTTGTTGTTTGTTTTGCATATGAGGTAAGGATTATTTCGCTTCGTTTAGCCGTTCAACCGTTGATCGTTAATGCATTTTTCTAAAGGTCGCCTTTGCGTTTTTGCATGCTTATTTATATTTGCGTTTGGTGAAATAAATTCCTTGTTATTTGCGCAGACATCGGGGAAAAAAGCAGTGGAAGAGGGGAAGGGTGGGGGGGGGGGGGGTGTTTTATACAATTATTATACAGTTTGTTTCTTATCCTTTGTAATTTGAAATAGATTTAACTGCTTTGGTGGAAGAGTGTTTTAGAAAAAAAGGATAATAACTTTTGTGCGTTGTTTTTGCTTGTTTATTGTTGCCCCTGGGTGTGTGTACGTGTGTGTGTGTGTGTGTGTGTGTGTGTGTGTGTGTGTTACGTGTGTGTGTGTGTGTGCGTGTGTGTGTGTGTGTACGTGTGTGTGTGTACGTGTGTGTGTGTGTGTGTACGTGTGTGTGTACGTGTGTGTGTCCTCCTGCCTGCCTGCCTATCACTTTTTTCTCTTTCTCTCTCTTAGTGGCGTGTAAAGTTATATTATAACACTATTGCTATAGTTAAATATATCACAAGAAGGGGAAACACAAACTGATCCAGTTTCACAATTTTTTTTCTCCGCATGCGAACACGCATATATGTGTGTGTTTGTGTGTGTGTGTGTGTGTGTGTGTGTTGTGTGTTGTGTTGTGATGTAGTGTATGTGATGTGCATGGCACACGCACGTACGTATGCACGCGCGTGTGTGTGTAGGCGTGCATGTAAATGCGTGCCTGCGTGTGTGTATGTTTGCGTGCATGCACGTCCGTTCGTGCATGCGTGCCTATTAAAACAGAAGCCACGCGTCTTTGCTTCGGTTTATCAGTGTTCATGCGGACAGGGGGTTGTGGAAGGGTGGCTAATTAAGGCCTTTTGTCCGGGTCCTTCAAATCGATACCGCTGTTCCACAACAGCTTACACACATAGACAGGCAGGCTTAGGCTCCGTGGTCGTGTCCTCTCTAATAATGCCCGTGAGGGCTTTATTCGTTTTCTGTTCTCTTTTGTTGTTGTTTCTTTTTTAGTATAACAGGCTGTACTTTCTCACCTAGCTTTTTGGTAGTGTCTTATTTTCAAGCATTCTTTGGCTATGAGAATGGTGCGGTTTTTAAAACGTAGGGTGGTTTGAGTGGATGGATGTAAGTGGGTTTGATTGATCATTAGTGGTTTCGGTCTCTGTCCATTCCTCTTTCCTTACCCTTCCACACGCACACGCACTGCACGCACGCACGAAAGTATTCACTTACACTTACGCATTTCACACAGGCATACACACACGCAAATACACTGACCTACACTGTACATTACAGACACTCAGAACACTTACCTTATTACATTATAACATAACATAAATTTATATATTATATATATATATATATATATATATTATATATATTGTATATATTATATTATTATTATATATATATATATATATATATATATAAAATAGGACAAAAGACAGACAACACCACAGATAGATAGATAGATAGATAGACAGACAGACAGACACACAGATAGATAGATAGATAGATAGATAGATCGATAGATAAATAGATAGATGGAGAGATAGAGAGACAGAGTGACAGATAGATTGGTTGACAGATCGATCGATAGATAGATATCCACGTTTTCAACTTACCCCTCCCCCCTTCCAACGCAGAAGACAGACAGGGAAACAGGGGCAGGCAGACAGAAAGACACCTGGCCAGAGGGCCGGCAGGACAGGCCATGAATCAGCTGATGGATGGACTGACCAGTACCGTGACAGGGGCAAGGAAAGGAAAGGTGGACAGGGAAATGGTCAGCCAGCCTACCTACCAGCCACTGACCCCATGCTGTACCTTTCAGCCAGCCTACCTGCCAGTCAGTGGCCATACTGCTGTACCTTTCAGCCAGCCTACCTGCCAGTCAGTGCACTATATGCTGCTATATTTAGCCAGCCTACCTGCCAGTCAGTGACAGCTTTATAGTGCTATAGTTAGCCATCCTACCTGCCAGTCAGTGACAGCTTTATAGTGCTATAGTTAGCCATCCTAGCTTACATTAAGTCATAATTAGCCATCTTCCTACAGTCAGTGACAGCTTTATAGTCTATGGTTCATCCCGCTACTCAAATATAGTGTGGTCCACCATCATCAGTGAAGTTTATGGTTAGTAGCCTATTACCAGTCATGACTACTTTACTAGTGCTATAGTTACCTATTCTACTTACCAGTCAGGACCACTTATAGTTCTATAGTTAGGAAGCCCACTGCCAGTCAGTACATCTTATAGTTCTATGTTAGGTCAACATCCTACCGCCAGTCAGTGGACAGCTATAGTTGCTATGGTCAGCCAGCCTACGCTGTCAGTGATCAGTACAGCTTTTATCTTGCTGATAACCATCCTACCTTGAGTCAGTGGCACATGTTATAGTTCTATCGTTAGCCACCTATACCAGTCAGTGCAGCTTTTAGTCTATAGTTAGCCAGCCTACTACAGATGTCATACAGCTATGGTTTTATAGTCAGCCAGCCTACTACCAGTCAGTGTCAGCTTTCTAGTCCTATAGTTAGCCAGCCTACCTACCAAGGAGTGATCACACAGCTATGGTTTTATGGTCAGCCAGCCTACTACCAGTCAGTGACAGCTTTATAGTGCTATAGTTAGCCATCCTACCTACCAGTCAGTGACAGCTTTATAGTGCTATAGCTAGCCATCCTACCTGCCAGTCAGTGACAGCTTTATAGTGCTATAGTTAGCCATCCTAATTACCAGTCAGTGACAGCTTTATAGTGCTATAGTTAGCCATCCTACTTACCAGTCAGTGACAGATTTATAGTCTATGGTCAGCCAGCCTATCTACAAATCAGTGGACACACATCTATAGTTGTATGGTTAGTCAGCCTATCTACCAGTCAATGATAACGTTACAGTCCTACAGTTACCCATTCTACATACCAGTCGAGGGACACACAGGTAAAGTTCTATACTATAGTAAGCCAGCCTACCGACCAGTCAGTGATAATACAGCTATAGTTCTATGGTCAGCCAGCCTACGTACTAGTCAGTGATAATCCAGCTATAGTTCTTTGTTGGATAGCCATCCTACCTACCAGTCAGTGGTCACATGGCTATAGTTCTATAGTTAGCCAGCCTATCTACGAGGGAGTGATCACACAGCTATAGTTCCAGGGTCAGCCAGCCTACTACCAGTCAGTGTCAGCTTTCCAGTCCTATAGTTAGCCAGCCTACCTACCAAGGAGTGATCACACAGCTATGGTTTTATGGTCAGCCAGCCTACTACCAGTCAGTGACAGCTTTCTAGTCCTTTAGTTAGCCAGCCTAAAGAGTGGTGGGTCAGCAAATCCGGCCACCATTGACCACAGGAAATGGAGAGGTGACATCACCTTTCCCTCTACTCCCTCCGGGCTTCATTAAGTTTCTCGCTCTATGTCTGTGTCGGTCTGTCTGTCTGTCTGTGTCCCTTTCTCTGTTTCTGTCTGTCTCTGTACTGTTTTTCTGTCTGCTTCTCTGTCAGCTTGTCTGTCTTGTGTGTCTGTACGTGCCGATTTGTCTGTCTGTTTGTCTGTCTGTCTGTCTGTCTCTGTCTGTCTGTCTGTCTGTCTGTCTCTCTCTCTCTCTCTATTTCTCTCTCTCTCTTTCTCTCTCTCTCTCTCTCTCTCTCTCTCTCTCTCTCTCTCTCTCTCTCTCTTCTCTCTCTCTCTAAGCCTTGATGTCTTGATAGCTCAGTAGGTAGTGCGCGTGCGTCAGTCCTATGATTATTGAATTAAAGCCATCAATACTGTTGTGCATTTCTATGGGTTCTCTCTCTCTCTCTCTCTCTCTCTCTCTCTCTCTCTCTCTTTCTTTCTTTCTTTCTTTCTTTCTTACTCTCTCTCTATGTATTCATCTGTCTCTGTTTCTCCCTCCTTTTGTCTCCAACTCTCTTTCTATATCTCTGCCTATTTCTCTCTCTGTGTATCTCCCTCTCTCTTTTTTCCCCTGTCTCTGTCTGTCTTTCTGTCTAGCTGTCTGAATGTCTGTCTCTGTCTCTCTGTCTGTGTGTCTCTCTGTGTCTCTGTCTGTCTGTTTGTCTCTGTCTATGTGTCTGTTTCTCTGTCTCTGCGTGTGTCTCTCTGTCTGTCTCTGTCTCTCTCTTTGTCTCTGTCTTTCTGTCTCTGTCTCTGTCTGTCCCTGTCTGTCTATCTCTGTCTCTCTCTTTGTCTCTGTCTGTCTGTCTCTGTCTCTCTCTTTGTCTCTGTCTGTCTGTCTGTCTCTATCTCTCTCTCACGTGACAAGAGACACAGTGACAGAGATATACTGCTAGCCATAAGCCGGCTCTGTAAAAAAAAAAAGTACGCAATATCAATATACAGCCACAAGCAGATGTATCACTGTAAACGCGTAATACAATCATAATCGTGCGCCCATGCTTGCCCCTAAACATGTACAGCGAGCAAATAGGCAGGTGTATACACCCACATACACACACACCCACACATACACACATACACGCCCACGCACGCACACACACACATACACAGAGCCATACTAGCGGGCATTTGCGCAATAACCCTCTTTTGTTTATACTCACCATGCACAGAGGAGAGAGAGAGAGAGAGAGAGAGGAGAGAGAGAGAGAGAGAGAGAGAGAGAGAGAGAGAGAGAGAGAGAGAGGTCTCAATCGATTAAACATAAAGCTGTAAGCATGCAGCTATCAGAACCGGTGTAAGGTTCAATAACACAAAAGCGGAAATGCATTGACTTTACAGGTTCTCAGTTTACAAGCTTTGTCAATAACATTTATGTCTCCCATTACGAGTCAAAAGTCATCTGGTCCATTTTATTCATTTATTTATCTATTATTTATTTATGTATTCTTTGATATCGAGGATAATGGAATAAGCACTCATGCGCTTTTTTTTTTTTTTTTTACATCTAATCCATGTATGTATACGGTTTTGTACATTTTGTTATCCGTTTCCACTGGCACACAATGGCCTACTCTTACGAAAAGCGAAAGAGGATATCACATGTGCGCAAGGTTTTCTGCGCGCGTTCGCACACGAGGTCTCGGTTTATAGTCTCATTCGAAGGACTTTTTCGGGAAAGTGGAGTCTGCACTGATGTTAACTCCAAGGAAGGGGGGGGGGGGGGGGGGGACAATCCTTGAACGGGATTGGAACCCAGGTTGTCAGATTGCGAGCGCAATGTTCTAACCACTAGGCTATTTCCCGTCCATTATCACGCTTGCTTGATCTTTGCAAGACATTAATCGTAGATGTAGAAACCCTAGAATTTATTAGCTTGTGGGCGTAGAATCGCGTTTACGTTCAAGAAATGGAATGAAGTCGTTGGCTACGATATGAGACAAATGGGTGAAAACAGAAAAAAAAACAAGCAAAGGATAATAGACGGCAGTTGGATCGATACGACAATGATAACGCTTTGTTTGATGTGCTTTTTAGAAATGGCTAAAGTAGTGTTTACTTTGGAAACGGTTTGAGCTGGTGTTGTAAAAATAAATCAATCTTATATTATCAAAATTAACACACACAAACATCCGCAGCACAAGCACACAACACACACATACACACAATGGTAAACACACACACACACATAACGGTAACACCCCCCCCCCCTCCACACACACACACACCACGCGCGCGCGCACACACACACGTAGCACACACACAGACTCACACACACACCAGTAAACACACACACACACACGCACACACACACACACACACACACACACACACACACACACACACACACACACACACACACACACACACCAGTAAACACGCACACACACTCACACATTATCCATGGGAGACATTTTACATTCCATTATCCTCGATATAGAAGAAAAAATAAATAAATAGAATAAAATAATAAACACACAAAGACACACACACAAACTCACACACACACACTCTCTCTCTCTCTCTCGCTCGCTCCCTCTCCCCCCCCCCCTCTCTCTCTCTCTCTCTCTCTCTCTCTCTCTCTCTCTCTCTCTCTCCAGCATACACTTTTTGCTTTTCAATCATGTTTCGAAGATGTTTACTGTAATCCGTCAATTTGCTCATAGAAGAAGCAGACACACTGACTGGTTGCTGATGGACAGAATACAACAGGGAGAGGGGGAAATGGAATGGGAGAGATTACATTTCACGATTCGGGTTTTTATTCCTGAGATAGACTCCTAAATTCTGTTCTGCAGAGAGAAAAATAAGATTAAGAAGGGAGGGGAAAAGAAAAGAGAAGAGAAGAGAGGAGAAGGAGGGATCGAGAGAGAGAGAGAGAGAGAGAGAGAGAGAGAGAGAGAGAGAGAGAGAGAGAGAGAGAGAGATAGGGGGAGAGGAGAGAGAAACAGAGAGACAGAGAGAGACAGAGACAGAGACAAAGACAGAGAGATAGAGAGACAGACGGAAAGAGAGAAAGAGATAGACGAGAGAGAGAGAAAGAAAGAGAGAGAGAGAGAGAGAGAGAGAGAAGAGAGAGAGAGAGAGAGAGAGAGAGAGAGAGAGGAGAAGAGAGAGAGAGAGAGAGAGAGAGAGAGAGAGAGAGACAGACAGACAAACAGAGACAGAGACAGAGACAGAGACAAAGACAGACAGTCAGACAGACAGATATACAGATATACAGATACATAGATAGGCACACAGACCGAGACAAAATATACAAACAGACAGAGCAGCATGCGGAATGACAAGAACTGATATCGATTTTCCTTTCGTGAACAAAATAATCTGAACCCCCACGGGAAATTTACAAAAGCCTCTTTATATCAATTGGATCCGAAACAGCACCGCAGTTCGTTGCTTCCCCAACACAAAACACACTGCCATCTTTTCTTTTTCATTCCCCCACCCCCCCACCCCCCACCCCTCCACCCTAGCAGCCTACACGTTCTGCCAACAGACATCTTGTATTACGAACAAACAATCAAACAAACAAACAAACAAACACACACACACAAAATGTCAGGTGTGTTATCACGTGAAGCTTGTTTGTTTATACCTGCAGACGGGCAATTATCATTGGAGGCAAAAAAATCGCAAAAAAGGTTCGATAAGGCCTGACATTTGGGATGCTCTATTCTATAAGACGCGTGACATTTTTCTTTTTAAGCGAAGGAGAAGCAAGATGACGGTGTAATGCGGGGCGCGAATATATTGATAAGAGAGATATAAACTAAGGCATTGTATTATCTGGTAATGACATGTTTTGGGGGTGGGGTGGTTTTTGTTGCTTTTTTTTTTTGATGCTGCAAGCTTTATCATTTGCAAGGGGTTTATAGAGATATTATACGAACTCTTTGGTTTGTGGGTGGGGTTTTTTCCCCCCTATGTCTCGTGTTGTTATTGTTATTGTTATTATTGGTGACGTTATTTCAATGATTGATTGTCGTTGATGGGTTTTTTTGGTTATTAAATGTATTGTTTTTGTTGGATTCGGGGTTTATTTTGTATCTTCTTTGATGTTCGTGGTTATTTGGTGTTGCCATTGTTGAGGTTGTTGAAAAATATTTGTGTTGTTGTTTTTTGTGTGTTGTCATTATCGTTGTTGTTGTTGTAGACAATGTTACTGTTGTTGTCACCACTATTGTGCTTGTAGCTGTTGTAGTTATTATGACTGTTGTTATTGTCACCTTTCATTGTTGTTTTCATTATTGTCATAATCATAATTATCATTGGTTTTTAGTTTGCTGTTTTTATTTTTTCGCTATTGTTCTTTCTATTCGTCGTGGTGTTTTCTTCGTGTCATTGCTATTTATACTGTATTTACTGTCATCAACATTTTGGTGGTTGTTGTCCTGTCATTGGTACTGCTGCTGCTGTTGCTGCTGCTGCCTCTGTCAAAGTCAGGTTTATCAATGTTTTTGTTGTTCATGATGGTGGCTGTGGTAATGGGTTATTTATCGTCCCTGTAGTTGCAGCATGCTAGTTTTTATCCCATTATTGTTATCTCTGTTTCTGCATTGTTGCTACTAGAATTTGTGTGTGTGTTGTGTGTGTGTACACTTGTCATCATCATACTCGTCATCTTATTGCCAATGCTGTTGTAATCAACATCAGCATCTTTGTCATCGTGCTAAATCTGTCTTCAGAGATTCCAACATCCAATACGTGTACTTGGTAAAAAACATCTCGAACCCTTAATTTCTTTCTCTATATTCCCAATGTTATCATCTCTCTGCCAATCTGGCAATCACTCTGCCACTCTGCCAATCTGCCAATCACTCTGCCAATCATTCTGCCGCTCTGCCAATCCGTTCTGGACTGGTCCAATCATCATCCCACCCCAAATGTTTCTTGGATTTGCTGGCTTCACTTAACAAGGACATGGAAATTACGTTCCCGGTCTATGCAGTATGCAAAACATAATTGACAATAAATCATTTAGAGTTGGGTTTTGTTTTGTTTGTTCTTGGTTTGGTTTGTTTTCGACTGTCTTCTCGATGCAGATAACGAGGTTTGGAATTGGCGATTTATATTGATGCGAATTGTTTCTTTGTGTTTGTGTGAATTGTATTGTGTTGTGTTGAGTTGTAGTTGATTGTATTGTGTTGTGTTACATTGCATTACATTTTGTTGTGTTGTATTGCATATATGATTGAGAGAGACAGACAGAAAAACAGACAGACCGACAGGCAGACAAACAGACAGACAGACAGAGACAGAAAGACAGACAGACAGACAGACGGAGCACAGACTGAAAGGTATAGAGACAGAGAAAGACACACAGAAACAAAAACAGAAACAAAGACAGAAATAGATGTACAAAATAGAAGTAGAGCCCCACCACCCGACAACAATTAATACAAACCGCAAACTAGAGATCACAAGAAGAAGAAGAAGAAGAAGAAGAAGAAGAAGAAGAAGAAGAAGAAGAAGAAGAAGAAGAAGAAGAAGAAGAAGAAGAAGAAGAAGAAGAAAGAAGAAAGAAGATGAAGATGAAGAAGAAGAAGAAGAAGAAGGATGGTAATGATGATGAAGATGATGATGATGATGATGATGATGATGATGATGATGATGATAAGAAGAAGAAAAAGAAGAAGAAAAAGAAGAAGAAGAACAACAACAACAACAAGAAGTCTTTTCCAATTGTATTCACAACTCTGTTGACTTCTAATATACAAAATCAAGTTTACTCGTTGAATGTATCTCCGGCATTAAGAAAATAGAGATATAACGTTACAAAATCAATAACAACAAAGAAAAAAAACCCAACCATATTGTCTTGTGCATTGTCATAGGAAGCTTGCTTAGTACCAACTTGCAAGATGACGATTATGGCAGACAAAAGAATCGCTATGCGTTCGATAACATCTGACATTTGGAATGCATTTGTTCCGCTAGAATCGTGACTTTTGGATGCAATGAACGCTCAGTGACAGGGAGGGACTGTCGCGCAAAATGAATTGATAGGCATAAT
>CM054144.1:29091319-29096319 GCA_028751875.1 Rapana venosa
CACACATACAGAGGGAGACTGACCAAATAGACCAACAGAAAGACAACCACCACTTCACATAGGCAGACACAGACATACACAAACACACATACACCCACCCACACACGCACACACACATATACACACACACTCACACGCACACGAACACAAACAAGCAAAAAAAACCAAAAACAACCCAGCTATAATCAAGAGACAAACCACAGCAGCAGCATCAGAGACAAGAAAGACACAGACAGCCCCCCTCCCCACCCCCTCCCCACACACACACACACACACACACACACACACACACACACACACACACACACACACACACACACACATACACACACACACACACACAGAGCTAGTCTAACCCGCAGAGGCCAAAAACTGAGAACGCTTACGCTTGGTCGATAGCGATAAATCAACCATCCTTCCTTCCTTCCTTCCTTCCTTCCATCCCTCCCTTCTTCATCTTCACCATACCACCCCTTCCCAATGATTCTGTTGTGGGTTTTTTTATTAGGGGGGGGGGGGGGGGTCCACTTTTTTGTGTGGAAGGCGGAGAATCAAAACAATGTACAGACGAACTCCATCACGCAATTTCAATGCTAAAAGAAGAAAAACCAGAAAGAAGGGATCGATATTCCATCTATAATGTCGTTTCTACAGCTTTGACCCATTTTATGTTAGCGGTAGTTGGGGGTTGGTTGGTTGGTTTGCTTTGTTCGTTTCTTGCCTAGAGCTCCGTGGTTTAAAACAAAGGTGAGGGGTTGAGTACGTCGTGACCATTTGCCCACAGTTAAGGCCGCTGCACTACAACTTCAGGGTTGATGACTGTCTGAGCACGACAATAGTGTGCATGCGTTTATAGCATTTTGTCCTTCGTTCCTACCAACACGTGATGGACTATTCTTCCCAAAAAGTGAGACGGGTTCTAAAGTGTGCGCAAGATATTCTGTGTGCGTTTGTGTATGGGATCTCGGTTTATAGTCTAATCCGAATGAATTTGAGGGACAGCGGAGTGGGTACCTAGGGGGGTAAGGGGGGGGGGGGGACGGGATAGCCTAGTGGTTAGGACATAGCGCTGGCAATCTGACGACCCGGGTTCGATTCCCGCTCAAGGGGGATATTTTCCCCTGGAGTTAATATCAGTGCCGACTCCACTCTCCCCAAAAGTCCTTCGGATGAGACTATAAATCGAGGCCCCGTGTGCGAACGCACGCAGAACATCTTGCGCACACGTTAAATCCTGTTGCGCTTTTGGTAAGAGTAGGCCATTGTGTGCTGGTGGGAACTGATGACAGAATTTACAAAACCGCATACACACGGGGATTGGATGTAAAAAAAAGCACATAAGTGCTTATTCAATTATCCTCGATATAAAAGAATTAAAAAAAGAAGACAAAATAAAAACTCCAGGGGAAAAATTCCACTAACGGGCGATTCGGAGGTGGCTCGAACCCGTGCCGACAGATTAAGAGCTAACGCTCTAACCACTAAGCTATTGCCAACCCTCGTTACTCATTATAAAAACATTAACATGTGATTAATCAAATAAAAAAAATGTTTGTATTAATTCATAAAGCTGTTATAGGGTATCCGCACATGGCTTATTTCCCACACCACACATTCAACATAATTATGAGTTCAAAATAAAACAGTTATAGCTATATAAATTAAGATGAAGTATTCATGAACATCTGTATTAACAGCACGCAATAGATATGATAATCTATCTATCTATCTATCTATCTATCTATCTATCTATCTATCTATCTATCTATCTATCTATCTATCTATCTATCTATCTATCTATCTATCTATCTATCTATCTATCTATCTATCTATCTATCCATCCATCCATCCATCCACCCACCCATCCATCCATCCAGCTATCCTCCATCCATCCATCCATCTATCCATCTATCTATCTATCTATCTATCTATCTATCTATCTATCTATCTATCTATCTATGTATCTATCTACCCATCCATCCATCCATCCAGCTATCCTCCATCCATCCATCCATCCAGCTATCCTCCATCCATCCATCTATCTATCTATCTATCTATCTATCTATCTATCTATCTATCTATCTATCTATCTATCTATCTATCCATCCATCCATCCATCCATCCATCTATCCATCCATCCATCCATCCATCCATCCATCCATCCATCCATCCATTCATCCATCCATCCATCCATCCATCCATCCATATATACATACATACATACAAACATACAAACATACATACATACAAAACATACCTACATACATACATACATGCAACCAACCAACCAACCAATAGACAGACAGACAGACAGACAAAAACATAAAATATTCACTTGAACCCTTGCTATCCACAAGCTCTATGAGATGTAATCTTATTAAGATGAACATTTATAACCCAAAAAGAAGGGAAGATACAGATAAAGATATACAACCCCCCCCTCACCCCACCACCACCACCACCACAACAACCACCACCCAAACCGATGAAATACGCCTTTGCTTAACACTTAAGCTGCTGTTAACTAGATGCCTGGCGAACTTAGTGCAAAAAAAGAAAAGACATCGATTTTTGTCGTATGATTCTGAAATAGCCATTGTCGTTACTTAGCGTCTTTGTCTGGAGTGAGCCAGGTTGTTGTGCGGTGTTTTTTTTCACGAGTTGGATTTAACAATGATTGTTGTTTTGTTGTTGTTGTTGTTGTTGTTGTTGTTAAAGAACATCGCAAGTAACATTTTTCTGTCTGTCTGTCTGTCTGTCTGTGTGTATGTATGTATGTATGTATGTATGTATGTATGATGTATGTATGTATGAATGTATGTATGTTTGTATGTATGAATGTATACATGGATCGATGGATGTGTCTTGCCTAATTCTCTCTCTCTTTCTCTCTCTCTCTCTCTGTCCATCTGTCTATCTGTCTGTGTCTCTGTCTGTCTGTCTATCTTTCTATCTGTCTGTCTCTCTCCCCCTGTGTGTGTGTGTGTGTGTGTGTGTGTGTGTGTGTGTGTGTGTGTGTGTATTATATCATGCACACGTGTGAGGTTTTTTTTTATCGCGTGTGGATAAACAAGGAACTCTTTTGAGCTTTTATAACACTGTTCATTGTACACTTACATACATTCTGATATATTCATTTTTATTCAACGTTGATAACAAGATAGTGGTGGTAATGACAGTATGATGGTTTATATATATATATATATATCACTCATTATGGAAGATTGGTTTCTCTTTTCTTCATTTTGTTATGGTTTTCTTTAGGTGTGAAAGGGTACGTGAGCTTATTTATATTTTTTTGTTGGTTTGTTCTTAACTATTTGTTGGGTTTTCTTTCGTTCTTCGGCTAAAACAACGCTGTTTATTTATGGTGACATTTTTTGTGTATGCTACTGCCCCCCCCCCCCCAAAAAAAAAAAAAGAAAAAAAAAAGAAGAAGATCAAAACAAAACTTACGGGGGGAAAAAAATAAAGGGTGTTTTTTTCTACTTCTGGTATAAAATGTCTTAAGTGAAACTCAGAAGTGCAGTTTGCAATATAGTATACGTGAGGAAAGAGAAGACACACAAAAGGGCAAACGAGAGCAACGCGCATTTAAAAAACAAACAACAACAACAACAACAACAAAACAAAAACGTGTCAGTGTCCAGCGCTAAATGCCAAGTGTTGAACATGTCATCGAAACATTCTTGTCGCTTCTGTTGGTGTTCTATTTCATTTTCCAGTCTCTCTGTCTGGAAATTCTTTCTTTCTTTCTTTCTTTCTTTTTGTTTTTGCTTTTTTACTCAGTGGTCAGAGCACTCGCTTTCCCCCAGCTAAGGTTAAGCAGCATCGAGCGTGGTTACCAAGTGGATGGGTGGCCGTTTGCGCGCCTTGGCTTCAGTACAGTTCCCCCAGCTGTAAATGCGTACCTGCCTCTACCTGCCTCTACCTGGCGCTTCCCTCAATATGCTGGCCCCTTGAGAAGTTGAAGTCTCTGATGCCTCACTCCCCTACGACCTACATAGGCTATTGGGGCACCTTTACCTTTTTATTGTGCAGTTTTCGACATGAAAAAAAAAAAGAAAAAAGTTCCATCCACAATACTGTCAAGTTCACTTTAAAGTTTCAAGAAGGAGGAGGAGGAGGAGAAGGAGGAGGAGGAAGAGGAGGAGGAGGAGGATGAGGAGGAGGAGGAGGAGGAGGAGGAGGAGGAGGAGGAAAAGAAGACAAAATGAAGAATTGCTAAGAAATCCGAAGAATTGAAAAGAATTCTGAAGAAATGAGGGGAACTGCGGAGGAGAATTGCGAAGAAGAATAGGAAAGAAGAACAATAATCGCGAAGAAAAAGACGAATTGCGAAAAAGAATTGCGAAGAAGAATTGCAAAGAAGAACTGCGAAGAAGAAGAGGAATTGCGAAGAATTCTGAAGAAGAAGAAGAAGAAGAATTCTGAAGAAGAAGAAGAAGAATTCTGAAGAATTCTGAAGAAGAAGAAGAAGAAGAAGAAGAAGAAGAAGAAGAAGAAGAAGAAGAAGAAGAAGAAGAAGAAGAAGAAGAAGAATTCTTAACAAGAAAAACTCGGAAAAAGTCTGAAGAATGAGAAGAAGAAGAAGAAGAAGAAGAAGATGATGATGATGATGATGATGATGATGATGATGGGGATGAAGAAGAAGAAGAAGGATGAGAGAGAGACAGAGACAGAGACAGAGAGACTGAGAGACAGAGACATGGACAGAGAGAGATAAAGAGACAGACAGAGACAGAGAGGGATATACATTATATACCTGCCTACAAACGTACACATACATACACACATACATACATACATACATACATACATACATACATACATATATGAATACAGGCATACATGCATGCATGCATGAATGCATAAATGTATGAATGCATGACTGCATACATACATATGTACATACATACATACATACATGCATACAAAACAAACACCCATACAGACAACTAACCGACAGTCAGACCGACCAACAGACATGCAGACAGACC
>CM054144.1:29103819-29116319 GCA_028751875.1 Rapana venosa
CACTGCACTGCACACCACTCCATTCCACTCCACATCCACTATACTCCACTCCACTCCATACACTACACTACACCACACACACACACTAACACCCTACACTCACTCCACACCACACTACA
Organism: Rapana venosa; assembly: GCA_028751875.1. NCBI lineage: Eukaryota > Metazoa > Mollusca > Gastropoda > Neogastropoda > Muricidae > Rapana > Rapana venosa. The sequence continues at coordinate 29,103,939 of CM054144.1, forward strand.
CCACATCCACTCCACTCCACTCCACCATACACACCCCACCACACCACACTAACCACCACACCCACACACTACACCACACCACACTACACTACACTCCCACTACACCTACACACACCACTCACCCACACACACTACACTACATCACACTACCCAACACTAACCACACCACACCACTACTACCCCACCACACACACTACACTACACCACACTCACTCACACACACTACACTACACCACTCACCACACTCACCTCACTCACTCACCACTCCATCCACCCACTCCACACTCCACTAACTACACCCACTATACTACACCACACCTAACCACACCACACTCCACTCCACTCCACCACACCACACCACCTCCACTCCACCACACACACCACACTCACACCACCACCACCACACCACACACACCACCTTCCACAACTCACCACACCAAACCACACTACACTGCACCACACCACTCCACACCACACTACACTACACTACACACACACACACACTACACACACCACACCAACCACACCACTCACATACACTCACTCCACAACTAACTACACTACACTTCATCACACCAAACCACACCACACCCCATTCCACTCCACTCCACTCCACTCCACTCTACTCCACTCCACTCCACTCCGCTTCACTCCACTGCACTACACCATCCTCCACTCCACTCCACTCCACTGCAGTACACTCCACTCCACTCTACTCCACTCCACTCCGCTCCGCTCCACTCCACTCCACTGCACTATACCCCACTCCACTTCACTCCACTACACCATCCTCCACTCCACTGCAGTACACTCCACTCCACTCCACTCTACTCTACTCCACTCCGCTCCACTCCACTGCACTATACCCCACTCCACTCCACTACACCATCCTCCACCCCACTCCACTACACTCCACTCCACTCCACTCCACTCCACCACTACACTACACCGATTTCTTACCCCGCAAGAATGGCCTACCCTTCCGAAAGGTATAACAGGTTTTAACACGTGGGCAAGATGTTCTGCGTGTGCGGTTTGTACACGGGGTTTATAGTCTCATCCAAAGGGCTTTTGGAGAAGTGGAGTTGGTACTGATGTTAATTTTGGGGGGAAAACCCTTTGAAAATCCCTTTTCTCGAGGAAATTCCAATTGAAAATCCCTTTTCTCGGGAAACATCTCTGTGAAAATCCCTTTTCTCCGGGAAAATCCCTTTTCTCGATAAACATCTGTTTGAAAATCCCTTTTCTCGGGGAAAAATCCCTTTGAAAATCCATTTTCTCGGGGGGGGGGGGGGGGGGGGGATCCCCTTGAAAATCCATTTTCTCGGGGAAAATCCCTTTGAACGGTGGTGGCTTAAGCCTAGGCTCGAACACAAACCGTCAAATCACGAAGCGCGACGCTAACCACGAGGCTATCCTACCCCCCCCCCCCCCCCCTGCATGAGAGGATGGACAGATGGATAAGTAAAAAAAGGTAAAGGTGTCCCATAACCTATAAGGTCGTAGGGGAGTGATGCGTCAGAGACCTCACTTCTCTAGGGACCAGCATATTGAGGGCGGCGCCCATCTCCTCTCCCTCGCTGCTTTACCTTCCCTGACCCTAAAGAGGGCAGGTACCCATTTACAGCTGGGTGAACTGGGGGACTGTACTGAAGCCAAGGCGCGCAAACGGTCACCCATCCAAGTGGTAACCACGCTCGTCGCTGCTTAACTTTGCTGGGGGAAAGCGAGTGCCCCGACCACTGAGCTATCCCGTAAGAAAAGCTGCCAACAGCACCCGGTGTTCCCAGGCGGTCACCCATCCAAGTACTAACCAGGCCCGACGCTGCTTAACTTCGGTGATCGGACGAGAACCGGTGCTTTCAACGTGGTATGGCCGTTGGCTAGGTAAAAGGTAACGGTAAAGGAGTCCCATAACCTAGGTGGTCGTATGGGAGCGAGGCATCAGAGACCCCAGCTAAACACACGGCTACACCCCCCCCCCCACCCCTTCTCATTCTATGAGCGTATCTATTGGTAGTTGGCTGTGAATAGCTTAATAGACAATGATAGGTTAATGAGAGGATGGACAGATGGATAGGTAAAAGGTAAAGGTAAAGGAGTCCCATAACCTAGGTGGTTGTAGGGGAGTGAGGCATCAGAGACCTCAGCTTTTCCAGGGGCCATCTCCTCTCCCTCGCTGCTTTGTCTTCCCTGACCCTAAAGAGGGAAGGTACCCATTCACATCTGGGTGAAAACGGGGGACTGTACTGAAGCCAAGGCTCGCAAACAGTCACCCATCCAAGTGGTAACCACGCTCGATGCTGCTTAACATTGGCTAGGGGAATGCGAGTGCTCTGACCACTGAGCTATCCCGTCCCCAACAGATGAACGGATGGATAAATTCATGGATGGATAGATGGGTACGGGTGGATGCAAGTGTGTGTGTATGTGTGTGTGCGTGTGTGCACGTGCGTGTGCGTGCGTGTGTGTGTGAGACAGAGAGACATAGAGACAGAGAGACAGAGAATTAAAGAGAGGGACAAACAGACAGAGAGAGAGACACAGAGAGAGGGGGAGAAATACACAGAGATACATAGAGAGATGCATAGAGAAACATAGAGAGAGAGACAGAGAGAGAGAGATGGAGAGAGAAAGAGATACAGAGAGAGAGAGATACAGAGAGAGATACATAGAATGCAAATGCGAATGCAAAAGTTTTATTCATTATAGGCCTTGGCCCCTCATGAAGGGGGTGTGTGTATATAATCAACATTCCAAAACATGTTGCATAGGAAACATTTATGAACAGAATAATAATACCACAAGTACAGACAGTATTTCTAATTTTAAAAGCTTTATACAAATAAATTGTTAGTCGCTTATTAATGCGTTCGTTAGTAGATGACATAACTAGAGATACATAGAGAAACATAGAGAGAGACAGAGACAGAGAGAGAGGGAGAGAGAGATACAGAGAGAGATACAGAGAGAGAGATACATAGAGATACAGAGAGAGACACAGAGAGAGAGAGGCAGAGGCAGAGACAGAGACAGAGAGCGAGCGAGCGAGCAACCGATAGAGAGAGAGAGAGGAGAGAGAGAGAGAGAGAGAGAGAGAGAGAGAGAGAGACAGACAGACAGACAGAGACAGAGAGAGAGACAGACAGAAAGAGACAGAGAGAGACAGACAGACAGACAGAGAGAGACAGAGAGAGAGAGAGCGAATGTGCGTCACGCGTACGTGCGGGCGTGTAAGTGCGTGCGTGCGTGTGTGTGTGTTTGTGTGTGTGTGCATGCGCGCGTGCCTGTGTGTCTTAGGGAGTGTGTATGTGTGTATCATATGTATGTATGTGTGTATGAGTGTGCGTGCGAATGTATGTATGTATGTATGTATGGATATATGTATGTATGTATGTATGTATGTAGGTAGGTAGGTAGGTAGGTATATTTATGTATGTATGCATATGTATGTATGTATGTATGTATGTATGTAGGTAGGTAGGTATATTAATGTGTATATGTATATGTATGTATATATGTATGTATGGATATTGTATATAATGTATACATATGAGTATATAATAAAACTATATACATATATATATATATATATATATATATATCTCGGTCTGTATGTATGCATGCGTGCGTGCGTGCATGCGTGTGTGTGTGTGTGTGTTTGTGTGTGTGATTGTGAGTGTGATTGTGTGTGTGTGTGTCACTCTGTCTGTGCGGACTTTCATTACTGATGAAATGGCAGGGTCTTATGAGCTAAGCGTTGTATTTTCACCGCCATCTGTGCATGAATTATTGCTGGAACAGCTGGTGACTCCATTACACACACACACACACACACACACACACACACACACACACACACACACACACACACACACACACACACACACACACACACAACAGACACACACACACCTATACACACACACTCACTGCACACACATATACACACAGCACACACACACACACAGACACACACTACACACACACACACCAATACACACACTCACTGCACACACATATATACACACAGCACACACACACACTACACACACTCACACTCTCTCTCTCTCTCTCACACACACACACACTCACACACACACACCTATATACACACAGCACACAGACACACACTACACACACTCACACACTCTCTCTCTCTCTCACACACACTCACACACACACCTACACACACACAGACATACACTTACACACACTCTGCGCCATAAGCCAATATGTGTGTCATATTCATATGTACACTATACCGTGGCCCCCCAAAAAAAAAGAAAAAAAGAAAAGAGAGGACTGCCAACAGCCAAGTTTCGTCACGCCCAAAGCTTGTCGCTCATGGGAGTAGGCAAAGCGCCGCGACCTACTTTGAACTGGCCTTATATTCCCGAAGTCGAAATGCTGCTACCTTAATGGTGCAAAAAAAAAAAAAAAAACATCAACCCACCGCAAAACCGGGCGCGCAAATACGCAAAAATCGCACCATTAGTGAACCTTGGAACGCTAGCCGAGGAACACCCCCCTTCCTCCCTCCTCCCCTCCCTACACACCACACACACACACACACACACACACACACACACACACACACACACACACCACACACACACACCACACACACACACACACACACACACACACACACACACACACACACAACACACACACACACACACAAACCGAAATCAACAGCAAAAAAACTGTCCTTACGCATGGAAATATTATATTGAAATTACTTTCATCCACGATTACCTCTTTAGCATAACGACATGTACTTTCAATCAAAATAAAATGTTCCCCGAAGTCGGTGTATGGCTGCCTATTTGGCAGGGCACTTACCTACACATTGCCATACATGCACAACTTCTTGCCCAGTGTGAACAAGTTTACAAGTCTCACGGTGATTCCCTGGAAGCATGGAGGAGATAGAGAGCGCGTCTTGGGAGTGACCCCAGGCTGTTAAGCTAGAGAACGCCTAGCCAAACTGCCAAGTTTTGACGAAACATTAAGCTTTGCTTTTTCAGAAAGCAAACGTCGACCCTCACAGGTTAGACATTTTTTACGTTAACATTTATTTTCAAATTTGAGAGCACCAAAAGCACGTAGTTCGACTATTAAGTTATGCTTGATTATCAATAGCATTTTTTTTTCTTCTTTGTTTTTCATCACTAACCTGAACGTAAATTTATACTGTAAATCAAACTTAATTCGCATGTTAAGGATGCCATAAGTGATGTGAGCTCGGAGCAGGTTGAGCACACACATACAGACATACACACAGACACAGACACACACACACACACACACACACTACAGCTCAGTGCACAAATATTAAACATAAAACCATGCTAAAAAACTACAATGATCATAATTATTTTACATTAATAGTTGGTTGGGTTGGGTTTGTTTTTTGTTTTTTTTTTGGGGGGGGGCTGCAGCTATCAAGCCTTGATATGGGATCCAATCCAGGATGATTATTTGGGCTGTAATCAATTATTTTTTAGTTCAATAAATATTATCTCTCGTGTCCAATCTCCTGCTATTGTCCCCTTGTGAATGGGCTTAAAAGCTGATCACCAGGAGTGTTGCCATAGCCATCGTTAACTCAATATATCCCTCAATCTTCATCACGTGGAAACGGTTTTGAACGAAAGACAAAAAACAAACAAACAAGAAGCCAGAATATGACACCGGGCGATGTTAAACCACGCTTGGTCTTTTCTTCTGCCAGAAAACAATCAACCAACCAGCCAGCCAACTGCCCATCCAGCCAACTGCCCAACCAGACAGCCAACTACCCAACCAACCAACCAACCAGCCAGCCAGCCAGCCAGCCAGCCAACTGACCAAGCAACCAACCAACCAATCAACCAACCAACCATCCAACCAACCAGCCAGCCAGCCAACTGACCAAGCAACCAACCAACCAAGCAACCAACCAGCCAACCAACCAGTCAATCAACCAACCAACCCACCCACCAACACCCACCACCCACCCACCACCAACCAACCAACCAACCAACCAACCAACCAACCAACCAACCAACCAACCAACCAGGCAAACATGCCAAGCTACAGAGTAGGAACCTGATCTGAATTCTCCTCTATCTTCTTAGATAGTAGTAAGAGCACTGTGCACTGTTCAATTTTTCCAAACAGTGCGTCTTGAGCAAGTTTGAACCTGGCAGAATCCATCTCTCTCTTGGTAGCAGGGTTTACAATGCCTACACTACTACACTCGTGTCATCCAAAGCACCGGCCTATTATAAGAGGTAAAGGTAAAGGTGTTTCCATAACCTATGCCGTCGTTGGGGAGCTAGCGAGATGTCAAGAGACCTCAGCTTCTCCAGGGGCCAGCATAATTCAGGGCGGTGCATATCCGTCTCCAATCCCTCACTGCTTTACCTTCCCTGATCCTAAAGAGGGCAAGTACCTATGGACAGCTGGGTGAACTGGGGGACTGCACTGAAGCCAAGGTACGCAAACGGTCACCCATCCACTTGATAACCACGCTCAATTCTGCCTAACCTTAGCTTGGGGAAGGTGAGTGCTCTGACCACTGAGCTATCCTGTCCCCTCATTCCTCACTGACCGTAATATGCTCTGTCTGTTACTGCCTGTTATACTCCTGTTCAAAAAGTGGATCAATCTTTAATGTGCGAGCACCCGATGTTCTAGCTGCGGTCGCACACGGGACCTCGGTTTGCAGTCTCATCAGAAAGACTTGAAGGAGAAAGGAACCGACGGTATTAGTAGTGGCGACAGTGGTATAAGACGACTGCCTAAAAGATCATAGGAAAATGTAAACTCTGACCTACGAAATGCTGTGCATTGTTTAAGTTTTGCTTGAAGCCCATGCGAAAAAACCTCGGCAGCCTTTAAACTATAAGAGCTGATAAACTGATTGAGCAAAGCTGGTTGACGAGTTGTGAGAAACTCGTTTTTTTCCCTTCTCCTTCTCCTTTTCCTTCTTCTTTTCTTCTTCTTCTTCTTGCTTCTTATTCTTCTTCTTCTTCTCGTTCTTCTTTTCTTCTTCTTCTTCTTCTTCTTCTTCTTCTTCTTCTTTTCTTCTTCTTCTTCCTCTCCTTTCTCTATCTTCTCTGCCTCTCTCTCCTTTCTTCTCTTCTTCTCTCTTCCTTTCTCCTCTTCTTCTCTTCTTCTTTGTCTTCTTCTTCTTCTTCTTCTTCTTCTTCTTCTTCTCTCCTCTCTATTCATCTTCTTTCCTCCTCCTCTCCTCTTCCTTTCTTCTTCTTCTCTCCTTTCTTCCTTCTTCTTCCTTCTTCTTCTTCTTCTTCTTTTCTTCTTCTGTCTTCTTTCCTCCTCCTCTTTCTCTTCATCTTCTTCCTCCTCCTCCTCTTCCTCTTCTTCTTCTTCTATTCTTCTTCTTCTTTCTTCTTCTTCTCCTTCTTCTTTTCTTCTTCTATCTCTTCTTCTTCTTCTTCTTCTTCTCTTCTTCTTCGCCTCCTCCTCCTCTTTCTTCTTCTTCTTCTTCTTCTTCTTCCTTTTCTTCTTTTCTTCTTCTTCTTCTTCTTCTTCTTCTTCTTCTTCTTCTCTTCTTCTTCTTCTTCTTCCTTCTTCTTCTTCTTCTTCTCCTTCTTCTCCTTCTCTTCTTCTTCTCCTCCTTCGTCTCGTCCTCTTTCTCCTCTAATCCTCTTTTCCCCCCTTTTTCTGTTCGCCTCTCTCCTTCTTCTACTTCTTGATGTTCGTTGTCTTCTTTTCCCCTCTTCTCTCATCGTTTCCTTTCTTCTTCCTCTCTGAACTCCCCGAGGAGTCACTGGGGGTGTTGCACTGACACGCTGTTCAGCATATACCCCCCCCCCCCCCCCTCCTTTATGACGTGTGTATACCAGATCCTGGATCTCTTTAAACGGTTAACTATTTTCATTTCCTCGACTCGAGCTAGCTAAGAGGTTCATTAATGGTGAATTTTTTTTTGCGTATGTGACGGTCCTCCCCCCCCCCCCCCCCCCCGCCCCACATTAATAGGTAGCCGCATTCCGACTTTGGGGGATACATGGTTCTAAACTCCGTTAACAACATTGACGGTCCATCTTTTCCCCCCTGCCTACCCTATCCTCCTGTCTCCCTTCTCTGGTAGTTTCCTGGGCAGCTGTTCATGCAAGCAGCTGGAAATGGTTTTGGCCAGATGTGGCCATATCATCGTACTCTTCAGATAACGACGATGTCATCAGCCGAACGTTTGCACGAAACGGACCAGTTCCCTGCTCAGTGTTTGATGACTCGGCGCCCACTTTTCTCATTGATGATATGGTTTGTCTATCACTGCATTGTACACCGGCTGCATCAGTGCATGCATTGTTTTCAATCGTTCTTAGAGTGATGATGACTAGATGCTTCTAAAGGGCGGACAGCTTGCAGGTCTGTGAATCGCTGTAATCTGATCTGGATGTTGACTTTCTGTGAATATCAAATGTCTCACGCTGGAGAAAAGATTTGACCTAGACGACATTCTGGTAAAGGTTCTGTCTTATGTGGGGGAAGGGCGACATACACACGTATGGTTGGAAACCTGTGTGTGCCGTGCGATGGATACGTGCTTTTTTCTGGTGCAGAGCTAGAGCAAGAGCAAGGTTGAATTGCAGAAAAATCATATGTAACTGTAATGTGTAAAAAGAAAAGCAACATAATGCAATTTCAATATTGGACAATATATCAAAGGATAATACCATTTAGTCCGATTCAATTACAGGTTTTAAAAAAACCAGCATCAACGGGACATTGTAATACAATACAATACAGTACAATTGAACACACTTCACAACGAGTACATGTACACAATATACATAATTTATGCGCTGAACATAAGAGACTTACCCAGTACTGTGAACACATCTGCAGTCCCTCAGGCGTGCTCCTCTCCTTAGGCGTTCTCTCCTCTCTCTGCTCTGTGCTGGACAGCTTCCGTTATCTCTGGTAGTAGCCTATCGGGATAATCTTGCGTTATCAAAATGGAATCTCTAATAATATCAGCAACAGCTGCTCTGCTCTGCTCTGCTGAAGAGAAGCTGGTGTTGCTCCCGTGGTCGGTTAACAGGAGGTGTTCGCACAGACTGGTGTATTTCTGAAGGCCGTACAATAAGGATCCAGCCCATCCATTTGTGTTGAGGCAGACAAATGATAACAGTCTAGTCAACAGCTGTAGCAGACGAGAAAGGAGAAACGAACCGGCATTGTGTACAGACAGTGTGGTCGTCGGTACACGTACCAGATGTCGCCAACACAATTTGGGTTTTTTTTGGTGGACTAAAGTTGAGTCAAAGAAAAGTTTCATGTGGCAGTTAGTTCTCTTCGTGACAACGCACAGATACTATTCTATGTGTCCAACACGAGTTGACCCTAAATCGCATTATTTTCAAAGCAGTTGTTCTTTTTTGTTGTTGTGTGGTCATCTTGGTGCTGTAGCTAGATATGTGCAGCACTGGGCAGACAGAACGTGCGTGTGGATGCGGGCAGTAGGCTAGGCTAGGCTAGGCCTGGCAGCGGAGAAAGGGAGCGGAGACTTCCCCAGGAAAGCCGTGGCAGAGTGAAGCTAGATATGATGGAGGCCATTTGGCAGCGGGCGGGGACAAGGCGTGGTGCAGCTCGGCTCAGCAACAGTTGGCGGTGGCGGCACAGGCAATCAATAGAAGCGCTAGGCCTACCACTACCACTACCACCGCCCCGGCCACACACACACACACACACACACTCTAGGCCTAGCTGTCGCTTCTAGGCTGCCATCAGCGGCAGCAGCACACTGCCATTGTCCTTGCTGTCGTTGCTGTCCCCGATGTGGGTCTGGTCCAGTTTGAATAGCCAGGCCACGGGTGAGAGCGAGAGAGACAGAGAGAGAGACAGGAGAGAGAGAGAGAGAGAGAGAGAGGAGGAGGAGAGAGAGAGAGAGAGAGAGAGAGAGAGAGAGAGAGAGAGAGAAAAGCCCCTGCATACATCCAGTCTACCATAGCTTTATGCTAGTTATTTGCCACGATTCTTCTCCAAGGGTGGTTATCTGCCGCGCCTGGGGGGGTTAGTGCACGGTAGTTATCGTCCGTGCCTCTCCTCGACCATCACTGGTGTGCCATGTTTAGTTGGTATTGTAGAGTTCTTATTAATGTCGTATTTTTTTCTATTGTTCTTGTTGTCCCGTCACGTTGTTTTCTTCATCGTGGTTTGAATATTGTAGCTGAATTGTCTTTGGACAAATTCTTTTGCAGGAATTTCTTAACGTAAATGAAGTAAAAACAACCACAAAAATTGTTAGAAGCGAAAAAATGAATTACCTTGTTCACAGACCACTGTTTCTTGCGGGAAATGCTTCACGCTCCATTTTGGACTTTCTCAAACAGAAAAGGTCTGTACCAAAAAATAAAAAAAGAGAAAAAAATGTCAGCTAAACAAAACCAAAAAATCCTCACAAAATATACCGGGAAAGTTAACTGCACACCCTGGAGACACCACTGGTAGGATCACAACAAGACAGCACAGAGACCAGCAGCAGGGCTTTGAAGTCCAACAGACTTCCAGTCCAGTCACGTTATAGTTCAGCTTCCCAAGGTTGACAAGGTGTGGTGGCAATGGACTAGGGCTCTAGGGCTGGCGTATAGGTCTAGCTTAGGCCTAGCCTAGCACACACTGAGACAGCTAGCACAGGCACCGACCATACATAGGCTAGGCCTACCTAGCCAGAGAGGACAGAGAGAGAGAGAGAAGAGAAGAGAGAGGGGAGAGAGTGAGCCACGCACGGCTTTACTGCTCACTGCCGATAGGGTCAGTGTGCGTCAAGTGGTGAGCAGATGTGGGGTGAGCACGTCACATGGGGTATCCATATGGTGTGGTTCTGTGTTTGCCTGTCTGCCTGTCTGTCTGTCGCGGTGTGAGTGTGAGTGTGTGTGTGTGTGTGAGTGTGTGTGTCCTCCACCACCACCACCAACATCGCCTGTTGCTGGGTCCTGCCTGATACAGCCTGTGCTGGCCTAGCCGAGCCTAGCCTAGCCTAGCGCCACCCACCACGCCTAGCCACTCCACTCCCCCTGCATCCTTCCTTCCTTCCCTCCCTCACCCGCCCACCCCCCCACCTCACCCACCTCACCTCACCTCACCTCACCACTCCCTGTGTCCCTCTCTCTCCATCTCCCTCCCTCCCTCCCTCTCTCCCCCCTCCCCCCTCCTCTCTCTCTCTCCCTCCCCTCTCCCTCCCTCCTCCCTCCCTCCTATTGATCAGCCGCCGGTCCAGCGCGCCGGCTGTGGGGAACTAAAGTGCTGGAAATGCTCCCGACACAACGGCAGCAGCACCACTTCAATCAGCCTGAGAGTTGATTTATGGAACAGAGCACTATCAAGTGACGGAAGCGACACACTTTGACTGGACAGCATCAGCCTGACAGTTCACACAGAACAACCAGTGGAGGTTGACTGGACAGCAGCAGCCTGACAGTTCACACAGAACAACCAGTGGAGGTTGACTGGACAGCAGCAGCCTGACAGTTCACACAGAACAACCAGTGGAGGTTGACTGGACAGGCAGCAGCCTGAGAGTTCACACAGAACAACCAGCGGAGGTTGACTGGACAGCAGCAGCCTGACAGTTCACACAGAACAACCAGTGGAGGTAGGGAGGGTGGGGGGTGGAGGAACTTTCCTCTTCTCTAGTTCGTCCACTTTAGTAAAGAAAACCACCAAAAAAACCAAAAAAAGAGATTAAAAAAAACAAACAACAGAACCCAACCAAAACCAACCTCACGCCAAATCCTTGATCTTTCAGGTTGATGTAGCTCGCGCACAGACAGTCATGAATCGGTGGTAACTTTCTTCCAACGACAAGGGCTGGCTCAACCTAAGCCTTGACAGGAGTGGCACTCACTCTCCGACAATGCGCGTTCTGCTTTAGGCTAGTGCCCTGCAGGCGGGCATGGCGATTTCCCAGGCTGCCCTGCCCAGCAGACAAAGAGAGAAAGAGATGACAGAACATGGCAGTGCAGGGCAGTGCAGGGTAGTGCAGGGCAGGACAGTGCAGGGCAGGACAGGGCAGTGCAGGGCAGGGCAGGGCAGATCAGATCCGAGAAGGCCAGTAGTCTTGATTGTCTAGCAGCAGCAGCAGAAGCAGTAGCAGTACGGCCTAGGTCTAAAGTGCTTGCCAGAACGGAGGAAACGGTTCACGGGCCCGCCCTGCTAGGCTAGGCCTAACTGCAAAGGACACCGTTGTTGTCCCTGCTAGGCTCGAGCACCTACTAGGCTAGCCAATGACACACCGCCACACACACACACACACACACACACACACACACACACGCTATCAGTCCTCCATCCCCCCCCCCCAACCTCCCCCCCCCCCCCCGTCTTTCTGATGGTTTCGGTCTCCTGATAACAGCTACC
>CM054144.1:29121319-29141319 GCA_028751875.1 Rapana venosa
GTTTCGGTTTTGCTTTTTTAATCAATAATTAATCAAACAAAGTGTGTTCACTAACGACAGTGTTATCTAAAGACCAAAATCAAAACTGACAGATATGTAATCGCATATTTTAATTAGCATTATTTTGTGCGCACGCGCGCGCGCGTGCTTGTGTATGTGTGCGTGTATGTGTAAGTGTGCACGTGCGCGCGCGCGCGCGTGTGTGTGTGTGTGTGTGTGTGTGTGTGCACGCACGCGCACGCGCACGAGCTCTTGTTTTGTTACCTAGAAACATTATTGCATATTTAATTTTTATGATTTATCTTAAGCGCTGATTTCAGAAGTTTAGCTCGTTTGAAACTAATTGTTTGGGTTATAGTAAACAGCTCAATGTCATAGCCATGGACATGAATTAATTGACATGTCAGTAAGTCAAAAAATAGCATAGCAGAAATGAACTGAACATCCTATGCTTCTCTCTTTCTGTGGGTCTTTCTGTTTGTTTCCCTCGCCTTCTCTTTCTCTGCCTGTCCATCTCTCTGTCTGTCTGTTTCTCTCTGTCTCTCTGTTTTTCTCTCTGTCTCTCTGTCTCTCTCTGTCTCTGTCTCTCTCCCCTCAGTAAGACACACGTTCTCACTCCCGAAACAGTGTCATTGTCTCTTTATCTCTGTGTCTATCTCTGTTTTTTCTCTCTGTCCATATGTCTGTCTGTTTGTCTATCTCTCTGTCTCTCTGTGTGTGTCTCTCTGTCTGTCTCTCTCTTTCTCTCTCTCTCTCTCTGACTCTCTTTCTCTCTCTCACTTCCTCTCAATTCACCTTCTCTCTTTCTCTCTTCTTTCTCTCTATCTCTGCTGTCTATCTCTCTCTCTCTTCCCTCAATTCCACATTGTATTCTCTTCTAACTGTGTCATGTGTTCTCTATCTCTGTGTCTATCTTTTTTTCTTTCTGTCTTCTGTCTTCTCTCTCTCTACTGTCTCTCCTCAATAATACACACTTCTCACCACCCACCACACCACACACCAAACACAACGCACACACACGCACACACACACACACACAAACACGCACGCACGCGCGCACACACACATAAACAACAACAACAACACAGTAGCATAGCCAATCAGAACATCGATTTCATGGCGGCAAAGAAAATATCAAATTTGCAATTTGATTTGTGGAATAGAAGACGCTAAGCTCAAGCAGTTTAGCCATCTCTCTTTGTGCAATATGAATGAATTTTTTATCATCTCTGTTCAGCGCTCTCTGTCTCTCTCTGTGTGTCCCTCTCTCTATGTCTCTCTCTCTCTCACACACACACACGCACGCACACACATCATATACACACACACGCGCGCACGCACGCACACATTACACACACAGAGTGACACTGCCATTTGTATTAGGGTGCTATATTCGCCTATGGTATCATATGATCAACAGCTGTGTCATTCTCTTTTTCTTCTGAGCTATATTCGGCTGTTTGTGCGTATGCATGGGGGAAAGAGAGAGAGAGAGAGAGAGAGAGAGAGAGAGAGAGAGAGAGAGAGAGAGAGAGAGAGATGGAGAGAGACAGAGAGAGACAGGGAGTGACAGAGAGCGAGAGGGAGAGACAGAGACAGGCAGAGATAGACACAGAGAGAGAGAGACAGAGAGAGACAGACGTAGAGACACAGGAAACAGAGACAGAGATACACACAGAGAGAACAAATCAGCCAGTCAGACAAATATTAATACATTGAGAACCAGACGAACAGAAATAGAGTGATAAAGAGAAAGAGACAGCAAGAAAGAAGAAGACATACATAAATAGACAGACAAGCAGACAGACTCGAGAGATTTGACAGTCAGAAAAACAAACAAACTAACAATTAAACGAACAGGCAGGCAAACGCTATTCATGAAACCTAGTCCTATTTCCAAGATAGCACTCAGAGAGGGCTATAACTGAATAAGGTTATCTTCTTGCAACTAACAATAGACCCAAACAAACCAAAACACTGTGTTAAGCGGACACACACACACACACACACACACACACACACACACACACACACACACACACACACACACACACACACACACACACACACTCATGCACCCTCCTATCTAACCGTTTTCATCTTGCTTTTCGACTTTCATCCTGTCGGTGGATCGGTGATCTAGAGGTAACGCGCCTGCCTAGAAAGCGAACAGTCCGGGTCGGAAGTGTGCGGTGGTTCGTATCCTGTTTGGACCCGAAACTTTCCCCCCATCCATTAGATCATGAGTGGTGGTCTGGGCGCTAGTCTTTCGGATGAGACGATAAACCGAGGTCCCTTGTGCTGCACGTAATTATTTAGCGCACATAAAAGAACCCACGGCAACAAGAGAGTTGTCCCTGGCAAAGTTCCGTAGAAAAAAAGCCAATCTGATAGGGAAACAAATACTGTTGCAGACAGGAAAAAACCGAAAAAAATGGGTGGCGCTGCTCTTGTGGCGACGCGCTCTCCCCGGGGAGAGCAGCCCGAATTTCACGCAGAGAAATCTGCCGTGACTTAAAGTGGTATAAATAAAGAAAATAAAACAAATAAATGAATAAATGTCTAAAGCATAGGAAATAAAAAAAATATAAATTCATGTAACAAGGATTGCGTTTACACTGTTGTGCTTCAGCGACGAGTAATGACAATCTCAAAACATTGTCTCCAACTTTTTGTTTTGTTTTGGTAATGAAAATTTTGACAGCCAATGGCAAATTGATAAAAGACTCTAATTGTCACGTCATGTTTGGAGGGCCTTATCTCTAACACACAAAAAATCCCCGTGCAGGCTATTAGCGAAATAAGATTGTGCTGATATTTTTGTTATGAGATTTGTTTTGCAATGTTTGTGGAATCATGATTGAACCCAGAGCGCACTTGTATGTGAGTGGAGGATCAATGTATTAGCATGGCAAGAGAAAGTTGGGTCATCAGGTGATGTTACCTATGTCAATGCGATGTGAATGTGTTGATGGTGTTCTGTTGAGCTAAGGGAAGGTTCCAGTATCTCCGTCTCTCTATTTCTGTCTCTATCTCTGTATCTTTTTGTCTGTCTCTCTGTTTCTCTGTCTGTCTGTCTGTCTGTCTGTCTGTCTGTCTCTGTCTCTGTCTCTGTCTCTCTCTCTCTCTCTCTCTCTCTCTCTCTCTCTCTTGGAGGAGGATGGCAGGATGGTTAAGACGTTTGCCTGCCAAGAAGTCAACCATGAGGTTATGGGTTCGATTCCCAGCCTCGCCCTTTCTTCCCAGTTTGACCAAAAAATCGAAATGAATGTCAAAGTCCTTCGGATGAGACTATAAACCGAGGCCCCGCGTACGAACGCATGCAGAACATCTTGCGCACACGTTAATTCCTGTTCGCTTTTCGAAAGAGTAGGCCATTGTCTGCCGGTGGGAACAGATGACACAATTTACAAAACGCATACACACGGGGACTGGATGTAAAAAAGCACATAAGTGCTTATTCCATTATCCTCGATATAAAAGAATAAATAAATAAATAAATAAATAAATAAATAAATAAAATAATAAAGTCTCTCTCTCAGCTCAAGATAACAATCACAGAACTGAACTTGATAACTACACACCATGACTTAAACCAAAACCAAAGGCAAGCTATAATTCTGTATTATGTAATGTGATCGAAAAGTTCCTTTTGATCAATCACCTGAATAAGAAAAGAAACCCGAATCGCCAGCAAATTACACTATTTAAATTTCTAATCTATAGGCTACTGTTAGATAAATACTGCTATAATGATTATTGTCGGGGATGTTAATTCCATTGGGACGATTACCTTTTATTGCATAACGATGAATGGTGATGCGGATTATGTAATCATGTTGCTTTGGAAAGTGCACCTGCTATGAGACTATTTGACATGGCTGTACTCTACGCTTCCTATCATAACATATTTCGGTGTCAACAAGGCCTGAGAGATACAGATACCTGCAGTGTTGGTCAGGCACATTGAGCAACGCTCTCAAAATCGTATTTGAGATGTAGTGGGGGCTGATGAAACTATTCACAAAATAACATGCACTGGTGGACTACTGAATGTAAACACACACACACACACACACACACACACATATATATATATATATATATATATATATATATATATATATATATATATATATATATATATATATATATATATCGGGTTAACAATGCTATCCAGCTAAAAATAGACCCATTAGCTGGACACAGACTGTATGATCGGTGGTCTAGAGGTAACGCGCCTGTCTAGAATGCGAAAAGTCCGGGTCGGGTGTGTGCGTGGTTCGTACCCCGTTTGGGCCCGAAATTTTTCCCCATCCATTAGACCATGAGTGCTGGTATGGGCGCTAGTCTTTCGGATGAGACGATAAACCGAGGTCCCGTGTGTTACACAAAATTATCAGCGCACGTAAAAGAACCCACGGCAACAAGGGAGTTGTCCCTGGCAAAATTCTTAGAGAAAAGCCACTCTGATAGGGAAACAAATACAGTTGCAGACCAACAGAAAGAGAAAAAAAAAGAAAAAAAAAGGGTGGCGCTGCTCTTGTGGCGACGCGCTCTCCCCGGGGAGAGCAGCCCGAATTTCACGCAGTGAAATCTCGTGACTTAAAGTGGTATAAAATAAAATAAAATAAATAAAATAAATAAAATGATCACCCTTGCATCCTTTTGATAGAAAAAAGGATCCCCAAAGAACAGAAGGCACAAAGATTCATTAGCCACTTAATTTCATTCCATTTGTAAAGAATTTTTTTTTTAACCACTATTATTTTTGTATAGTTTTCTTCTTTTTCTGTTTTTCATCTTTCGCTGGCAGCGGTGGTAGGCCGAAAAAAAATATATATCTATTTATTCTTAGGCTGGCAATAGACACTTATAAATTCTGGAGGGTGTCTTGCTATTACCTACCACAAAGGATGAGTGAGGTTTCAAATAGTGCCGGGACCTCTGAAGAGTGCTCAACCAGGAGCCGAAACTCGAGTCAGGTCAGGCCAAAGGCATGGTCCTTACTCAAATATTCCCCTAATGCTGCCTTAAAATTATATCGTGTAGTAGTGGGTTTTTTCCCCCTCAAATCTTGGACAAAAATTAGATTATGATGAGAATGAAGTTGAAATTGGTTACCTGCACTTGTTTTTCCTCACTCTTTTGTCTCAGTTATATATATATATATATATATATATATATATATATATATATATGTGCGCTTATTTCATTAATCTGTGGATATAAGAATGGATAAATAAATGAATAAAAACGTACAGTGGATAGTGCTTGACCGTGCAGCACCTGTCTTCTCATTGAGCCTCCACTCTCCCCAAACGTCCTTCGGATGAGACTATAAACCGAGGCAGAACATCTTGCGCACACGTTAAAACCCGTTCCGCTTTTCGGAAAAGTAGGCCATTGTGTGCCGGTGGGAACGGATGGCAAAATGTACAAAACTGCATACAAACGGGGACTGGATTAAAAGAAAGCACGTGAGTGCTTATTCCATTATCCTTGAAATAAAAGAATGAATGAATAAATAAATAAGGCAAACTTGCTCTTGGTAGGAGCTGGCTGGAGTCTAAACAATCCTATCTTAAAGCAATTTAAACCTGCGACCTTCTAACCCGTCACCCAAGGCACTAGACACTGCCCAGTGGCGACAGGTGTGTGTATGTATGAGTGTATGAGTGTGTGTGTGTGTGTGAGAGAGAGAGAGTGAGTGAGAGAGAATGAGAGAGAGGGACAGAGACAGACACACAGACACACAGACACATACCAAAACGTACAGATACACAAAGCAATAGCAACAGGCAGAATTACAGAAACCCAGCTGGCATAGAGATAAACACGGTATGATTATATCAATGAAACTAAAAGTCGAATTTCATAACACTGGCAGAATATGAGTGCTTTGACTGCAGATGCATGCATACTACTATCCTCAAACACACACACACACACACACACACAAACACACACACACACACACACACACAAACTACAAACGCCGCCGTGTCGTGTGTTTTTTTAGCCCGACCCATGCACAGACATGCATGCACGCCCCTCCTGGCTGGTCGGCCGGCTGGCTTGCTGCTTTCATCTCACGCTAGCTTTTCATCATCTGCAAAGTAGGGCATAAAACAGATTCATGGGACCAGGGCTACATTGCCACGGTCCTGCTTCAGCGCCGAGTAATTACGATCTCAAACACTGCATCCAAATAGTCGTAATGAATATTTTGACAGCAATGGCAAATTGATAAAAGACCCCAATTGTCACGCCGTGTTATCTCACACACACAAAAACCCCAACAACGACAAAACGTGCAGGCCATTACTCAAAAATGATTGTGGCGACTTTTTTTTTTTCTTTTTGTGGGTTTTGTTTTTACTCCGAGGGTAGTTTACAATGCCCTGGGGGATTGTTATCGAATCCAGAGCACGTTTCACAAGCCTGGGTGGATCAATATGCCAACATGGTTGACGCGAAGGGGAGGAGAGAGTTGTCTCCTCAGTTGTTGCTGCTGCTACCTCTCCGTCAGCATGCCGTGAATTGAAGGCTGACATCTTCTTTAAGCTGAGAACGACAAAAAGTTTCCAGGATTTCTTGGGCGCAGTGATAGGTTTCTGTACGAGTGGCTTTAAACCGTGTTCATAAGTGTCCTTCGTGGGCTGGTTTGTTTTTGATAATGCGGGATTTGGGAAGCTTTAGTGAACATAGCATTAATGATGATGATGATGATGATGATGATGATGATGATGATGATGATGATGATACTGATGCTGCCGCTGCTGCTGCTGCTTCTGATGATGATAATGATGATGATGATGATGACAGTCAATGCGGAAATAATGATAATAACATTACCAAACAGAAGCGACCTTACATTGTTCTTGGTTACTTCCGGCGCGATCAATGGTCTCTGATACAAGTCAGCAGTATCAGGGAACTCATCGTCTTTTCCAACTCCCAGCTGACAAAGACAGCTAAATTAATCACAGAGCAGGAGTGAGACACCTACTCCAGATTTTGCATAGAGCTCTCTGATAACAGTCACGTATTGATTTGCGAACTGGCCAAAGGTAAGGAAACGATAGAGAGACAAAAGAACTAGATGAGTTCACAATGAGGTCACCACATACATACCTACGTTGTGCATTGTTATTAAGTTCAAGATGTACTAGCTGCCATAACACTGTGGATGGTACAGCTCAATGGTCAGAGCACTCACTTTCCCCCAGCCAATGTTAAGCAGCATCGAGCGTGGTTTCCAAGTGGATGGGCGACCGTTTGCACGCTTTGGCTTCAGTACAGTCCCCCAGTTCACCCAGCTGTAAATGGGCACCTGCCTCTTTAGGGTCATGGAAGGTAAAGCAGCGAGGGAGAGGAGATGGACGCTGCCCTCAAAATGCTACCCCGTAGAGAAACTGAGGTTTCTGATGCCTGGCTCCCCAACGGCCACATAGGTTATGAGACACCTTTACCTTTTACCCTTACCTTTCATAACACGGTGGTCAGTGCCTTGGGTTTCTGTTTGGGAGGCACTGGGTCGAGTTCTATGAGAGCTACGATTCTAAGATTCCCAATAGGAAGACAGGGACTTTAGAGTCCAGCATTGCCTACGTTTTACAGATTCGATTTGAAAGCGTATGTTTAATCATTTAAGTAGCAATGCTGGTGTATGTACTCTTTTAGCCTGGTTGGCGCTGGGAAATACTGTGACTGGAAGCAAAGTGTTCAGCTTCCCATAGTATTCTCAAAGCTAGGAAATTTCCACGTCATCATTGTCATATGATCCTTCTTGCTATTGACTATCACGTCATAAACAATCACTGTATCTGATTCAGTGGCCCACGTTGCCCTGATTATTTTCATTGTGATCTCGTTCGTGGTTTTCCCTAAACGTTTATGCAAGCGGTGAGTCGAGTTCGTGTCAAAGTCTTCAAGGTCTGGAGATGAATGGGAAGCATCTTTGCAGAGACGATGTGCTGGCTAAGGTCCTAAGTAAGCATTTCACCTTGTCTGGCTCAGTGATGAAGTCTAAGTTGTTCTCATAGAGGGCCTAGTAGCTGATAATAAACATCTCACCCAGGCTGGTTCAGTGATGAAATCTAAGTTGTTCTCACAGAGGGCCTAGTAGCTTATGTTAAGTTTATGCTGGATAAAATTCAAGCACCACCAAAGTGACCCAAAAGAAGTGCTGAGGTGAGGCTCGTTTGGCTGGTGGTTTCAAGATGACCGAACATCAGTAAGCTTCGTGTACATTTTTAAAACTTATGATATAACAGGAAAGCATGTATTTGGCTGTGGTAATAAGGTAGGAAAGAGTGATATAGAAGATCAGAAGTAATCAACTACAGAACACAAAATATCACACACACACACACCCCACCCCCACCAATAAAAAAATCAAACACCAAAATAGCAGAAAAGATTTAAGAATGCTTAGAATTTATCAACACAATAACACAAAAAACAAAGATGATATGGAATTAAAAAAATCAAGATAATGATAACAAGTAAAAAGTGACAGCAGAGAATTCACAACACACACACACACACACACACACACACACACACACACACACACACACACACACACACACACACACACACACACACACACACACACATTACCCAAACGAGCTAGTAAACACACACTGTACCACACACGACCAATTCAGACACATCAAAAGCTGCAAACAACACACGAACGCACAGATGTCATCAACACAGATAAAATCTCAATGACAAGCAGACCCATGCAGTGACATGCACTCTCACGGCTACCCTCGTCATTTGTAGACCATATTATTTTGCCTTTGATCATCACCGAGTACAAATGAAACAGATTCACATCACAGGAACTGCATTTAAATTGCTGTGCTTTGGCCACAGGTAATTGCAAAATCTCAAACATTTCCTCCAGCTATACATGCAATGAACATTTTGACAGAAACGGCAAATGAATGAAAGATGGTAATCATCCTGCCATGTTTCTGGACTTAATCCCCATCAAACTATGTTTGTCCCTGTGCAAAAAGAGATTGTGGTGATGGTTTTTATCCTGGGTGTAGTTTACAAAGCCCAGAGGAGTGTCATCAAATCTGGGGTTTGCTGAGCAGAGCTGAGGATCAATATGCCAACATGGCCGACACAAGGAAGAGATTTGTCTCATCAGTTGTTGCTGCCTCTGTCAACATGGGGCGAGGTAGCAGCTGCAGCCTGCTCTGCCAGGGAAGAATGGCTGGGTGTGGGGACGACTCTCTGACATTGTTATGCATGTGATTGTTCATAGCCCATTCTTGTGTGGAATATCTTCGATGACGTAATGGGTATGTTCACAATGAGCATTTAAGTAATAAATAGAAAGAGAAAGCAAAGGTAGAAGAGGAGGAGATGGAGGAGCAACTTGGAGAGAAAGTGGAAAAAGAATAGAAAGAGGAAGACGATGATGATAACGATGACCATAGTGGTGATGATGATGACGACGATGACGATGACTGTCATCACTGTTGTTCACTCCTTCTCCTTCATTGAATGTCACCATCACCATTGTTATAACCATTCTTTTGTATAATGCTGTTGGTATTATGAATATGATGATGAAGTGGTAATCATTTTGTAGAAATGGTTTCAAATAGTGTTCATGGAGCAATTATTCACACTTATACATTTTCATTCAATGAAATTGTAGCTGGGGCCAATGAAACCCATATTAAAGGTAAAGATGTCCCATAACCTAAGTGGTCGTAGGGGAGCGAGGCATCAGAGACCTTATTTCTCTAGGGGCCAGCATATTGAGGGCTGCGCCCTTCTCCTCTCCCTCGTTGCTTTACATTCCCTGACCCTAAAGAGGCAGGCACCCATTTACAGCTGGGTGAAAGGGGGGGACTGTACTGAAGCCAAAGCTCGCAAACGGTCACCCATCCAACTGGAAACCGCGCTCGATGCTGCTTAACCTTGGCTGGGGGAAAGTGAGTGCTCTGACCACTGAGCTATCCCATCCCCTTGCAACCCATAACATGTATAAAATATGACAGCCTATAAGAACAATTTTCTGCGTTATTGATCTGTCAACTGACTCATATCAGTTGTATTCAGTGTTGCATTATTGAACTCTAAAAAAATTGAATTAGCAATAGCAGCAATAATAACCACGCAAAAATCAATGACACTTATTGCTGCTTAAAATGATTGCAGGTGTATTAAAGAGTGAACTTCGTGAATAATCTCGTTTAAAACGTAGTTGCAAATCATGTTGGGCCATAAATGACATGAAGGTAATTAACAATAATAGCAATTTTATTTTACTGGTCTGCGTAGGCAGTGGGGGATTGTCATGACCCCTTCATTCTGTTGTCAAAGAGAACGAGCAAACATTTATGTGGTAAAGGTTCAGGATTGATGCCTCTCTCTCTGTCTCTGTCGTCTGTCTGTCTGTCTGCCAGCAGGTCTTCTCCTCTGTCTCTCGCAGTCTCTCTCTCCTCTCTCTTCTCTCTCTCTCTCCCTCTCTTAGGCTCTCTCTCTTCTCTCCTCTCTGTCTGTCTGTCTGTCTGTCTCTGTCTCTGTCTCTCTGTCTCTTTCTGTCTTGTTGTCTGTCTCTCTGTCTGTCTGTCTGTCTCTCTCTCTCTCTCTCTTCTCTTCTCTCTTAGGCTCTCTCTCTCTTTCTGCCTGTCTGTCTGTCTGTCTGTCTGTCTTCTCTCTCTCTCTCTCTCTCTCTCTCTCTCTCTCTCTCTCTCTTCTTTACATTGAATTTTATGTATATCTTAGTTTGTTTCTGTTTGTTTCACATTCAACACATTGACCATCATGAAATAATTGCCACACTGTTGAATGATTTAACAATCATAATCAGTACAGGGTCACCGATCGATTGTTAAACCACCGGTTTTTTTCTCTCCCACATTGTTTACAGTCATCAATCAGTCAATCAAGATAATATACCCATGTTTTTAGAATGTCTTGCATTAACAGCTGCTCTATGCTTTGTCATGTCTTTTATATCTGTTATGTATGATGCAGAGCTCATCTGTGTTCTCCGTAAATGTTCACTAAATTTCCTTAATAGTAGTAGTAGTAGTAGCAGCAGCAGCAGCAGCAGCAGCAGCAGCAGTAGTAATAGCAGTAGTAGTCGAAGTACTAGTAGTAGTAGTAGTAGTAGTAGTAGTAGTAGTAGTAGTAGTAGGAGGAGGAGGAGAGGAGGAGGAGGGAGGAGGAGGAGGAGAGAAGGAAGAAGAAGAAGAAGAAGAAGAAGAAGGAGGATGATGATGATGATGATGATGATGATGAAGATGCTGCTGCTGCTGCTGCTACTACTACTGACTAATCAGTATCATATGGAAGTTGTGTAGGGCTGAATATTGAAAAACAAAAAAGATCAAAGCGCTTTAAGCACACCACAACATCAGACAAAGAAAGTTCAGATGTGATACTTATTTTCTGCGGTACACAGCACTCAATCTAATATTCAAACATATGTGCATCCTGACCCAATCAGTACCAATATTTTCTTTCCAAATGTCAAGTATTTTGCACAGGAGAGAGAAAGAGAGAGAGAGAGAGAGAGAGAGAGAGAGAGAGAGAGAGAGAGAGAGAGAGAGAGAGAGAGAGAGAAGAGAGAGAGAGAGAGAGAGAGAGAGAGAGAGAGAGAGAGAGAGAGAGAGAGAGAGAGAGAGAGAGTAGCAAATAAACGCTCTCCCATACATAT
This sequence comes from Rapana venosa, assembly GCA_028751875.1. NCBI lineage: Eukaryota > Metazoa > Mollusca > Gastropoda > Neogastropoda > Muricidae > Rapana > Rapana venosa. The sequence goes on from CM054144.1 coordinate 29,133,021, forward strand.
CAATACAGACACATACAAGACCACATGATGAATGACCATACACGTTCCAAAACACAACTATATAACACAGTGACAATTAGACCCAGACAGTGACTTGCAGTTTCGTGGCTCTGTCCATCACTTCCGTGTCGAATTTGCCCGCCTTTGAACATTGCCAGGTAGAATGCAAACCAGATTCACGTCACAGGACCTACGCTTCAATGGTTGTGCTTTGGCAAGAAGTAATTGCAATCTCAAACATCACCCGCCCCCTCCCCATCCCCCTCTAGTTATGTGCAATGAGTGTTTAAAGAGACGACAAAAGAGTGAAAGATTGTAATTATCCTGCCATGTTTCTGGACTTAATCCCACCAAAGCATGTTTGTCCCTGTGCAAAAGTGATTGTGGTGATGGTTTTTATCCTGGGTGTAGTTTACAAAGCCCAGAGGAGTGTTATCAAATCTGGAGTTGAGCAAGCAGAGCTGAGGATCAATGCGTCAGCATGACCGACACATGGGGAGAGATTTGTCTGATCAGTCGTTGCTGCCTACGTCTTCATAACATCAAAGCAGGAACAGCACCCTGTTGATCAGAAGGAAACACGTTTTATGATAGGATTTGGCTTATGATAATGACTTTTTGAATGTGTTGTGCAGGTAAATTAGCTGTGCATATCATGCTGCATAATTGGTCATCTTTAATTATGCGCGGTGCTCATCATAATTTGACAATGACCATGAGAATGATGAAAAAGCGAGACAAACAGTTGTAGGAGAAAGGGAAAAAACAAGGAAATGGACGGATGGATGCACAGATTGCTGAATGGCTGGATGATTTCATGAATGCTGTTGCTGCTGCTGCTGCTGCTGATGATGATGATGATGGTGATGGTGATCATGTAATCTTCGTTATTATCATCAACACCCTTTTGTTGTTATGGTCATACCATCATGTTCAGTATAATGTGCTGATAATACGTATCATGACAATAGTAATAGCCATATCTATTTTTGGAGGATGATACTGCCAACAAACCACTGATAAAACATAATTGAAATCATCGGTCTATTAAACAAAAGTGCAAAGGAGAACCACGCAACCCTAACACGCATACGTATACACTATGACAATGACAGAAGAGTTCTCCTGGTTGTTGGTCCTTCAGTCGAGTCTCATGATAATGTCTATATAAGTGTTGCGTATGTGGAAGATAATGAAACTTTAAAAAACCCCAGCAAAAACAATAACTACATGATTCAGGCACATGCTTTTAACATCGAAGGGGTACACTAGGAAGAAGTCCGTGAAGCGTCCAGTTTTCCCGGTCTGCATAAGATTGAAACAGCGAAGATCCCCGAAGCTGCAATGAGGCTATCTTCATGGTGGGAAAACATAGTTGCATACACACACATACACACATACACACACGCACGCACACACACACACGCACGCACGCACGCACGCACGCACACACACACACACACACACACACACACACACACACAGAAGAAACCTTGGCATTGGTGAACCTCGGAGCGCTACTTGAGAAACGATCAAACATACAGTGAAGTGGTGTACCCATTCAGTGCCATTCTCTTGCCTGTAACAACTATCAAGTGCTTACATGCAAAGGGGCAGAACTGCCTGTTGTAAAAGTAAAGCGCTAAAAAGACCCATTTTTTCCTTTCTGTACCTCCCCCCCTTCACACCCCCACACACCCCCAACCCACTCACACACGCACACACACACAACACACACACCAACACACACAACACACACAACCACACACACACACACACACACACAACACACACACACAACACACACAACAACACACCCAAAACACCAAACAAAAACTCCACACAACACACTAAACTCATCAAAAAAATCAACAAACATCTCAAACAAAAACGGTTGCACACAGACCGCAGCCGTACACATCTCAAAGGCTTCAATAATAACCTCACAATTCTGATCACCAGATACAAACGCATGACACATGGACGACATTTGCCATGACTTGCAGTCGCAACGTGCTTTCAATCTGGTCATGTCAAATTGGCTTTCATCAACGCACAAGTAGCGAGTAATCATTTCTGGTAATCGGACATTTACAGAACATGCTCGGCAACAAGTGATTTCAATTTTATTACACACCCCGAGCTGTATGCAAACGGGATTTACATGAGGAACAGCAAATGACGTTAAGGATGTAATCATTTATGTCCCATAATTGGACATAATCCACCAAACACCGCTGTCCCTGCAAAAGTGATTGTGGTGAGTTTTTATCTGGGTGTAGTTTACAAAGCCGAGGAATTCATCAATTGGGGTTTTGCTGAGCAGAGCTGAGGGTCATATGCTAACATGGCGACAAGCAGAGATTTGTCTATCAGTTGTTGCGTGCCTTGTCAACAGGATGAATGCAGAAGAGCACCATGGTGAGCTGAGAAAGAATGCTGTTAATAGTTATTGTGTGTGGTGATCACTCTCTGAAGCTGCTGTGCATGCCGTTTTACTTGCCTATAACACGTTTTGAAGGTCATTTTTGACGATGTGTGATGGTCACTGTCTTGTTGAATGTGGCTATAAGAATGATGAGAGGAAAGAAATGGCAGTGCTTGAACTCAACACAGAAAAAATCGCAATGCCAAACAGACCCACGCAGTGACTTACACTCTCACAACTGCGTCCATCATTTTCAAATCCAATTTACCTTTGATCACTGCTATGTAGAAAGCAAAACAGATTCACAATACATGGACTACATCTCAATGGCTGTGTTTTCTGCAACAAGTAATTGCAATCGCAAACATTTCCCCCCAGCTATATACGCATTGAGTTGTTGTTTTTAAAGAAACAGCAAATTAATGAAAGATTGTAATCACCCTGTCATGTTTCTGGACTTAATCCCACCAAAGCATGTTTGGCCCTGTGCAAAAGTGATTGTGGTGATGGTTTTTATCCAGGGTGTAGTTTACAAAGCCCAGAAGAGTGTCATCAAATCTGGGGTTTGCTGAGCAGAGCTAAGGATCAATACGCCAACATGGCCGACACAAGGCAGAGATTTGTCTCATCAGTTGTTGCTGCCTCTGTCAACATGGGATGAATGCAGGAGCTGTACCCTGTTGATCTGAGAAAGAATGCTGTTAATAGTTATTGTGTGTGGTGATAATTTTCTAATTTTGTTGTGCATGTAATTTTGTTGTGCATGTGATTGTCTATGATGCTTTTTAAGGTAATTTTTGACAATGTGTGTTCAAGGGTATGTTGATAGTGACTGCAAGAATGATGAGAGGAAAGAAAAGACACTACTTAGAACTCAACACAGATAAAATAGCAATGACAAAAAGACCCTTGCATTGATTCAGACATTCATGTCTGTTTCTATCATTTTCACATTAAATTCGTCTTTGATCATTTCCGCGTAGAAAGTAAAGCAAATTTACATTACATGGACGACATTTGATTGGTTGAGCTTTAGCAGCAAGTAATCACAATCTCAAACGTTTCCCCCAGCTCTTGCTAATGAGTGTTTAGACAGAAACGGCAAATTGATGACAGATTGGAATCAAATTCCCTGAGTCTGGAGTTAATCCCACCCAAAACACGCTGGCCTTGTGCAAAAGTGATTGTAGTGATGGTTTTTATCCAGGGTGTAGTTTACAAAGCCCAGAGGAATGCCATCAAATCTGGGGTTGAGCAAGCAGAGCTGAGGATCAATATGTCAACATGGCCGACACAAGGCAGAGATTTGTCTCATCAGTTGTTGCTGCCTCTTTCAACATGGGATGAATGCAGGAGTAGCACCCTGCCGAGTTGAACAAAATGGCCTGCAACACCTCTTAGGTTCTCTCAGGGGTTTCTTCAGCTATGGTGTTGACCAGTGTTTATAAAATAGTTTCAATCTGTTCCCTTTAAAGTATGCTTAGTGATGTGTTGTTGGTAACTGTTGAAGCCAGCGAAGAAGAAGAAGAAGAAGAAGAAGTAGAAGAAGAAGAAGAAGAAGAAGAAGAAGAAGAAGAAGAAGAAGAAGATGAAGAAGAAGAAGAAGATGAAGAAGAAGAAGAAGATGATGATGATGATCAGAAGAAAAATCGTCGTAGATGACTCCATCAATATGTTGTATGAAAACGATTCAACATTTCACAGTAATTAGATATTGTCCAAACCTAGCTACATGACAAATAGACATTTAATTGAAAAAAATACTCATAGATAGATACAGCACAACACAGTATAGAAAGATCGGTAGCTGTTATAGAATAGTAACTATAAAATCAAACTCCAAAGCATTAGCATAAAACAAATTATAAAAGTGCACAAATTTTAACACAACTAGAACGCCTCGCCAAACACACACTCTCATCATACACAGACGTGCATGTCTCTTGGCTGCTTCCATCTCACGCTTGCCTTCCATCAGGTCTCAGTTGAAAGGAAAACAGATTCCTGTTACGTGGAAATCCATGCAACCTGGCATGCTTGGATGACAAGCAATTACCAGCTCAAACAGTGTCTGAAAGCTTGGGTAATGGCTGTTGTAGCAGAAAAAATGACAAATTAATGAAAGCCTGCGATTATCACGTCAGCTTTTGAGACTTAACCTCACCAGAAGGCACTGGGTTTTATAATAGTATGTGATTGCTTGTGGACATATGTTGGTGCTGAATGTATTGACAAGGCCCTAAGGGGTAGGCATCATCCACACCCAGGCCCCGCTTACCTGAGGCAGTGGATCAATATCGCAGCATGGCTGACACAAGGTGATGGTAAGGGAATTATTTCATCACTTGTTAATGCTTTTTCTCAACATGGAGTAAATGCAGCATCAGCACCCCGTTGGGCTAATGGAAGAAGGCCTCTGATGCTATATGAGCACAAGCCTCTTATCTATAGTTTCTGATATTGAATGCTTTCATGGGTGATGAAATGTGGCTGATGGCAATGAATGGACAAATCGAAAAATTTCGGCGTACTTTCCAGAAATCTATGGTGACATGATCAATGTCATTGAAGAGATCATCTAAGATCGTTCTGATCACATACTTATACACGATGACCTAATTTCTCAGGATGATCCAGGATTTTTTTAAACAACATATTATGCATTACTTTATCAGAGAGTCTCATACAATACATTTACAAGCAGAATTCTTAATGAAATGCACACACTACACACGCCAGTATGTTTGTAGCTTTTGGTCACATCACTGGCCTTGTAGTGATACATTGCAGGATTCTGCCCGTGAAGGAAGAAGTATTGAACTAGTAAAACAACAATTGACAAAACTGTTTTCATTGTGCATCAGTGCTTGATTTCTGTTTTATCGCTGTAAATCGCAGAAGATAGATATATGATTGCGAAAATGATGTTGAAACGAAATTTAAACTTCACAATCCAGAGATGAGAGATTAAGTGACTGGTTTCAATGAAAAAACACAGTATTTAGTACACACACACACACACACACACACACACACACACACACACACACACACACACACACACACACACACACACACACACACACACACACACACACATGGCTCTCTTTTAGACAATCATCAAGCAGGTTCAGCATTCGTCATACCAACACTAAAAGTAGAAAAGTCATATTATGTTGGTAAAAATCGATCTGTTTTTACAACTGAACTGATTGCTATTCTCATGGCTTTGAATTTTCTTTAGATCATCCATACTGTTTCTTTCACATATTACTTTGTGTGGATTCAAAATCAGTTTTATATGCCTTAAAGTCAATAACTTATAAGCAATCTCCAAAACTTATACTAAATATCAAATACTTTATAAATCTTCTGTGCTTAAGAGGAATTCATGTTTCCTTTTGCTGGATTCCTTCACATATAGGATTATTTTCTAATGAGTGGGCTGATCGGGCTGCGAAGAAAGGTGCACGTAATGACAAGGGGTCTACAGTACTGCATGTCCCTCTATCCATTGCAGAGGGTTATCAGTTGTTAGAAGAAGCTTCCTTAAACAAATTCATAGAAAAACATCGGCAAATCAAGCGGCTTTCACATTCAACTCCGAGTGGGAAGAACGTAATTGAATGCATTGATCACTTAGAGATTCATACAAATGCTGTCAAAGAAAGACAACTCAAGGCATTGTTTTTCAGGATAAGATTAAATGCATTCACAACAAAATTCAGCAAGGATGTTAAATGCTTATGTGGTGAATATATTTCAAATACCCATACCATACTTGAATGTGAGAATTTAAAAACTTATCTCCCTGCCTTTTCTGAGAATACCATTGACGAAGTTTTGAACAATGTAAAGCTAACGTTTGACATTGCTAAAGGTTTATCGTTAAGTCCTATAGGGCATTTATTGTAGTTGTAGTTCTGTTTGAATTTCTTTTCCTTTTTTTCCTTCTTTTTCTATTGTTTTTAAAATGTTGTTCTTGATCTGTTTATGTTAAGACTACTACTTGTGTATTTCCCTTGTTATTACTCTTTATTACACACACACACACACACACACACACACACACACACACACACACACACACACACACACTTGCACGCAACACACAGAGTAGATCTATCTATCTATCTATCTATCCATCTCTTTCATTCAGTCTCCTATTTTAGGGCCGTCTGGTATCACTTAAAGTGGAAAGACGTTAAAATTGAAGACTTACTTACTTACACACACACACACACACACACACACACACACACACACACACACACACACACACACATATTATATATATATATATATATATATATATATATATATATATATATATATATATATATATATATATATATATATATATATATATCCTCCATGACTTCCACTCTACCATCTCCATTGGCAGCAGACCCCTCAACAACTTGCGGTTTGCCGATGACATTGACCTATTGGGCGGAAGTAACAGAGAGCTGCAAGACCTTACGGCCAGACTTGAGAACAGAGCTGGAGCATATGGGATGGAGGTGAACTCGGAGAAAATTAAAGTACTTGTGAACAGCACGAGCAACGCCACTGCTAAAATTTACATGAACGGCCAGCAACTGGAGGAGGTAGACGCTTTTAAATACCTTGGCGCTACACTCACAAAGGACGGGCGATCGACGACAGAAATCAAAGTCAGACTAGCCATGGCAACATCTTCCATGACAAAACTCACCACCATATGGAAAAGTAAAAAGATCAGTTTCCCAATCAAACTAAAGCTCTACAAAGCCCTAATTAAGACTATCCTGCTGTACGGAAGTGAAACCTGGACATTGCTGAAACAGCAAAGCGAATCCAGTTATTTGAAACAAAATGCCATAGAAAACTGCTGGGCATATCCTGGAGAGAACGAAAGACCAATGAATTTATCAAGAGCCAAATAACACGGCTGGCAGGTCCACAGGAACCCCTTCTCACCATCGTCAAGAAGAAAAACCTGACATGGTTCGGCCACGTCACCCACCACAACACTCTGCCAAAAACAGTACTGCAGGGAACACTCGAAGGTGGCAGAAAGAGGGGAAGACAGAACAAGTCGTGGATGGACAACATCAGAGAATGGACCAGGATGAATGACTCGGCACTACTGCGCAGAGCCGAGGACCGAGATGGATGGAGGAGGCTTACCACGGCATCGTCTTTCGTGTCTCCTCCACGACCGCCAAGGTCACGGGACTGATGATGATGATGATGATGATGATATATATATATATATATATATATATATATATATATATATATATATATATATATATATATATATATATATATATCTGTTTTGGACGACTATATATTTTTAAAAAATCATTACAACATACTTAAAGGCAGAGGAAACATAATATCAAACTCGGAATAAAGTTTCCGTGCTAATACAATGTTTTGCATTCCTCTTGTCTTATTTCTTGATAATCCATACAGCGTTTATTTCCACCCTACAGTTATGAAGTTAATGTCATTTCCTATTATAACAGACTCATCCGTTTATTCATTCATCTCGTAGTTCTGCAACATAAAGCACACGGTACAAGACAATGTTTCAAGTTCCAGATTCTGAGAGACGTTATCAGCCACATGATAAAGATAAAAGGCATCCCTGTATTTATCGTAAACGCCCGTATATACAAGCAAAGACGGAGAGAGCGGAGAAGAACAGAGCGCATTTTGCGGGAACGAATCAAGATGACAGATGCTGCATGCCCTATGCCCGTTTCCCTGTACGTGACCTGCGTTGACACAGGTTATTTCTTTTTTTGCTCCGGATGAATGGCTGAACTCTCGTGTATGCTAATACGCGACCCTCATTTGCATAGTGATAGTTGTGCTTAA
>CM054144.1:29151319-29153819 GCA_028751875.1 Rapana venosa
GGGTGGGGTGGGGGTAAGGTTGTTTTTGGTGGTAATTTATTCTTTTGTTTTGTTTTTTTCTTTCTTCTCTTTAACCTTTGTTTCTCACATACAATTTTCTTCTGATTTTAATGCAGTGATTGCTGGAATTCGGTTTGTGTGCATCTTTTTGTAAAGTATTTTGAGGTCTTTTTTTGTGTGATTATAGGTTGTGTGAGAAAACTACTAGAAGTGGTGAAAATCATGGCAACGCTATTTCCATTTTGGTGCTGTTTCATTATAAAACACATTATCAAGACTACCATTACAACTATAATGATGTACGAAAGAATTGTCAAACATATTTCAGAAGCCGATTGAAAATGATTTCTTGTCTCAAATGCTTGCAGTGTGTCTTCCTCCGTACGACTTCACTTCTTCCTCCTCCTCCTCCCTTCCCCTTTCTCCTCCTCCCCTTCCTCCTCCTCCCCTTTCTCCTCCTCCTCTTCCATCTACTATCTTCATCACCTTTTGCAAAGCATTGTCATTAACAGCAATTTCACAGTTATCGCCACGATCACACAAAGGCTGCCTACATTATGAACTTTCTGCAGTGGTTGACACAACAGCTGGTGTACTGCCGGGATTGTGTCTTACGCACAACTAATGGCAGTCTACCTTCTCAACAAGACAGAAGTTAGCTTCTACATTTTGCTCTGTTTTATTTTTTAAGCCGTTTATTGTATCTACTCTTTTATTTCAAGGATAATAGAATAATCACTAATTATTCACATCTAGTTTTAGTGGGTATTGTACATTTTTTGTCACCCGTTCCCATCAGTACACAATTGCCTATACTTCCCCAAAAAGCGGAGCAGGTTTTAACGTGTGTACAAGTTGCGTTCTGCGTGCATTCACACACGGCGACTCGGTTTATAGTCTCATATGGAAGACATTTTGGGGGGATGGGGTAGGGACGGGTGTGGATCCAGTACTGATGTTAACTAGTAATCTCTTCGAATGGGATTCGAACCCGCGTCGGCAGATCGCGAGCGCAATGCGCAAGCTTCTAACCACCGCCTGACTAGCTATCGCAGCAACAACTGATAAGAAGCTCCTTCTGCTTGTGTCAGCCATGTTGGGGTATTGATCCACAGCCTGAGTGAGGGGACTCTCTCTCTCTCTCTCTATCTCTGTCTCTGTCTCTCTGTTGGGTGACACCCCTCTGGGCACTGTAAACTACACCCTGAACACAACCCTCATCACCATCATTTTCACCTTAAAGGCTATCGTGTGTTTAGTACGATTTGATGAAAAAGAAAACCAGACCCGTAGTGCTTGCAGTCCTCTAATCAATCCATCGTTTGATATCAAAATACTCATTGCAGATTGTCCGAGACAATCTTTTGAACGTGTCATTGGAGCACACACTTGTAAATGAATCCTTGGAAACTTTTTTCCCTCTTTTAAACTTTTTTATATCAGTTTTTGCTTGAAAATGAAGGGGAAAATAATGTGAGATGAAAGTAGCCAGAAGGCGTGCTTAGTCTGTGCATGAGTTTGTCACGGCTTTTTAGTTGTGTTGATGAAATAATAATTATACGTACACTGTCAAGTTGTGTCTGTGCTAATGGTTTTGCATTTTGATGACTGTCTTATTGATCAACTGAGCCTGTTCCACACAGACGCATTCTCTGTCTCTGTTTCTGTCTGTCTGTCTGTATGCCTGTCTGTTTGTTTGTTTGTCTCTCTCTCTCTCACTCTCTCTCTCTCTCTCTCTCCTCTCCTCTCTCTCTCTCTCTCTCTCTCTCTCTCTCTCTCTCTCTCCCTTTCTGCTGTCTTTGTTTTGAAAGTGTGTGCTGTTGTAGTGAACAGCTCTTTTAGTGATGTTGGTTGAATTTGAGCACAAACAATGATTCGTTTTTAGTGCCCCCTTTTCTGAAAAAAGTAGTCACGCCAGGTGAAACAGTTCATACCTGTGACAACGACCCTGCCACAAAATCCACCTATCAGATGCTCAACCATCTGCACAACGTAATGCAAGCAGTCAAGCCTTTGGTTGCATGCTTTTAATTCTTTTCTAAAAAAAACAACTTTATGTAATATTTCACATGCAGCGCATATCTGATCTGCATGCGTGTCTACATAAAGGGAAATCAGATACTATCACGGTTGCACTTACACTGACTAAGGAGATCGTAAAACTGTCCTTCACTTTGAATCAAACAGAAAAAAAATCCCATAATACAAGCGAACTAGTTTTTACATCGTTGTATTAAAAACATTGATCCTGGTCCAACCTCCTTAGAGTGTGTGTCAATGAGCAGGACGTAAGGTTTCTGTTTTCTTGATTAAAAGCGTGACAACAGTGTAGGAGCCAGACGGTCTTAGTCGCAGATTGTAAAAGACGTGTGTCGATCAGGATGTAACACATGCAACATACACACCAGATACTCTTCTTCTTCTTCTTCTTCCTCTTCTTCTTCTTCATCATCATCATCATCATCATCATCATCATCATCATCATCATCATCATCATCAT
>CM054144.1:29158819-29173819 GCA_028751875.1 Rapana venosa
GCGCCTTGATTCCCTTCGTGTGTATAAGGTGAAAAGGTAATGGTGTCTCATAACCTATGTGGTGGTAGGGGAGCGAGGCATCAGAGACCTCAACTTCTCAAAGGGCCAGCATATTGAGGGCGGTGCCCATCTATTCCCCCTCGCTGCTTTACCTTCCCTGACCCTAAAGAGGGCAGATACCCATTTACAGCTGGGTGAAATGGGGGACTATACTGAAGCCAAGGCGCACAAACGGCCACCCATTTAACTTGTAACCAAGCTCGATGCTGCTTAACCTTGGCTGGGGGTAAAGCGAGTGCTCTGACCACTGAGCTATTCCGTCCCTACTCTCTTATTATAGGAAGGAATTTTTCTTAACAATCTCCCGGGGCAGCCTGAAGAAGAAATCTGCCAGCGCCTTCATTCCCTTCGTGTATACAAGGGGGTATAACTTCAGATATGCACGGGAAAGATCTTGTAACTGATGTCAGCATGTTGCGGGTTAGGGAAACACCAACATACTCAGCATGCACCGTGTGTCTGGAGAAGTATGGGCTCTGTCAGGTTCCTTTCATCCCAACGTTTCCTTGGGTAGCTACAGGAGAAAAGAGAGAGAAAGAAAGAAAGACAGACAGACAGACAGACAGAAAGAAAGAAAGAAAGAAAGAAGGAAAGAATGAAAGAAAGACAGAAAGACAGATAGACAAGACAGACAGACAGATAAATAAAAAGAAACAATGGTTAATTTCATGAATGAACGAATGAATGAATGAGTGAATGAATGAACATAACGAACAAACGAACGAACGAATAAATGAATCAACGAATCAATGAACCAATGATCGGATAAAGCACGATGCATATCTCTTCTACAAATATCGTTTCAAATCTTCAGTCACAACTTTATTTTCTCATTGTTCCTTCTGACATCTCAACCCTGCTGTTAGCAGCGAACAGAATGAACCGTATGCCCCCCCCCCCCCTACCCCCCCCCCCCACCCCCCGACTCCCCTCCCCTCCTAAAGCCCCTCCAGCCCCCCTCCTACCCCCCACCCACCCCCCCAAGCTCCCGACCCTCCTCCTCCCCTACACACACACACACACACTCCAATGCTGTCTGCACTCACTTGTAGGAGACAGGGGAAAGGTGTACAGGGCAGCTGGTCACCAGGCTGAAGATGCTCCATTTTCCTGCCAACGGAACAGCTGTGCCGAGTCAACGGGGACAGCAACACACACACACACACTTAGTGTACTTGCTTCAGCGTGTGTGTGTGTGTGTGTGTGTGTGTGTGTGTGTGTGTGTGTGTGTGTGTGTCTGTGTGTGTGTCTGTGTGTATGTGTGTGTGAGTGTCTGTGTTTTGTGTGTGAGCGTGTGTGTGTGAGTGTGTGTGTGTGTGTGTATGTGTGTGTGAGTGTGTGTGTGTGTGCGTGTGTGTGTGTCTGTGTGTGTCTGTGTGTGCGTGTGTCTGTGTCTGTGTGTCTGTGTGTGTGTGTGTCTGTGTCTGTGTGTGTGTCTGTGTGAGCGTGTGTGTGTGAGCGTGTGTGTGTGTGTCTGTGTGTGTGTCTGTGTGAACGTGTGTGTGTGTGTGTGTGGTGTGTAAAGGTGAAAGAAATTCACACCAGTACACATACACTGGCACCATACTTTCTTGCAAGTGCACACGAAGACACACGCACACACAGGCGCGCAGTGGGTGGGGGTGTGGTGAGGGGGGAGGGGGAGGGGAGTATGCACGCACGTACATGCACGCGCTCATTTATGTATATACTCGTAGATGTGTATATATCTATTATAGTTTCATGTACGCACACACACACACAGCTACATACACACGCCTACAAACAATGTCATACTGTCGTTAGTAGGGGGACTAGCAGGTGGTGTCCTGCGTATGTTAACTCAGAACAGGCGCCACTGAACACCACCAAAGAGACCCAGCAACAGTGCAGGGCCCCTCTGGCTGGTGGCCCCATGGCGGCCTGATAGTGATGGGCTCCCTGTGGACTTCCGACCCTGAGGATGAGACATGATAGGTCTGGGTATGGTTGTGCAGGGGAGATTGAAAATGAGCGGCGTGGGGGATTTCGCGGAGGGTGAGGATGCATAAAAAAACCAAAAAAGACCCAAACAAACACAAAACACCACACACACACACACACAAACACGCACACACACCACACACACACAAAACAACTACAAACACACACACACCGAATAATCATCTCCCCTTCACACACACACAGACACACACACACACACAAACGTTCACCCCTTTCACACACATACACACTCACTTACTCACACACATACACACACGCGCAAACGCAAACACACACACACACCGCACACACACACCCCTCTACCCCCCTTTTCCTCCCCCCCACCCCCCACCCCGTTACTATCCAACTATCGATATTGTTGTTTGTTTTGTTTTCCATTGACAGCTAGCTTTAAAAGCCATACAGTCATGTCACTGTGATCGATTGTCCCTTTTCGTCCATACATAATACAATGGTTGTGGACTGTATGGCACATGCACTTTATCTTTATTGGGGGTGCAGCTGCTGTGGTTTTTTGTTGTTGTTGCTTACAGCATAATGTTCAGCTGTAGGAGTGGTCTGTTGTCCCTCTTCTCTCTCTGTCTCTACCTCTGTTTCTGTTCCCTTTGTCTGTCTGTCCGTCTGTCTGTCTGTCCGTGTGTATGTGGGGTGTGTGTGTGTTTGTATGTGGTTGTGTGTGCGTTGTGTGTGTGTATGTGTTTTTTGTGTATACACATAACGTATATGCCTTTGCGTGCTCAGGTGTTTTGTGTGTGTATGTGTGTGTGGAGAGAGAGAGAGAGAGAGAGAGAGAAAAGAGAGAGAGAGGAGAGAGAAGAGAGAGAGAGAGAGAGAGAGAGAAAGAGAGAGAAAAAAAAGAGAGACAGAGACAGAGACAGTCTAGGAACAAAGCAGAGATGTTAATTTTGTATGAGGCTTTGCCCTTACTGTCGTCAAAGAATCAGGTCTTGCGTGTCAGGTGATCATAAGCACAGCAAATTTCCTTTGAATGATGCTTCTACCATACTAAAGAGAAAAAAAAAAGAAAAAAAAGGTTCTAATTATGCAGCCATGCACAGGCTATGTCAAGAATATTTGTCTCCTTCTGTCTGTCTGTCTGTCTGTCTGTTAGTGTGTCTTGTGTGTCTGGTTTTTTTTTCTTCTTCTGTAAGATAGTATCCTTTTTTCCTTTCTGTTTGTATGTCTGTCATTCAGTGTTATGGCTCTGGAAATGTTATTGAATTTTTTTGCCCTTGTTCTCACCCGTCTGTTTGCTTCTCTGTATGGGCCCGTTCTGTATATATCTGTCTGTCTGTCTGTCTGTCTATCTGTCTGTCTGTCTACCTATCTGTCTTTTTTGTCTGTATGTCTGTCTATATATATGTATGTATGTATGATCTATCTATCTATCTATCTATCTATCTATCTACTATCTATCTATCTATCTATCTATCTATCTATTATATGTTTCTTTGTCTTTCTGTCTGTATGCCTGCCTGTCTGTCTGTCTGTACGTCTTTTCTCTCTCTCTTCTCTCTCTCTCTCTCTCTTTTCTCTTCTCTCCTCTCTCTCTCTCTCTCTCCTCTCTCTCTCTCTCTCTCTCTCTCTGAATCTTCGTTTGTGATGTAAATATCTTTGTTATGATTTTGAAAAAACTTTATGTATATTGATTTTTTCCAGACATAAAGGGAAAGGTTTACACTTAGATCAAAATAGTGAATTGTGTTTGATACATATGTATTTTTTATGCATTTGTGCATTGTCTTCATTATTTCTTTCCTAAGTGAGCTTTGGATTGTGTATTTTTCCCGGGTTTTTTCCCCCCTAAAAGCCAAAAAAGGGGGGGGGGATAAAAAAAAAAAGTTTTTTCAAAAAAATTTTTTTGGCAAAATTAAAATTTTTCCTTTAACCCAACCAAAAAAAAGTTTTTGGAAAAGGGCGAATCCCATTAAAAATTTTGAATTTTTATTCTCTTGATTTTGTTTTTTTTTTTTTTTTGTAAAAGGGGGGGGGTTTTTGTTTTTTCACCCTTAAAACAGGGGGTCAATTTGTTTTAACCCCCAAAAAAAAATGAATATTTTTAAGGGAGGGGAAAACAAAAACTTGAATTTTCAAAATCCGCTGTGAGGGTGTGTGGTTGTTTGTGTGGTTTTGGGTTTTGGTTTTTGTTGGGGTTTCTTTTCCCCCTTCAACAGGGAAAGGAAAAAAAAGAGGGGAGGGGGTGAGTAACAGAAAACAAAACGATAGACAAACACAGCGTAAATTTCCCAGACCTTCTCCTTTTTTGGGACTCCCCATGACGTGTGCTGGAGAAGTAGGGCTCTGTCAGGTTCCTTTCATCCCAACGTTCCTTGGGGAGCTACAGGAGAAAAGAGAGAAAGAAAGAAAGAAAGAAAGGGAAGAAAAAGAAAGAAAAAAGAGAAAGATAGAAAGTAAGAAAGAAGGAAAAAAGAAGAGAGAAGGAAAGAAAGAAAGACAGATAGACAAGACAGACAGAGATAAATAAAAAAGAAACAATGGTCAATTGAATGAATGAATGAATGAATGAATAAATGAACAAATGAATAAATGAATGAATGAACGAACAAACGAACGAACGAATGAATCAATGAATCAATGAACCACTGATCGGATAAAGCACGATGCATATCTCTTCTACAAATATCGTTTCAAATCTCCAAGCACAACTTTATTTTCTCATTGTTCCTTTTGACATCTCAACTCTGCTGCTAGCAGCGAACAGAATGAACCGTATGACACCCACCCCCCTTCCGACTCCCCACTCCCCTCCAGCCCCCCTCCTACTCCCCCCCCCCACCCCCAAGCTCCCGACCCCCTCCTCCCTACACACCACACACACACACACTCCAATGCTGTCTGCACTCACTTGTAGGAGACAGGGGAAGGTGTACAGGGCAGCTGGTCAACCAGGCTGAAGATGCTCCATTTTCCTGCCAAAGGAACAGCTGTGTGAGTCAACGGGACAGCAACACACAACACATTGTGTACTTGCTTCAGCGTGTGTGTGTGTGTGTGTGTCTGTGTGTGTGTGTGTGTGTGTGTGTGTCTGTGTGTGTGTCTGTGTGTATGTGTGTGTGAGTGTCTGTGTGTGTGTTGTGTGAGCGTGTGTGTGTGAGTGTGTGTGTGTGTGTATGTGTGTGTGAGTGTGTGTGTGTGTGTGTGCGTGTGTGTGTGTGTGTTGTGTGTGTGTGTGTGTGTGTGTCTGTGTGTGCGTGTGTCTGTGTCTGTGTTTGTGTGCTGGTGTGTGTGTCTTGTGTCTGTGTTGTGTGTCTGTGTGAGCGTGTGTGTGTGAGCGTGTGTGTGTGTGGTGTGTGTGTGTCTGTGTGTGTGTCTGTTGTGTGAGCGTGTGTGTGTGTGTGGTGTGTGTGTGTGTGTGTGTGTGTGTGTGTGTGTGTGTGTGTGTAAAAGGTGAAAGAAATTCACACCAGTACACATACACTGGCACCATACTTTCTTGCAAGTGCACACGAAGACACACGCACACACAGGCGCGCAGTGGGTGAGGGTGTGGTGGAGGGGGGAGGGGGGGAGTACGCACGCACGTACATGCACGCGCTCATTTATGTATATACTCGTAGATGTGTATATATCTATTATAGTTTCATGTACGCACACACACACAGAGCTACATACACACGCCTACAAACAATGTCATACTGTCGTTAGTAGGGGGACTAGCAGGTGGTGTCCTGCGTATGTTAGCTCAGAACAGGCGCCACTGAACACCACCAAAGTGACCCAGCAACAGTGCAGGGCCCCTCTGGCTGGTGGCCCCATTGCGGCCTGATAGTGATAGGCTCCCTGTGGACTTCCGACCCTGAGGATGAGACATGATAGGTCTGGGTATGGTTGTGCAGGGGAGATTGAAATGAGCGGCGTGGGGGATTTCGCGGAGGATGAGGATGCATAAAAACAACCAAAAAAGACCCAAACAAACACAAAACACACACACACACAAACACACGCACACACACACACACAACTACAAACACACACACACGAATAATCATCTCCCCCTTCACACACACACAGCACACACACACACAAACGTTCACCCCTTCACACACATACACACTCACTTACTCACACACATACACACACGCGCAAACGCAACACACACACACACACCCCACACCACACCCCACCCCCCCCCCCCCCCCCACACACCAACACTTACTATCCAACTATCGATATTGTTGTTTGTTTTGTTTTCCATTGACAGCTAGCTTTAAAAGCCATACAGTCATGTCACTGTGATCGATTGTCAATTCGTCCATACATAATACAATGGTTGTGTGACTGTGTGGCACATGCACTTTATCTTTATTGGGGGTGCAGCTGCTGTTGTTTTTTGTTGTTGTTGCTTACAACATAATGTTCAGCCTGTAGGAGTGGTCTGTTGTCCTCTCTCTCTGTTTCTACCTCTGTTTCTGTCCTTATGTCTGTATGTCTGTCTGTCTGTCCGTGTGTCTGTATGTGTGTGTGTGTGCTTTGTTGCGTGCTGTTGTGCGTGCGTGTGTGTATACACATGACGTATAGTACATGTCTTTATTGGTCAGGTGTGTGGAGAGAGAGAGAGAGAGAGAGAGAGAGAGAGGAGAGAGAGAGAGACAATGACAAGACAATGACAATGACAAATTTTTATTTCGAGGATAATGAATAAGCACCCATGTGCTTTTTTACATCCAGTCCCCGCCCTTAAGGATATATATGATAATAAATAAATAAAGCCATAGCATACACTTACACAGCTTAGGGGAAAAAAATCTACACAAAAATCCCACAAAATCACCGAAGAGAGAGAGAAAGAAAGAAAAAAAAGTTAGTAGAGAAAGAAAGCAAGAAGAGAGAGAGAGAGAGAGAGAGAGAGAGAGATGGAGAGGAGAGAGAGAGAGAGAGAGAGAGAGAGAGAGAGAGATAGAGAGAAAGAGAGACAGAGACAGAGACAGTCTAGGAACAAAGCAGAGATGTTAATTTTGTATGAGGCTTTGCCCTTACTGTCGTCAAAGAATCAGGTCTTGCGTGTCAGGTGATCATAAGCACAGCAAATTTCCTTTGAATGATGCTTCTGCCATACTAAAGAGAAAAAAAAAGAAAAAAAAGGTTCTAATTATGCAGCCATGCACAGGCTATGTCAAGAATATTTGTCTACTTCTGTCTGTCTGTCTGTCTGTTAGTGTGTCTTGTGTGTCTGGGTTTTTTTCTTCTATAAGATAGTATCTCTTTTTCCTTCTGTTTGTATGTCTGTCATTCGATGTTATGGTTCTGGAAATGTTATTGCATTTTTTGCCTTTGTTTCACCCGTCTGTTTGCTTTCTGTATGCCTGTTCTGTATATATCTGTTGTCTGTCTGTCTGTCTATCTGTCTGTCTTGTCTACTATCTGTCTGTTTGTTGTATGTCTGTTATTATTATTGTATGTATGTATGAATGAATCTATGCTATCTATCTATCTATCTATCTATCTATTATTATCTATCTATTATCTATCTATATGTTTCTTTGTCTTTCTGTCTGTATGCCTGCCTGTCTGTTGTCTGTACGTCTCTCTCTCTCTCTCTCTCTCTCTCTCTCTCTCTCTCTCTCTCTCTCTCTCTCTCTCTCTCTCTCTCTCTGAATCTCGTTTGTGATATAAATATCTTTGTTATGATTTTGAAAAACTTTATGTATATTGATTTTTTCCAGACATAAGGAAGGTACACTTAGATCAAAATAGTGAACTGTGTTTGATACATATGTATTTTTTATGCATTTGTGCATTGTCTTCATTATTTCTTTCACTGAAAGTGAGCTTGGTATTGTGTATGTTATCCGGTTTTTGCCCACTCTGTGGCATTGTCAATTTCTCCTACGCCAACCATGTATTATGGCCTAAGGCCGAGATACATTAAATTTCTGAGTTCTGAGTTCTCTCTGAATCTTGTTTTATTTTCACTTTGCTTTCCTGTAACAGACAAAGAATTTCTGTGTGTCAAACCTTGGAACATAGTAGTACAATGTTCAACCCAGACACAAAAAAACTGACTATGGAAATCAGGTGCGAATCCCTTTTATCAAAAACGTATTGAATTTCTCCTTAGTTCGGTCTGTGTATGGGTGTGTGTGTGTGTGTGTGGTGTGTGTGTGTGTATGGGGGGGATGGTTGTTAGTTCTCTTCCACGCCGTATCAAGCTAGGGATCAATTGGGAAATAATTGCCAGCAGTTGATGAAGAGGGTGAAGTGAGTTTGAAGGCAGAAAAGCCAAAAACATGGTGAATTAGATTGAGCAGAATCACAGCGTGTGAGGGGTTGCCCCCCATGTGGCTTGCTTCAACTGCTTGAAATGAGTTTTGCCCACCTGTCACCTGTCTGTCTGTCTGTCTGTCAGTGTTTCTCTCTCCCCATCTCAGACAGAGAGAGAGAGAGAGAGAGAGAGAGAGAGGGGGAGGGGGGTGAGTAACAGACAAACAGACAAACAGATAGACAGACACACAGACAGCTAGAAACTGACCGACAGAGCCGTTCTCCTGTGTGTGTATGTGTGTGTGTGTCTCCTGAACACATCAATCACTATGCAAATCAGGGCTAGACATTAGCATACACGTGAATGCTATCACCAAGCAGGGGATGAAACAACCCCCCCCCCCCAAAAAAAAAAGAAAAAAAGAAAGAGTGGTGTCCACCCAGAGGCCAGGCCTAGATAGGCCAAGAGGCCTAGTACCTAGGGCACGCAGCATCTATCACTAGCTAGGCATCTCTGCACCTTCCATCCCTTCCCTCTCTCTGTGGTTTTGCCTTTCTTCTTCTTGTTCGTCTTCGCCTTCTTGTTCTTCTTGTTCTTCTTGTTTTCTTGTTCGTCTTCTTGTTCTTCTTGTTCTTGTTCTCTTGCTTCTTTGTTGTTGTTGTTTGTTTCTCTTCTTCCTTCTTCTTCTTCTTCTTCTTCTTCTCTCTTTCTTCTCTTCTTCTTCTTCTTCTTCTTCTTCTTCTTCTTCTTCTTCTCTTCTTCTTCAGCTTCGTTTTCGAGTATGACTCTTTCTGATGAATAAAGAGATGTTGTGGTCTTCGGATGTTGATAACAATATGTTTGGTTATTTTACTTCTTTGTTTACCTATCTTTATTTTTTGCTGCCTTATCTTTGTTGGCGTTGCTGTCCCGTTATTTCCATGCCACTGATCCTAATATCCCCGCTCCAGCTATACCCACATTCGTTATGTCGCTTCCTTAGGGTCAAGAATCTATAGGGAGCCTAGCCTATCATTAGCAAGCCGATAAATGGCCACCGGCCAGCGGGGCCCTGATCTGTTGCTTGGTCACTTTGGTTGTGTTCAGTGGTGCCTGATCTGAGCTGGTATGCGCGAGACATCGCCTACTGAGTTCTATACTGATGACATCAATAGCGCAGTTCTGGAGCCAGACTGAGTGACAGCTCTCCCCACCCCACCCCCTCCTGCAGCGGCAACCATCCAACATCCCTCCAAACCACCTTCTCGCTTCTCGCTTGAACCTCCAGCCCCAAAGCTTTGACACAAGCTCACCCCAGGCATAGACGTGTATAGGAAAGACGAACGTGAGGCCCCCATGAGGTTAGAGAAACTGGTACAAGCGAATCAGAGACATTAATTTTTTTTTATTGCATGATGATCAGTGATGATGACGTTGATACAATGATGCTTCTATGAAAGCGCATGTGCTTGAAGACTTCGTGACATGGCTGTAATCAGCGCGTCCTATGATAATAATAATAATGATGATAATAATAACAATAAGAAGAAGAAGAAGAAGAACAATGATGATGATGATGATGATGATGATGATGATGATAATAATAATAATAATAATAATAATAATAACAACATCAACAACAACAGCAACAACAACAACAACAATAATAATAATAATATAAAAAATAATAACAATAATAATGTATGGAATTTATATAGCGCTGAATCTTGTAAAGCAACAAATCAATGCGCTCAGATTTTTTTTTATCGAGGATAATGGAATAAGCACTCATGTGCTTTTTTACATCCAGTCCCCGTGTGTATGCGGTTTTGTAAATTTTGTCACCTGTTCCCACCGGACATAATGACATACCCCTGCGTCAATCAGGTCCAAGAGACAGAGAAACCTGCAGTGCTGTTCAGGTAATTTAAACAACGCTCTAAAAATTACACCCGTAAAGAGGATGAAGCTCGACTATGTGGTCCCAGTCTTCCATAGCAAACTCACTTCCAGGTAGAAGATGGCCGGAATTGATTTTAAAAAGTGTCTATGACTCAAATGGAAATTGAACCTGCGACCTTCCAATCCATAACTCAAGTTTTTACCACTGCGCCATGGCGGCTAGTGATTTTAAACGTTTTATTTATAAGTATTGCAAATGGTTCGCGCGTTTGCACGCAACATTTTTAAAAAGGGGATTGGAATTACTATCAATGTTAACTCTAGTAGAATTAACCAATGGAATAGAAGCTTTGTAGAAATTTCAACTCATGCAGTCAATTACTGTTGGATCACAAGTTAAACGCTGTAGCCCCCAAACAACTCAATGGCCTCATTAAGAAACATATACCTCCAAAATAAAAACAAAAAACCACCAACAAAACAGCAATAGCAACAGCAGTGACAAGAACCACGTCATCCTAAATGATCAAAACGATGTTAGATTAAATGTTAACAATAATCGTTGTAGTAGTTCTTCACCACTTCCCTCATCCTCCTCATTTCCATCACTGTCAAAACAATGGACGGCCATATTCCTGGTCATAGAAAACTCACACCTGAGAAAGTGTCAAAGCAGCTGACAAGGCAGTGACAGGGAGGCCTGCTGACTAGAGAGGCCTTTATGCCCAGCTCCACAACACAGCCTGGCTTCAGCATTCACGTCATGTTGACAGAGGCAGCAACAACTGATGAGACAAATCTTGTCTTGTGTCAGCCAGGTTAGGGAGGGGGGTATTGATCCAAAGCGCTGGTTGAAAGGGTCTTCAGCTCAGGTCAGTGACACCCTCATGGGCAATGTCCACTACAATCTCCCAACTGTCACCACAATCATTTTCACATTAGAGCATGGGTGTTTTAGGTGGGTTTAGGTACGAAATATGGTGTCAAGCGTGAAGATGTTCATTACTTGTCACGGAAGCACATCCATTTAAACGTAGCCCTTAAAACTCGGAGCTAATCCATGAAGCTGCTAATTGCCAGCTTGGATATAAAAGATAAAAATGTGAAACGAAAGCAGTCGAGAGATGTGTATAGCTATTCATGAGTGCGTTTGACAGTGTTTTATGGTCAATGGCAACATATGTGCACTGTAAAATAGTTTCTGAACTACCAACTTGGAGCAGTGTTGCAACTGAGTGAAATGAAGGTAAAGAAAGATCAATATACTTTGATAAATGGTATTCGTCCATAGTATAGGCAAAGTAACAGTATAGGCTAATGATGGTCCTGACTTAAATAGTGATGTTTCCAAAAGGATTTTCTAAAGTGCTATCTATGAGTTTCTAAAAAATCCCCAATGTTCCTGTTGTTGATGCTTGTGTACATCAAGATAACTCCTGGCTTGGATTCTTTACCTGGAACAATGGTGCCTGCAAATCTACAGCTGTTTTCTGTCTCCAATCTTGATCTTTCGTTTCATCCAATTATGGTGTGTTTTTTCATGTTTGCTTTTTCAAGCACTTATCTCTTTGCGAGAAAAATGGCTATTCTGTTCAGGCATTCTACTTGTTTAGCGACCTAGTTTATCAACAAAGGCACACATATTGTAAGAAAATTGTAAATTAACAATGATCCTGTTTCACATACTGACTGCTCCAAAATAGTGCCACAGTAAATTTGTCATTTAGGACAATGGGACACTGATCTAAATGCAAAAAACTTAGCCCCCAGCCCCCTCTCCCCCTGCCCTTATGTTTAACAAGCTTTGTGGAACACACGCTTCTACTTCATTCCAGAACACCGTACCCTGGGCCCCTGCTGTACAGTTCTGCTATTGCTTGGGTATGAAAAGTATCACACAAGCTTCAGTGCTCAATGCAACTCTTTTTGATGTTCACGGCATCGTGTTTGTCGTGCGGAGCGTCCATGTGGTCCATGAAAAAAACATACCCAAACCTGTTATGTTAGGCTTCTTCCAGATGTAGGTTCAGCGCTATATAAATTCCATATATTATTATTATTATTATTATTATTATTATTATTTTTATTATTATTATTATCATCATCATTATGTAGGACCAGCTTCGGTAAGGGTCTTTCAAGTCTTAGGGGTGCAGTTTATCAAAAACAACGACAGCAGTTTTAACAGCAGCAACAACAACAACAAACTGGGGATCATTAGTGATTATGACGGCATTAAAATTAAGAGCAATAAGTGTACAGAAAGATTGCTATGGCCAGGAGTGGGAGCGAGGATAAGCTTCCACTAGCTATAAAGTACTCCCTAAAGGGAGTGTCTCGAATAGCCTCTGACAACCACAGTCCAAATCCTGGCCTTCCCCTCTGGCTTAGCCTTTAAGCCTGGCGGAACTGCTGTAACCGACAGGAGCAGGGGGGAGGCGGGTCAATGGCGCCCTAAAGCCAATTGCTTCGGGTAGACGTAAGTCCTTCGCATGAGACTACAAACCGAGGCCCCGTGTGCGAACGCATGCAGAACATCTTGCGCACACGTTAAATCCTGTTCCGCGTTTCGAATAAGTAGGCCATTGTGTGCCGGTGGGAACAGATGACAAAATGTACAAAACCGCATACACACGGGGACTGGATGTAAAAAAGCACACGAGTGCTGGTTCCATTGTCCTCGATATTTAAAACAAAAAAGTCATCTGAGCGCTTTGATTTGTTGCTTTACAAGATTCAGCGCTATATAAATTCCAATTATTATTATTATATTATTATTATTATTATTATTATTATTATTATTAAGTCGTCACCTGAGTAGGCAGTTGGTCTAGGGGAAGAAACAACAACCCTGTTTTAACACTGCCTCTGCCTTGGAGCCAGATCCAGGCAGGGAACAGGCTATGGACGTCATTTAGACGGGAAATCCAGAGCGGATCCCCGAAGATGGTTAGACGGCTTACAAAGACTTCCACCCAGCAACGCCTGCAGCCAAGCCAGGCGCCAAATGTCATGCCCGGTATTTCTCCGAACTTCGTCAGTTAGGCCGAGAGGGTGGGGGTCCTGTGGTCCGGGAGCACTAGACCTCCATACCCCTTTGCCTTGGGTCGCCCTTGGAGAAGTCGCTCCAGTCTCACTCACTCATTTACTCAGTTCCATGTCCCAAAGGACGTAGGAGGGACATGAGAGAAGACGCAACAGAGATCTTTTTCCATGCTTCACGATCCAGTCTAGCCAGCTGGTGTAACACACCTCAGGACAGGATCGTCGTATGCCTGCTCTTTCTCCTTGTCTTGTTCTACTTCCTCCTCTCTTTACCATTGTCAATGTTGTGATTGCCATAACGAATGTCGTTATGCCGCATCAACCATCCTAAATATCTACCATGCACAAGCCGTTTGACGCAACAGCAGAACACATCCCTGGCTTTGTCCAGGATGTATTAGAAGCCTTCCTTCCTTCCTTCCTCCCTTTCTTCCTTCCGTTCTTCCTTCCTTCCTTCCGTCCGTTCTTCCTTTCTTTCTTCCTTTCTTTTTTCCCACTCTTTTAAGGAGCATCCTCTGTCTGCATTTTTTGTGCAGCTCCTGATAACAAACATCGCTCCCCCTGTGTCAGCCATGTTGAACTATTGATCCAGAGCGCAGGGAGGGTGAATGGGTCTGCAATTCAGCGACACCCTCAGGGGCATTGTAAACGACACCTCCAACAAAAAACCTCATCTCATTCATTTTCGCGTTAAGCTTCCACGTTTTGGTGGGGGCTAGCGTTTGCTATCTTCCATCAATTTGTCATTTCTGTCAAATACTTATTATGAATAGTTTGAGGCAGTGTTGGTGTTTGCAATGACCTGTTGTTACTGTTGTTGTTGTTGTTGTTATGTTCACGTTCCTGTACAGATGATCGATGTAAGGATTGAATTGCTTGTTTCCATAGCACACCTATTTGAAGGTGTGTTTTTAAAATACGAATCTGTTATGTGCAGCTTGGAGATACTGGTAAGAGTGAGATGAAAGTAGCCAAGAGGTGTGCATGTATGAGCATACGTCGATTTGGCACAGCGTTTTGTGTGTGTGTGTGTGTGTTGTCTGTGTGCGCGCGTGCGTGTGCGTTGTTGTGTGTGTGTGGTGTTGTGTGTGGTTGTGTTGTGTGTTGTGTGCGTGTGTGTGTTGATGAAGTATGTACACTGTCAAGAGTAATCTGACTACTTGTGGTTTTAAATCGCAGTTTTAATGAAAGCTTGTGCCCATATATTACTCATAGCTTCACTCTGGGGATCTTTTGCTTGTACTGGACTTTGTTACATTACGTTATGTTTTGCTGCGTTGTACTGTGCTGTATGACGTTGAGAGTGCAATGCAGTACGATGTGTTACGTTGTGTTGTCTTGTGTTGTCCTATGTTGTTGTGTGTTGTCCTGTTGTATTCAAACTCAGTGTAATGCAATGCACTGTATTGTGTATTATTCCATCATCAGTAGCGACGGCAGAGTTCTTTGGGCTGAATATGGGTTACTCTCCACAAACACAGTGCAGGTTTGCCCGTAAATTTTCTTGTTGTTTAATTTGCCGATGAGACTTTTACAATATACGTTTTTTCCAGTCACTATAGGTTTTTTTACGTGCGCTCAAAGCAACTTATACACGAGACGCAAATTTAAATGTCTAGCACCCAGACCATCCAGAATGCATGGTCTGGGGGAACAGGAAAAGAATGATTTTTTTTTTACAAAGTTTAAATTTAGTTCTTCTCAATTTGTGGAAAAAAGTGTGCTATCTTTAGACCACAAAGTCACATTGAATTAGATTAAAAAACAGAAGCTTTTGATTAGAAATAAAGAAACATAATGACAGTCCA
>CM054144.1:29178819-29191319 GCA_028751875.1 Rapana venosa
GTGCCTGCATATGCGTGCAAGTGTGTGTGCTACTACCCCCCCCCCACCCCCCCCCCCCCCCCCCACTAAAAAAAGTGTAATGATCAACAGCTCAATTCATCATAGCCGGATTTGTCCGTTACCTCAAGCTGAGGGAAGCAGGGCCCCAGATGTGTGTGTGTGTGTGTGTGTGTGTGTGTGTGTGTGTGTGTGTGCCTGTGTGTAGTGTGTGCTGTGTGTGTGTGTGTGTATGTGTCATTTTGTGTTTGATGTGGTGCCTGTTGTTGTGTGCGTGTGTGTGTGCGTGCGTGTGTGTGTGTCGTGTGTGTGTTTATGTGTTGTGTTGTGTTGTATGTGTGTTTGTGTCTTGTGTGTGTGTGTGCTGTGTTTGTGTGTGGTCTGTGTTGTCTTTGTGTGTGTGTGTGTGTGTGTGTGTGTGTGTGTTGTGTGTGTGTGTGTCATTCTGTGTTTGTGTTGTGTGTATAATTATGTGTGGTATGTTAGTCACGTATGTGTGATATATGTGTGTGTATGTGTGGTGTTGTGTGTGGTGTGTGTGCTCTGTGTGTTGTTGTTCGTGCGCTGCACGTGCGTTGCGCGTGCGTGTGAATGAGTATGTGTGTAGTGTATGAAATTGATGTGTTCGTATTTCACTTGTTATTTTAGTGTGTGTCGATGTGTGTGTTGTGTGATGTGATGTGTCGCCGCTGTGCGTGGAGTCGTTGTTGTGTTTTGTGCTCATTAGTTGATTACCAGACGGATAAACGAAGTGTTGTTGTGATGTGTTGCCGGTGCCCTAGTGGGGTCCACTGCGGTGATCTGCAGTTCTGAGTTTTGTGCTGGTGAAATGAGTGTGTGTTGACTGTGTTGTTGTGTGTGTAGTGGTGTGTGGTGTGTGTGTGTGTTGTGTGTGTGTGTGTGGGTGTGGGTGGGTGGGGGTTGTGTGTGTTGGGGGAGTGTGGTGTGGTTGTGTGTGTTGTGTGTGTGGGTGGTGGGTGTGGGTGTGGTGGTGTGTGTGTTGTGGTGTGTGTGTGGTGTGAGTTGTGTGTGTGTGTGTGTGTGTGTGGGTGTGTGTGTGCATGTGGTGTGTGTGTGTATGGGTGTGTGTGTGTGTGCTGTGGTGTTGTGTGTGTGTGTGTGTGTGTGTGTGACAAGAACAAGAACATTCTATTTTGCCATAGAAGCTCAGAAGGCTTGTAAACACAAGTAAACAGTTGTGTGTGCGTGCGTGGTGTGTGTGTGTGGTGTTGTGTAGAAGTGAGTTGTAAAGTGTGTGTGTGTGTGTGCGTGTTGTGTGTGGTGTTAGCAGGGGCAGATGGTAGATTAGTGTCAGGTTGTTGTGTCAGAGGCTTGTTTTGTCAGGATGTTTGTTTGCTTGTAATTGTGAAAATCGTGTAATGTATATTGCATAATCTGGCCATCTGTTTTAGTGCTATATTATTCCTCCCACCCATATTATGACGTGTGTGTGTCTGTGTGTGTGTGTGTGTGTGTGTGTGTGTGTGTGTGTGTGTGCGTGCGCGCGTGAGTGTGTGCGTGCGTGTGCGTGTGTGTGTATGATTGATGGAGTTAGATTTTTGCATGGTTAAAATGGTGTTGATTTTGAGCTTGAGACTACGAACAATACGGAATGGAATGAAATGTGTGGCTTTTATTGCCATAGATTTTTTTTCTTGGGAACTTCGATCCTGTTGCCACAAGCTGTTTATATATACATATATATATATATATATATATATATATATATATATATATATATATATATATATATATATATATATATATATATATATATATATATATATATATATATATATATGTGTGTGTGTGTGTGTGTGTGTGTGTGTGTGTGTGTGTGTGTGTGTGTGTGTGTTGAGCATGGGGCCTTAGTTTATAATCCCATCGAAAAGAATAGCCTTCAGACCACTGACGTTAGTCTTGTAGACGGGAAAAAAATCAACAAAACCATAAAGACAGCTTCAAACATAAACCATACCTGCAACATGTTGCTTTCATTTTGATGTGTCACTACATTATTCCGGTAAAAACTTCACACAACATGAACTACCTTATGTCCTTTCGCTTGTCAAGCGCTTAAGGGTAGCGCAACGCATTTTCACTGATTAAAAAAAAATTATAACAGGCAACAATAGTTGCTGTCTGAGCGTTCGACGAGGAAGAAGATGCCCTTTCTATGATTCATTCCATATGCATTTAGGAGAAGTAACTGCGTTTATATTCCAGCTTGATTAGCAATACATTAATCACGGTGATGAATAGTGTCAAAGCTACAAGCTCTTATCAACATTTTTTTTAAAAACCTCAGAATCAGAACGCTCAGTATCCACACTCCCTTTTATTTCTGCCTTTTTTTCTTAGCTAAGTGGGATTTTAAAAAAAAAAAGCAAAAACAAACAAATAAAAAAGGCCAAAAAAGATGAACAGCAACAGGAAAAAGATTGTCAGCTCTAACGAACTCCCCGATTTCACCAAACACGACAGCTATTAGAGTGCTGCCCCGTACCACCACCACCCCCACCACCACCACCCCCCACCCTTACCACCACCACCACCACCACCAGTATTACTGCAGGACATCCATCACAAATTAATGAGAATAAACAGCAGTGATCCCACTGTCAAATGAAGCGATGGCAAAAAGCGAGGTGGTGGTGTGTTTTTTTTCTTTCTGGTTCCCATGACGACAAAGAGAGCTAGCGTGGTGGCCGATGACAAGTCAGAGCCTTTCAAACAGCATGGCGTCTCAGGTCCCTCCCAGCATGCACCCGGATGAAGGAGCACACGTGATCCGTGTAGGAACCAATCAAAAGGCAGTGGGCTGTTAGGGAGAGATGTGGTCGCCAACCTGGCCGGACTTTGGTGTTTTTTCCCAGTGAGGCTGTCAGGCCGGCTTTGCTGTATAATACATGCAGGATGGAAGCAAGGTGACAGACAGTTCCCCCTTACTCACTGTCTCTGTCTGTCTTTGTCTGCCTAATGATTCGTAGTCCTGCTTGCCTTGTTAAATATACATTTGTAAATTTGTCAGTCTGCCAGTCTGCCTTGCACTCTGTCTGTCTGTCTGTCTCTCCATCTCTCTCCCTCTGTGTGTGTGTGTGTGTCTCTCTCCATCCCTTTCTCCTCTCTCTCTCACTCACTATCTCTCTATCCATTTCTCTCCCTCTCCCCCACTCTCTCTCCTCCCTCCTTCTCTATCCATCGATCGATCGATCGATCCATCCATCCATCATCCATCCATCCATCCATCCATCCATCCATCCATCCATCCATCCATCCATCCATCTATCTATCTATCTATCTATCTATCTATCTATCTATCTATCTATCTATCTATCCATCCATCTATCATCCATCCATTCTATCCATCTATCCATCCATCTACTATCTGGGACTGGATGTAAAAAGCACATGTGTGCTTTATTCATTATCCTCGAAATAAAAGAATTTGTCATTGTCATTGTCTATCTATCTATCTATCTATCTATCCATCCATCCCTCCATCATCTATCCATCTATCCATCTATCTATCTATCTATTTGTTTCTGTCTGTCTCTCCCTCCCTCGCCCCCCCCCCATCCCCCCCCCACTCTACTTCTCTCCTTGTCTCCCCTTCCCATCCTCTCCCATTGTGTTTTTTAATACTGTCATCTTTTTTTGTTTTTTTAGATTTGTTTTTCGATACTATCTATTCCGTGCATCTTTGTAAAGCACAAAAGAGAACTGCAGCTTGGTTTCTCTCTCTCTCTCTGTCTCTGTCTCTCTGTCTCTGTCTCTCTCTCTCTCTCTCTGTCTCTGTCTTTCTCTCTCTCCTGTCTGTCTGTCTGTCTCTCTCTCTCTCTCTCTCTCTCTCTCTTCTCTCTCTCTCTCCTCTCTCTCTCTGTCTGTCTCTCTCTCTCTCTCTCTCTCTCTCTCTCTCTCTCTCTCTCTCTCCTCTCTCTCTCTCTCCTCTCTCTCTCTCTCCCTCTCTGTCTGTCTCTCTCTGTCTCACTTGTTTGTCTTTGTGTTGGCTCTAGCGGCCAGCTACTATAATCAATAGCAAGCTTTCCAAAGGTCAGCAGTTAAAGGGGATCCCACCTCCCTGCTGCTCTGGTGTTGGCTTTTAATAAACAGATAGTCAGAAACAGGCCAACGTACAGGCTAGGACAAAATAATAGAAAACAACAAGCCCAGAAACTATGACAAGCAAATCAACAAAACATAGTTTTTACCCCTACCGTTCTCCCCCTCCCCCCCCCCCCCCCCCGCCCGCCCCACCCCCTCCCTCCTAAAAAAAAATCCAGCAGTATGTAAACATGAAGGTATTGTATGACTAAAACCGGTTGCTTCAACTACAGGAAATACTGTTAACATTGTTGTTGTTACTGCTGGTGCTACTACTTCTACTACTACTACTACTACTACTGCTGTTGGTGATGTTATTGCTGTTAGTCATCTTCTTGTCCTCCTTCTATTGAACTGAATTGAATTGAATTGAAAACCATTTTCCGTCACGGCAAATTTCTCTGCGGGAAATTCAGGCTGCTCGTTCCAAGGGAAGAGCACGTCGCCACAAGAGTAGCGCCACCCATATTTTTTTCTCTTTCTTTTTTGCAGGTGTATTTTATTTCCTTATCAGAGTGGCTTGAAATTCTACAAAAGTTTGCCAGGGATATACTTTCTTGTTGCCGTGGTTTTTTTCAATTTAAACTACAGGGGCATGGAGTGACTAACAATAGTTGTTGACGAGTGCAAGGTGAAAACTTTATTGTGTAAATAATAATAATAATAATATATGGAATTTATATAGCGCTGAATCTTGTAAAGCAACAAATCAAAGCGCTCAGATGACTTTTTTTTATCTCGACGGTAATGGAATCAGCACTCATGTGCTTTTTTACATCCAGTCCCCGTGTGTATGCGGCTTTGTAAATGTTGTCATCAGTTCCCACCGGCACACAATGGCCTACTCTTTCGAAAAGCGGAACAGGATTTAACGTGTGCGCAAGATGTTCTGCATGCGTTTGAACACGGGGCCTCGGTTTATAGTCTCATCCGAAGGACTTTGACATACATCTAAATATTAAGCTTTCTAAAATGAAGACTACTCCATACTTTTAAATTTGATACATCTGTAGGTGCGGGGAAACAGCTGGCGATCATTGAAAATGAAACAAAACCCTTTTACGCTCCACCCTATCTATAGCTTACCTGCACAGTCAACTGCGGGTACTCAGCATCATCCCCGTGCAGTATCGTTGCCTGCACATCAATCGTTTATGTCCGAGTGGTCGGAGGTGATGGGATCAGGGCAATGAGCTGACAGTAGGCACGGGAATAATTCAGGATGCGGAACATCAATGAGCCCATCAGTTTGCTTGCGAACATTGGACAGCACACCATGTAGCTGTGTCCATTGCCATTTCTATCGGTCTGCTGGAAACCAAATGGCGGTGACATGCTGTGAAAAAGGAGCAAAAGCAAACTAATGGAGTCCATAATATGTTCCTATGGCAACTATCAGTTTGGACTTTATGATGGTGGTAAGGTCTTACCGTTTATGGAAAAGAAAAAAAACTGCTACATATAGCCCAGCTGATTGGAAGGAAACAATGGGAATAGTCTGCAGGATGCAAATCATAGCGATGAGGTGTGTGTGTGTGTGTGTGTGTGTGTGTGTTGTGTGCGTGCGTGCGTGCATGCGTTCGTGCGTGCGTGTGGCGCGCGTGTGTGTTTGAAGGAGGCTGGGTGAATGTGTGTTGTTAGTGTGGGTGTACTTTGTATCTTGTTTGGTTTTCTAACACAACAATTCAGGTCATGTACATAGAAATCTACATCCGTTTCTTCCCGTATGTTTTTATGTCTGTTAACTAATGACTATTTACCCTCTCTCGCGCCCGCCAACTCACTATAATTATTTGTTTATTTTGTTCTTTTCTTTTCACAGATGCACAAACTACCTGTCTGTCTTCGTGAAGCAGTATAACACCTGAAAGAGAGCCTAATGTGTGACAGAGAATCCTACGACCAGTTTTCACAAGTACAGCATAGCCAAGACCACACACTACAAATCCTAATGGTCCCAACGTAGGGAGGGAAAGGGGATAGCCTGGAGGTTAGAGCGGTGTGTGCTGTGCTCGTCATCTGACGGCCCGGGTTCAAGCCCTGGTTTTAGCTCACTACCAAAACGCCTTTTCAAGGAGATTTTTTTCCCCTAGAGGTAACATCAGTGCCGACTCCGCTTCCCCGAAAGTCCTTTGGATGGAACTATATACCAACGCCCTGAGTGTGAACTCATGCAAAACGTCTTGCGAACACGTTAAAACTTGTTCCGCCTTTTGGAAGTGCAAACCATTATAAATTACAAAAGTGCATGGATACGGAGACTGGATGTAAAAATAGATGGGTTCTTATTCCATTATCTTCAAAATAAAGAGATAAACAATAGAATATTATGAGTTGCACATTCAAACTTCTGCAGTGCACTGTGGATTAAAAATGTGAAATGCCTTACACAAACTCATACATACACACATGCATAATATGAAGTATGAATGCTAAAGATCCTTGAACACATTTGAACGGTTTGAAAATTGTAAAGAAAACACAGTAGCTTGTAAACACATGAAACTTGACTAAAATAGCGGAATGTGCAGCGAGCCAGCTGTAGCTGAGTGGATTGATCACTTTACATTTCTGCCATGAGTGCATGAAATCATGAGTTTGAATCTTGGCATTGCCATCCAATCAATGAAAAGTATAGACCTTTACAGTACTTTAAGTCAAATTCAAGTACATAACTGCTTGTGTTTTTATCTTATTAGCCTAATCACAGAAGCAGAAACTATCCCTTGAGAAACCTAAAGTCTGAAAGAGACACCTGTAAGGTGTATAAGCAAACATAGAAAAGGTACCAATGTCGTATCGCTTTGTCATTCTACACCGAAGTGATACATTTGTGAAGTTAAAATGGCCTAAGAGTTTTTGAAGACAAAAAGATGGAGTCTGTAAAGACGATGTTGGTTTGGTAGCGCAGCTCAGTACGGTGCAAACAGCTAGAAAACCCTGGATCTTTTCACACAGCAAGGAACATTTGAATGGCTCTGGGGAAAAAAAAGCCAGAAGACTAGGATGTCTGGTGTTTGTTTAACCCAATTTCTCTTCCATGCTGTCCGTAGCCAGGCTCAGTTTGCAGAGTTTCGATCCAATATGTACACAGTGTAATCTGTTCACGTTTACAGCTTGTCTTCAGCAGCGGCCCGCCATGTCTGTCACATTCTCCGCTCTCCCTCACAACCACTAGCTAGACGCAGGGGCAGGAGGGAAAGGAGCGGTGTGGAACTTGTGCTGATTGCAGTCGACATGTATCGTGCAATTGTCAAACTTCTTCTCGAAGAAGGTTCGTTTTGATTGTTAAGGATGTATCACATGCACACAGACACAGACACAGACTCAGACGCACACAGACACACAGACACACAGACAGACAGACACACACACACAGGTATACATCTCTCTCTCTCTTTCTCTCTCTTCTCTCTCCTCTCTCTCTCTCTCTCTTCTCTCTCACATCTCTACATCCACACACACAACACACACACAAATAATTTCCAACACTTAAAACCTTAATGCATGAAGTGAGTAATTGAACATTTACCAGAAAAATAAACGATACCTTTTGGTACCTGCAGATTGTGTATATTTTCTTTTGGCATGATTTTTTTGGTTCTAAAAGGGCTCATTATAAGTGACACTAATTTTTTTTGTTGTTAAAGAGCACTATTGTTGATATCTACTGTTTAGATCCGAAAAAAATCATTTCAAGGCCATAAAGATGATTCATTGCAGTCATTTGTCTCATGTAGGTATCATGTGCCACCGGGTGCCCATTAAAAAAGAACAGAACGTGTGTGTGTGTGTGTGTGTGTGTGTGTGTGTGTGTGGTGTGTGTGTGTGTGTGTGTTGTTGTGTGTGTGTGTGTATGTGTGTGTGTGTGTGTGTGTGATGCCATCGCCACTATTAATTTCATCCTGGACATCAACTGTTTATATCTAAGTGGTCAGAAGCAATGGCGTCAGGGCAATTAGCTCACAGCGGGCAGAGAAAGTACCCAGGATATGAAATATTAACAGAGCCATCATTTTGCTGGAAACAGTGGACACTTCGCTTTGTAACCTATAACCCAGCATCACCCAAAGTCCATAACATGTGTGTATGTGTGTGTGTGTGGTGCGTGCGTGTGTGTGTGTGGTGTGTGTGTGTGTGTGTGTGAATGTGTGTGCGTGTGTGTGTGTTTGTGTGCGTGGTGTGTGTGTGTGTGTGTGTGTGTGTGTGTGTGTGTGTGTGTGTGTGTTGTGTGTGTGTGTGTTGTGTGTGTGTGTTCAATTCATTAATGCTTTTTAGTATCTTAGAGTTGTGATGTGTGTGTGTTTGTGCCGTGAGATGTGGTGGTGTAGTGGTGTAATGTGTGTGTGTTATGTGTTTGGTGTGTTGTGGTGTGTGGGGGTGAGGGCGCACATGACAGAGTATCTCCTTGTGGATCATTATTCACGGCAGATCTTTGTAACAGAATTATTAACGTACTGCCCATTCCAGACCGGCTTAAATGGTATGGTTCTAAATATGGTAATTTGGCAGTATCTGAGGGGTAGTGTATGTGTGTGACTTTATTTTACTTGTTTGTATCACTAATAGACGATTGGTTGAAGCTTATTTAGTCAATTCATGGATTAGACTGTAGTTTCAGTAAGTGCTGTGATAAGTGGGGTAGTTGGTGTTGAGGAATGTGTCATCTCTTTGCGACCGTAATTTTTATCTAACATCACGTTAAGATTTCTTTAACATCATAATTATAGTAAAGATAACTTATTGGATCTTGAGACACAACGGTAAAACATTACGCAAATGCTGTAAGCAGTTGTGACAAGTGAATCTCAGCGTACTGTTCGGCAGTAAGCTAATTATAGTGGATATGTAGTGATCTATTCATGTGTGTAATGCCAGAAAGACGTTGGTCTGTCTTTAACTAGTTACTTCTTTAATTCTTCGCCCCCCCGCCCTCCCTCACTACGTGTCAGTAGAAGCTGCTGGATAGGTGGCGTTGTGAATTTGTGCCTACTAGACACATGCAATGTGTGGGCCATGTCTTGTTGGGACACGTATAAGTTATTTTTACGGTGCTTGAAAATCGTATGACTTGTTGTATTAATTCTGATCCTTAAAATGTATAATATGTGTCGTAACTATTGGGGTTTTTTCTGGTTGAAGAATAAAGTATACATTCGTATTGCACTTGTATACAACTGGTATTCATTGTGAAAAACTTAAGAATATGCATGATCTAAACCATAGTTTTGCTGTAAAGAAACTTACTTGTAATAGAATGGGTCAGTCTATATTTAATCAGCGATACGGTCTGGTTTTTATCGTTATGTTTTGTTGCGGTCTGTGTCTGTGTGTGCAGTTTTTTTTTAATCGCATGTACATAGTATAGTCTGTTCACGTTGAAAACTAGACTTCCCCTGCGTCCTGATAATGTCTTCGCCCCCCCCCCCCCCCTCCCTCTCCACTACGTGTCAGAGGACCAGACGAGACATAGGGGGGTGTCTGTGGAACTGTTGCTGCCTACAAGACAACATGCATTGTGTGTGGGAGAGCATGTCAGATATGTGTTGTGTGCACAGAGGGTATAATGTGTTGATTTTGTACGGTGCTGTGAAAATCTGTGATGACTTGTGTGTGATTAATTCTTTGATCCTTAAAATGTTTAATCATGTGCTCGTAAGCTATGTGGGTTTTTTTCTGGTGTGAAGTAATAAAGTATTCATTCGTATTTGCACTTGTAATAATACTGGTATTCATTGAGGAAAAACTTTTAAGAATATTGCTTGATCATAAAACCCATATTTATACTGTAAATAACACTACTTTTGTAAATAGAAAATGGGTCATGTTCTTATTTTAATCGCATTTTCTGACACAGTGTGTGTGTGTGTGTGTGTGTGTGTGTGTGTGTGTTTTGTGTGTGTGTGTGTGTGTGTGTATGTGTGTGTGTATGTGTGTGTGTGTGTGTGTGTGTGTGTGTGTTTCTCCAAGAGAACCTTTAGTAGTGGGGCATGTACAAGTGAACAAACAATGTATCTAAAATGCTGGAATTATCTTCTCATATTCCAAACACATGCTTTGAAGGCAAACCAACCATTAACTAGCTTTGGTCATTAGTTATTCGGAAACCATATTACCTATGCCATTAATATGCTGACTGATTTTATATCTATCCATCCATCCATCCATCCATCCATCCATAGAAAGACAAATAGATATATAGATGAATGGATAGATAGATGGATGGATGGATGGATGGATTTATAGATAGATAGATAGATAGACAGATAGATAGATAGATAGACAGATAGATAGACAGATAGATAGATAGACAGATAGATAGACAGATAGATAGATAGACAGATAGATAGAAAGATAGATAGAAAGATAGATAGATAGATAGATAGATAGATAGATAGATAGATAGATAGATAGATAGATAGATAGATAGATAGATAGATAGATAGATAGATAGATAGATAGATAGATAGATAGATTCGTTCATCGGCTAGAGGTCCCAGATTCACCATTGATGAGAGTTTTGCAGATGTGACCCTTTTGTTGCCCGCCATTCTGACTTCGGGAATGACGTCTAAGCAGGACACCAAAGCACATGCAATTTTCTGTGCGATACATTGCTTTTGTTATCCGTCCTTACAGGCACAAACGGCTTACTCTTCCGAAAGACATAGCGGGTGTGAACATATGCACAAGATGTTTTGCGTGCATTCGCATTCGGGGCCTCGGTCTACAGTTTCATCGGAAGGATGTTCTCTGATATAAAATGTTGCATTTGCAGATTTTGTCTACGATTGTATCAAACACTTGCTAGTTTATAATAATGCTCTTGGAGCAGAGATAGGTCAATAAAAAAGACAGAAACAGTTGGTTTTTTTTTTTAAAAACCCAAGGGTCAATAGCATTTTAAACTGATCTTTTTCAGGTACTGCGGGGAGGGGGGATAGGGAGGCTTTGCAGAACAAAAGATGGCAAGTTCCAGAAAGCTATTGAGGTAAATATGAAGAAGCATACAAAACTCCAAGGATTTTTATTTCAATGTCAGCAACGTTTTTCCTGTTTCTTTGAGGGGGTGGGGAGGCTGCAAGAGAGCCTGGCGGCCAGAGCGTTGAGGTCATAAAGTGACGGTCTGGGAGCCAGCCCGGGAGCCAGCCACCACCGAGATGTCCGTTCAAGGGGATTTTTACCCTGGAATTAACATAGGTACTGACCCCGCTCCCTCAAAAGTCCTCCGAAAGAGTCTATAACAGAGGTTCCGTGTACAAACGCACATCGAACATCTCGAGTGCTCGTTAAAACGTGTTATGAGTTTAAGAAGAGTAGGCCGTTTCCAAAGGACTTGCAAAGACAGTTTTACAAGGCACTGTCCAAGGAGGAAGAAGAAGAGGCAGACCAAGGAAGAGCTGGGAGGATAACATCAGCGAATGGACAGGCCTAGAACTCAACAAAACCCTGAGAAAGGCAGAACAGAGAGAGGAATGGAGGGAACTGGTTGTTGAGTCTTTGAGGGTGCCCCCACGGTCGTCAGACTAC
Source organism: Rapana venosa (assembly GCA_028751875.1). NCBI lineage: Eukaryota > Metazoa > Mollusca > Gastropoda > Neogastropoda > Muricidae > Rapana > Rapana venosa. The sequence continues at coordinate 29,190,451 of CM054144.1, forward strand.
GGGACAGATAGATAGATAGATAGAGGCCGTTTCTGCCAGTAAGAACGAGTGGAAGAAATACGTGCCAATAAACGCATAGAATTTTGTTGCTTTTTTGTTTTTGTTTCTCGGCTAGAGCCCGATTAAAGTGTTTTAAGTGTTTTGACTTGACTTGATCATTGAATGTTTAATACTCTAAAAGAGTTTCACGATTTAAAAAAGATGTAATGTGCCTGTACCTGCACTGTCAAAACCATTTTGAACTGTTGCGCTTGTAAAAAAAATATTAACGTTAAGAACACTAAGTATCCAAACCACCAGCACAAAAAAGTCCTGCACACCCCCACCGTACACACCTCGAATGTGACAGAAAACACCTTGCACAACAGTATTCCTGATAACAGTCTACATACATATGAAAATCAACAACAAAAAACACAGCACAAGCCACTTCTGTCGTCCTTTCGTGAAGCGCCCCCTGTTTTTTTCTACCCACCATCAAGATCGCCACATTCTGACTTCGTCGATCAACTCGTTTCGAATTTAGACATCATCTCTGATGCTGGAATGCGGCTACCTGTATGATGAAGGGGGGGGGGGGGTAAAAACAGTAACATGAGCAAAACCTCGCCATTGGTGGACCTCAGAGCTCAAGCTGAGGAACGAAATAAGTTTGTAACAATAGAAACAAAGGAAGAGTGTCAAGGGGTCAGTGACTATGGATAACGTGACTATTTATGGCTATATACCATACAAAGCAATACATGCTTATTCTATTATCCTCGATATAAAAGAATAGAATGAAATAAAAAAATAAAAATAAATATTAATTCACTCTTGAAAGTAAATCTTCGGACGATATAGATATGATAAAGCGTAGTCATCAGCCC
>CM054144.1:29196319-29206319 GCA_028751875.1 Rapana venosa
TATCAGTCTGCCTGCCAGTCAGTCAGTCAGTCAGTCAGTCTCTCCCCTTCCATCTCTGCTAACTCCCTTTACCTTCTTGGTGTTTGTTTGTTTGTTTTTTTACCTAAGATAAGATTTACTCACGACATTTCCACAGTAAACAAAACACACTCATTTTATTTTCTCAATGATTGTAATATGTACCCTCATATGACTTGTACAATGCCCACAAGTTAACCCATTGTACATGGCCTAGTATTGACGGTGACATGTAAGCAGAAGAGCCTGCCTCATTGTTTTCTTTAAATTTCCAACAGTCAAAAGACAAACATTACACATTGATGCCACCAAAAGTTGTTGGTTTTTTTCACACAGAAAGAGGGCAGATTGCGTGACAACTCATCTACACTGTGCAATTTGAAGCTATTACTGTCCATATCTACATTTTTCATTTTTCAAACACTGGGCCATCAAGATAAAACATCTCGGACAATCTTTCGTGTAAGTTTCAGCGTGTGTTTATCAATAATGAACAGAGCCTTTTCACTGTCCCTGTACACATCCCTATGGATTCAGCCACCGTTAACACACATCATCGCCAATAGTTTATCCAGAACACTTAGTTGTTTATCTCTGAATGGTCAGACGTGATGGGGTCATGGCAATTAGCTGACAGTAGGGCATGGCAATCATTCAGGAAACAGAATATCAATGAGCCCGACATTTTGCCGGAAACATTAGAAACTGCGCCACGTAGCCCATACCATTGTGCTCCGCAAGTTTTCTGACAGGCAGCAGCAGTAGCAGAAGGACATCTATAGTGCACCATCTGGATGTGGTTCAGCCTCCCTGAACTGTCAGATGTCAAGTGCCGAAGCACTTGCTAGAAGGAGAGTTCTTTTCCGAAAACTTCCTGCTGTCGAAGTCTTCTTGGAGGTTCTGTCCGCAGTCACGTCACATTTCAGAAGGGAGTGAAGGGGAAAACAACGTGTTTTACCTGTTCCTGGGGCAACGAGGAAGTTTCAGGCTTGAATGGCGCTAGATAAGACAAGTTTCTGAAGAAAACAGTTATTCAAAGCTTTACTGGTATATTCAACTACGGGGATGGTAAAGGTATAATGATGTTTTTGGTAAATATGGTGTGGAACATACTGGCCAGCCACAACCGATGCAGCACCAGAATGAACACCTAGAGCGCAACTTCATAGTCCTCATAGACTGACGGCTGCCAAGGTCTGAAACAATCAAAATACATCCCATACTGTGATGTATCTTTAGGAAGGTTAGAAACTCAGATATAGATATGTAAGATATGGTAAACTGAAACATGATATGAATTTTGATATTTACTCTACCAATCTACGCTTCTGCACCTAAAACTAAATATTTTGAATTATCTACGAACCCAGCAATAATAAATCAACTTTAACAGCTTGTGTTCTTGGCGAAGTCTGTGTTTTTGTTCTTGGTGAAGGTTTAACTAAACATGTGAAACTCAAGTTTTTTGTATGTTTTTTTTTTTTATAGCTGTAAAGCATTGCAAGAGAATCAGATTAACTCCTAGGAAATGCAAGGGGAGTTTGATGTCTTTGTTCCTTTAACTCGATTTGTGTTTCATCCTGTCTGTGTTTCAGTTTGCAGAGTTTCAGTGCCACGTGTGCATGCTGTACTCTTTTCCCGTTTACAACTGGAGTTTGCTAGTGTTCAGCATGTATTGATTTAGTTTTATTTATTTATTTTATTCCACTTTCAGTCACGCAGATATCTATACGTGAAATTCGGGCTGCTCTCTCCAGGGAGAGCGCGTCGCCACAAGAGCAGCACCACTTTTTTTTTTCTTTTTTCCTGGCTGCAGCTATATTTCTTTATTTCAGAGTGGCTTTTTTCTACATAATTTTGCCAGGGATAAATCTCTTGTTGCGGTGAGTTCTTTTACGTGCGCTAAATAATGTGTAACACACGGGACCACGGGTTATCGTCTCATCCGAAAGACTAGCATGTTGTGTTTTGTTTGTGTTTTCTCCACACGCTCTTGCAGGGGGAGGTGTGCACATTTGTGTTGGCTGCAGATGACATGCAGTGGGCGATAATCTTGTCTCGCCATCCTCATTCCATATGTGTGCGTGCATATGTGCGTGCGAGCGTGTGTGTGTGTGTGTGTGTGTGTGTGTGTGTGTGTGTGTGTCTGTGTCTGTGTCTGTGTGTGTGTGTGTCTGTGTGTGTGTGTGTTTTCGACTCTATATGAGTCTTGTATGGTAAATATGAACGTTGCATTTCCCTTGCAAATCACCACGACTTCCACAGAATACACACTTAACAGTTTATAGTTGTAAGTAGTCCATTGCGTCTACTCATATAACAACATCATAATAGCGAAGATTAATAACTTATGATACGTTTTGCACATGGTATACTGCCTTCAAAATGTTCTGAACATTACAAAGGCATATAACGCAAAGATTAAGAGAAAAATCGCGCAAGGATCTGGTTTTTATACTTATGAAAAATGTTTTTGACCAAACACAATTAATTGCGTTGGATGTCATCTAGTTATGTGGTTTTGAGCTAGCAGCCTTATGCTGCTTTGTCTTATGGGGATAAGCATTGAGATTTTATTTCATAAATTGTGTCTGCAGCCCACCGTGTTTTTAATATCTGTTTCTTTAAACTATTGATTATTTATCGTTGATTGTATGACTGAGTAAGATTAGGTTGAATGCATGCACTTTGATTTGTCTTTGCAAGATATAGCGCTATATAAGTTCCATTTATTATTATTATTATTATTATTATTATTATTATTATTATTATTATTATTATTATTATTATTATTATTATTATTATTATTATTATATAAGCATTGCAGAAAATAACGTTTTGAATATAGCACTGGTTTGTACTACACACACACACACACACGCACACACGCACACACACACACACACACCACACACACACACACACACACACACGCACTTCCTATTATCGTGTAGCAAGCATGGATATTCATCAACACTGAAAGTTTACTACTGTTTGGGGCTGCAAAACCAAAAACCACGTAGCTTTTCTCATTGCAAGAGAGAAGGATGACGAAAAGCATACACGAAACATAAAACCAGCCATTTAGTGGAAGCATAAATTGATTTCGTTAATGATAACCGTAGGCAGCATGATCTACAGCTGTTTAGCAATACCACATATCAACCTTATCAATAATCTAAGTACTTTTACGTCTTTGTAATACTGCTGCTCATCAAAGGTAGTTCAACATATCTATAATTTACTTATGTTAGTATTCACTCAGTGTCGTACGATACATAATGCGCAAAATACCACAGCTTTTTAACTTTTCAATCAGGGAAGAGAATGCCTAAAATGAAAATGAAAACAAGGAGCCCCCCCCCAAAAAAAAAACCAACAAAAAAACATCAAAACAAAACAACAATTAAACAAACAAACAACAACAAAAAACCATTCAGAGACAACAAAACTAACAAAATGAGAACTGATACTATTCCCCATGTTAAGACTTCATCCAGTGTATTGTACTCAACATTCAACACTCTTCTATACGAACAGTTGTGAAGAACGTTATATTTATATCATTTTGTGTGTGTAAAATGTTGATAAAAAGAGACAACAGCTGTATATAGCCAGACCCTGCGGGAGAAAAGGAGTTTTATTGTTTGAGTTTCCGCGGTAATGAGAGGCCAGGCTTTGCGGTTTGACGACATACCAGCTTATTTACAAAGCAGAGAGGTATTGTGCATGTTGGTAACTTCAGAAAGAAAGGACTACGTTATTGACACCAATAGTACTCTGCAGGCTGTAGTCTTTTGTACTGGAATACATATGGAAACAAAAACACTGGGTGGTTCGTGGTGATTTAGGATATTAGGGATGATGGTATTGTTCTTACCCTATTTGTGACGTGGGTACATCGCACACTGCTTTTGTTGAACAATCTGTCTGGCAAAAAACGGAGCAGGCAGCAGAAAATAATGCCGTAGTATGCGATCACACACAAACACACACAGACACACACACAGACACACACACACACAGACACAGACACACACACACACACACACACACACACACACACACACACATTATTATTAGTCCAGTATTTAGATCTAGATTTAGATCGAGATGATAGTAATGCGTGTGACTTACCAGACGTACATTCTTCTGCAGTCTTTTAAGGCAAAGCAACAATTTTATAACACAGAAAAAAGATACACAACTGCAGCTGAACATGTGCGATAGGAAGAAACTTGTAAGAGTCGTTATGCCACAGCAAGTCAAACAGGTTTTTTGTTGTCGAATATTTTGTGTTTTATGAGCTGCAGATGTTCTTGAGAGTAAAACCGGCGTCATGTTTTGGTATGTAGTTTACTCTTTTCACCTTATATCGATGGTAAGGTGGAAATTATATCTTTTCACCTTATATCGATGGTAAGGTGGAAATTATACACATTTACTGCTCGTAAGTTTTCAAGCACTGAAATTTCCATTTAGTTTTTATTTAGTTGTAAAACAACATATATTCAGCTATTTCTTTCAGAATAAGCTAAGATACAACGTAAATAGATGATGGATTTTCCAGATAGGCAACTAAAGAAGAGATCAAAAGCATAAACATAGGATCTGTGCTTGTTTTTATCAATGAACAGATACACTGATATCCTTCTGATATTGATACGCGCGTGTCTGTACACAGGAAAGGAGTAAACAGAGAGTATTTGCATATATGTTTGATGCGTGCCAGCTTGATGACAGTGGAAACGCTCAGATGCTTGACTTGATATCTACGGATGCGTCTTATATAGATTTTAATTCTTTATTTGGTTTGGGGTTTTTTGCGTGTAACGTGCTTTTCTCTGGTAAAAGTTATTTTGCAATGTTCTTGTCCAATCTTAATCCCCCAAACATCAATACAGGGACGTGTACATCACCGGTCACAACTAAGACCAGTGCTGTAAAGAAAGAAACTCGTTCCTGTTGCACTACGATATGAAGAGGTTTTTGAAGAAAAAACAGTCTCCCAACCTTTTGGACGTTTTGTACTAGAAACTGTCTTACTCTCTTCAAATCGTTCGTTTCATTCTAAAGTTAAGTGATTTGCAAAAATGCCCAGCATACACAAAACGTGAACAGTGCACAGCCTTTCTTAGTGGGAGAAAGAAAACGTAGGATGACTTTCTTGGTAGATAATTATACAGATTCCTCCGCACACAGTGATCTCTACTTTGTAAAATCAAAACCTTAACAGCTAAGTTAAGAGGAGGCCTTGTCAGAGAGTGTCCTAAGTCCTATGAAATGTGTCACACGCAATGATCTTCTTTGAACACAAAAACAAATTGAGCAAAACAAAATACTTTATCTTTACCAAATGTCACAAGTGTGATCCAAGAGAAAACTATGAGCTGAAATAAATTGATGCAGTTATTAAATGGTACTTTATCTTCTGAGAAATGTCAAACACATGCCCAAAGAGATTGATTTACTAGTAAAAAAAACAACAACACACCCAGCTATGTTATCAGCTGTCATGAAACGATGGTCTGACCTGACACACTACCAACACGGAACTCCCCACAGAGAATCGTCTGTCGAACAATTTTATCGGAGTTGGTGCATGTTGCCTCCCAGTGCTCGTAACGTAGTCTGGGCAGAAGGGGAGGGAGAGTGGAGGTGGGGGGGGGGGGGGGGGGTGTTTGGCTTTATTGGATTGCCATCTAATTCATTACCCTGTGTCCGTCTGTCCAGCCTGCTGTCTTGTGGTGAGGGGGTCTAGGATTGCCTGACACCGGCAGGTCCTCAGAGAGTGGGCACATCAGTTGAAGTTGTGTGGCCTACGGATGTGTAGGCAATGGCCATGGCTTCTATTGGAGTGGAGTGGAGTGGAGTGGAGTGGAGTAGAGTGTTTTTCGTTGTAGTGTATTGTGTTATGAGTAGGGGAAAGGTTTAAATCAGCATCGATATGACAAATCATTATCTATGTTAAAAACTAAAGTATCAGTAAGACAACTTGAAATGAGTTTGACAATTTTTTTTGGGGGGTTGGTGTAAAAATTAGTATTTATGGGACAAATCTTTCTATGTGAGACCAATTCTTCACACAAAAGACCAGTCATCGCTGGCATAACAGATCGTTATCTCTGTGGCGCTGTCAGTCTGATAAACTCTGAGGCTTGTCCGCCTGCTAATATGTCGTCGCTTGTTGAGCAAGCAGGTTTAACAAGAACCAGCTTCACCTCCTGTTTGCTTTATCTTCCCTGTGAGAACACGGCTTAAAACGACGTGGTCTTATATTAGGGTGTGCTGCACAAAGCACGTTTCACTTTTTCTCCTCTAATATATAGCCAGGCTACATTGTGTCTTTATCTTCCTGTGTTGACAATGCTGGAGATCACATCATTATTCTCTCTTGAGGTGAGCTCGGTGATCAGAGCATTTACCCTCCCAAGCTGATGAGGCTGAATAGTGATGAGCGTGTGTGAATCGCAAATGGGCGACTGTTCGTGTACTTCAGCATTACTACAGTCCTCCAGCTCACCCAGATGTAAATGAGTGGCTGCCCTCTTTAGGGACAGGGAAGGTAGAGCTGCAAGATAGAGAGATGCTGGCCTGCATAGAAGCTGAGGCCTCTGACTCCCTCCCCCCATCCCCCTCAACCCCCTTTGCTCCAATGACTTCACATGTCATGGGACACCTTTCTTTTTAGCAGGCAAATATGATTGTGAGCCTCATGCTTTATCTTGAACAGCATCATAACTGACGTAGTTTAACTTTAGTGAGGAGAATGTATTAAAAAAAACCCACAGTATAATGTTCTTGTTGCTAAAAGGAAATATGATGAGCATGCTACTGAGCGGTACTAGAGACTGATAACATGATTTTAGTGCTTCTGTACACATTTATGTTAATGGGGGACAATTCAAGCCAAGCATGCCTTACATTTATTTAAGAAAAAAACCACCCTTGAATTGGGACAAGAAATCATGAAAACACTACTTCAAATCCTCCTCATTATTTTTCAGGAATAAGCATTCAGTAGTGACAGACATGACCATTGCAATAAGCACACAGAATGGCGACGAATAGAAAAAAACAACCAGAAAGAAATTGATGGTGTATTCTATATCCTTTTGTCTGGACCGTATCCAATTCACTTGATGGATAGCATTACACTACGCAGTTAGCGCTGAAGGGCATTTGTTAAGAATAAACACATACACACACACACACACACACACACACACAACACACACACAAAAACACACACATCACACACACTTACACACATTTAAACCACACACACTTACACACACTCACACACACTATACACACACTCACACACACACACACACACACACACAAACACACACACACAACACACACACCAAACCACACAACACACACACACTCACACACCACACACACAACATACACACACAACACACACACCACACACACACACACACACACACACACCACACACACACACACACCACACACACACATACACACACACACGAACACACACACACTTACACACACACACACACACACACACCCAACAGCAGATTTAACGAGAACAAGCAGTGGTCATACAACATCAGGTAAAGAGACAGAAAGCGGCATTTTGTATGGAGTTACTGTGGGAGCAAAAGACGAAGATTTGAGTTACAGACAAATCAGATCATTCACGATACGCAATGGCTTCTCTCTGCGATAAAAAAACCCCAGTACTTTCTGTCAATAAAGGGACTGAATTTTGTAGACAACTAAACAGACAAGCAACCAGCCAAACAAGCTGCTATTGCAGCGTTTATGTCCCTTGTCAATGGCATACACACGATCAATTTAATGTCGACGTCAAATTCCGGGGATTCATGTTATGACTCGTCGGGGGTGACATAACTTTAAGAAACACAGAAATGCCTACCACACACACGGTGTTTCATCATTGTTGTGGAGATGATTGACATAAGCAGCTGCTGAGTGGTAGAAAGTAACTAAGTATATATAACTATCTATCTATCTATCTGTCCCGTAGTCTGACGACCGTGGGGGCACCCTCAAAGACTCAGCAACCAGTTCCCTCCATTCCTTTCTCTGTTCTGCCTTTCTCAGGGTTTTGTTGAGTTCTAGGCCTGTCCATTCGCTAATGTTATCCTCCCAGCTCTTCCTTGGTCTGCCTCTTCTTCTTCCTCCTTGGACAGTGCCTTGCAAAACTGTCTTTGTAATTCCTTGGGATCTTGTGACATGCCCATACCACTTAAGTTTACGCTTTTTTCACGATCGTTAGAAGGTTCTCATAGGTCCAATGGTTTGCTGGATTCTGTTATGCACGCTTCGTTGCTTATGTGGTCTTTGAGGAGATCCAAAGGAGTCCTCCGAAAGCATCTCACTCCACTGCCTGTACCTTCTCTCCAAATCTGCAGTCAGGTCCATGATTCACAGGCATACAGAAATATGGATATGAAAAGGGGAGCGCATTAGTCTGATCTTGGAGATAAGTGAGATATTTTTTAAATCTCTCCAGATGGTGTTTAGGTTTGACAAAGCTGTTATTGTCTGTGCAGCCTGCATACTACTTCTGGCTTGGAAATCCCTGGTCTGATACAAGGGCTCCCAGGTACTTGAAGCTTTGAACTTTTTCCCCAGCTTCTGGTCATTAACCCTGATATCAGTGCAATGCCTTTGGGTGTTATTAGTCATCATTTTGGTCTTCTCTGCACTGTTTTTCCATGCCGTAATGTTTTGGAGGCCTTACCCAAAAGTGTTCTGTTAGGCTGGCAAGTTCTTTTTCTGATCCTGCTATTCCATCAATGTCATCTGCGAAGCGGAGGTTTGTGATCGTTCTGCCACCAATGCTGACTGATCCTTCATGATGTTCCAGTGCATCAGCCATGATTCTCTCAAGGAAGATGTTGAAAAGAGTGGGTGAGAGTAGACAGCCCTGCCTTACTCCAACTGTTGTTCGAAACCATTCTCCAATGTAACTATATATTCGTAAATTTATTTTTGCTTATTTTGCGCACGGAGACGCCAACTTGGTAACAAAAGACGGCACAGAGCTCTTCTAGCTTGACATACGTGGAAAACTCTGCTCATGGTGACGTTTTGTTTTGTTTTTTACATCGAAAACTAGACCCCTTGTTTAAGAAAACAGAGTACAAAACCTTTTTGAAAATGATGCAAAGATAAGCAAAGAGACCCTGCTTGCTCTAGTAGATTGACCCGCTTGTAAAAGAACCTTTTTTGTTTTTGTTTTATTGACCGTCCTGAAAGACTGTAGCTGCCTGACACTCCGCAAACACGAGACCCCCAACTGAGAATTGTCTGTCGCCCCATTTTATCACAGTGCCTGCACGTGCTGTCCAGTCCTCGTGACCAGGTCCGCGCATAATGGGAGGTGCGGTGTCAGGTTCTATGGAGCGGCCATCTAATTGATTACCGCCTGTCGTTCTGTCCGGCCCGCTGTCTTCTTGTGAAGGGGTGGTACGCTAATGCCTGACACCGTCAAGGGAGGGGGGGGGGGGGTCGTATTCTCCAGAGACAAAGGGAGTATCAGGATTGTGACTCTCCTAGTGCTAGTTGGATGAGAGAGAGAGGATTTGCCAGTGTGACAAGAATTAATCTGTGTGACAAACCGTTATGTGCGTAACCAATTATTAACTGCTGCTGCTGCTCATCATCTGCAAATCATTTTATTTCTGTCTGTATTGGGTTGTTGTTGTTTTTTAATGAAAAAGGCGATCGCAATCTTGATTGCTGACTATGATTTTATATTCGTTTCTTGCGTATACTTTTGCCCAAATAAATGTTTCATGTAATAAAGAACGAGATTTTACTTGAGTTGACATGATTTGTAAACAAATCAATATCTTTGTTACTGATTTTGTACGGCAATTGTTATGTGGACGACAGGCCTTGTTTGTGACACACAGTCAGAATAGTATGTTCACTGTCTCACTGTGACAGCCTGTTAGAATACTGTATCTACTAT
>CM054144.1:29208819-29213819 GCA_028751875.1 Rapana venosa
TTGTGTTTATTGGTGTGGTGGTTTTTTTTTGGGGGAGGCTGTTTACCTAAAAGGGGCATGAATATCATATGTGAAAAAATGTGGGTTTTGTCAGTGTGTGTGTGTGCGTGTGTGTGTGTGTGTGTGTCCGTGCGTGCGTGTGTGTGTGTCTGTGTCTGTGTGTTGGCTGATCAAGTTATTCATGCGTGTTTTGATGCATTACAACTGTAACATACGAAAACGCACTCACACACGCACACAAACATACATACACGCGACACACACACCCACGCACGCACACACGCAATTGCGAGTGATTCGCTGGCCCGGGTTCAAATCTCGTTCAAAAGGATTTTTCCTCTGGAGTTAACATCAGTGCCCACTCCACTCTCCCTAAAGTCCTTAGGACGAAACCATAAACCGAGGTCAAGTAAGCGAACATACGCAGAAGAATCTTACCCACACGTTAAAAGCCATTCCGCTTTTCGGAAGAGTAGGCTATTGTGTGCCTGTGGGAATGGATGGTAAATTTGACATAGTACATACACACGAATACTGGATGTAGAACAGCAACTGAGTGCTTATTCCATTATCCTCGAAAATTAAAGAAATGAAAACACACACACACACACACACACACACACACACACACCACACACCACACACACACACACACACACACACACACACACACCACACACACACACAACACATGTCTGTTTGCGCTACATCTTTTGGGGGAAACAAACCAAGTACAAAAAAAATTAAAACGTATTTTTCAGGAAAGTGGGAGGCACCGTGGTCGAGTGGTTTAGGCGGTCAACTCGTGATCCAGAGGTCGCGGGTTCGATCCCCGCTCGGCTCGGTGTTGTGTCCTTGGGAAAGACACTTTACTCCTATTTTCCTCACTCCACCCAGGTGTACAAGTGGGTACCAGCTCTGCTGGGGAAGTATCTGGCGACAGACTAGCGTCCTGTCACAGGGGTGGTGAAAAACCATCAGTTCGCTTAACGCTACAGAAACCGGGATAAGCTCCGGCTCTATGGGCCTTCTGGCTCGAAAGAACATACTTTCAGGAAAGTCCAGATTTAAGATGAAGAAAAACGAAGAATTATGGCATAGTCTTCATAGAGTATTGTGAAGTCATCCACATTGTATGATTCCCGTATCATTTGTGTCTTTGGATCTTTCTTTTTTTCATTTTCATACCACTTTTAGTCACGGCAGATTAATAATAATAATAATAATGAATAGCATTTATATAGCACATTTCTCAAAGCAATGACTCAATGCGCTTTCATACCATGCGCATCTATACACATGCACACACAGCACATAATAACGACAACAACAACAACAACAACAATGATAATGAGCATTTCTAAAGCGCAAATAAATTAACCAGAGATACCTATCGCACTGTAGAGGCACACACTTGCGTCCGGGCACACACTAGCAGGGCAATTAACAGTACACTCAAGAGAAAAGGCACTAGCAATAACATAACTAACAAACAAACAAAAACCCATAACCAACAGCCAGGCATGCACATGAAGTAGCCTACAGTGTGACAAACGGCGACCGTCAAGACAAGCACAATATATTAACTAGCTAAGAAATACATTAAAGAGATGTGTCTTCAATGAAGACTTAAACTGGATAAAGTGGGAGCATGTCTGACGGCTGGTGGCAGAGAGTTCCAGATCGTGGGCGCAGCAACACCAAAAGATCTACGACCTGCGGTTTTGAGGTTGTAATGGGGTACAACAAGCAAGTTATCATTCGAAGACCGCAGGGTTCTAGTTGTGGTGCGTGATTTCAAGGCAGCTGACAGAGATGGAGCAAGCGAGCCTTCAGAGTGACGGTATGCCAAGACCGCAACTTTGTACTGACAGCGTGCCCTTACTGGTAACCAATGAAGCTCCCTAAGCATGGGAGTCACATGGTCCCTTTTGCTCTTTCCAAGGATGAGCCTGGCAGCAGAGTTCTGAATTCGCTGCAGGCGTGTAAACTGGTCATCACTTATACCGATAAAACAGGAGTTGCAATAGTCCAGTCGCGACAAGACGGTCGCTGAAACAAGCTTGATCACTGCATCACGAGGCAAGAATTTCTTAATGTGTGCAATACGGCGCAGCTCTAGAAAGCATGAAATTCGGGCTGCTCTCCCCTGACTTTTTGCTTTCCAGGCAAGCACGTTATCTTTATACCATCGATCCTTACTCTCTTTGGTGCAGATTTCAGAGTATTAAAATCACTGAAATATGGGAAGACTGAAAGTAACGAATCCATCCCTGAAGACTTCTAGAAGCATGGCGTTGGTGTAATTATCAGCATATTAACTGTCATTAACTGCATACTCTGCATCAGGTAGTGACTTGATTTGTGGATTCATTTACTAATTGCCCTTCTTGCCAAGAAAGGAGAACCTCCATCAATGGGATATACTTCAGCACTAAAGTGTTATCAAGCATTCTAACCAAGTACTGTTCCAAACTATTCTGAATAGATTATAGCCTGAACGAACGGATACCATTCTTGCTAAAGAGTAATATGGATTCTGATAGGTAGGAGTACCATAGAGGAGATCTAAAATATGTGTACCCTCTGGTAAAAGAAGGAAAAAAAACAACCTTAACATTATAGGGAATTCTGCTGCTTTTTTCATATGAAAAAAAGCGTCTGAGTTAGTCTAGCGCGAAAGACTATAAGTAAAGATCAAGACACATGATGTTAGGCAGAATATTATTAACTGCATCCAGCAACTTTATTCCAAAGCAGCCAGTGCAGTACTAGCATATCGTGTTTATAGAGAGTGGTTCCATGCTTCTATTAAATGAATTTAGTAGAGCGACCTTCTAATTTCCACTCTTTTCAAGACATTCCTGGAACACATTATAAAACTGCACTTGAAAATCGCAGGGCAGGTAAAATTGGCAGAAAAGCCACCACAAGCTATTGCTCTGCAGACAAGTATTGATGGTTTGGCAGGCAGTTAAAAATAAAATGATTCAGCTTAACAAAATACTGGACAAATCACCAGAAAATAATTTTAAAAATCAACAAATGAAAGCCAAACTGCTTGCCAGCACAGCTTCACAACTTTACCTACGACTGATGGAGATATCCGTGAGAAAAGGCTAAGAAATGATCAGCAGTTTTGCTTACTTAGAGCCTACCTACCAGCAGTACTGAGGCGCTCAAACCAAAAGTCCTCTCGAGTGTTGCAAAAGCAGCAACAGCATTGTGCAGACTGAAGCATATAATAATGAGAGGACAAGGATTTCTCTTTAAAACACACACACACAAAATACTTCTACACGCATGGTTATACTTCTTCTTGCTGTAAGCCATAGAGGCATAAACACTGACAGCAGATCTACAAGGAAGAGCTTTAACTATGAAAATGAGAGGTGCTATCAAATAATAACCATTATTAAGATTCATTCAACATGTGGCCAATGAAAAAATGCAGGAGATCATCAGATAGTCTAGTGGTTTGTAGGAAGATCTGCTGGCATCAGTTCAAAAAGAAAGTTATATTGGTATGGCCGTGTAGTCAGATCCAGTAACCTCGCTGAAAAAAGGATCTCCAGGGAGTAATTCAGGAAGGAATATGGTGGGGTAGGCAGTGGAAATGGCGAGTAACATTGTGGTTTGGACTAGAAAATAGCTTGTGGGGATTCAGACTTTGGCACATAACGGTCATGAACATCGCTATAGAGATTCAAACTTTGGCACATAACGGTCATGAACATGACTATAGAGATTTTGACTTTGGCACATGCACACAATGGTCATGGAAACCACTGTAGACACTCAGACGTTGTCAAATAATGATCATGATAATCACTGTAGAGACTAAGACTTTGTCACACAATGCTCATGGACATCACAGTGGAGACTTAAACGTTGTCACATAATGGTCATGGACATCACTGTGGAGACTTAAACTTTGTCACATAATGGTCATGGACATCACAGTGGAGACTTAAACTTTGTCACGTAATGGTTATGGACATCACAGTGGAGACTTGAACTTTGTCACATAATGGTCATGGACATCACTGTGGAGACTCAAACTTTGTCACATAATGGTCATGGACTTCACAGTGGGGACTTGAACTTTCTTAAACTTTGTCACGTAATGGTCATAAACATCACATTCGAGACATAATCTTTGTCATGTAATGGTCATTAACATCAATGTGGAGACTTAAACTTTGTCACATAATGGTCACTGTGGAGACTCAAACGCCGACACATAACTGACAGAAATGGAGGAATGTAGTAAACAACTCTCTAGCGCGGTACCTTAAATGATTCTTAAGAAAGTAAAGAAAGAAGAAAAAGAAAAAGCAATAAAGTGTATCTGTCTGCATAGTAGAGACGGCAGCTTGCAAATAACAGTGAATGTAATTAAACTATGTATAATCATTAACTAATAAATATTTCAAAAGTATGAACGGGATTTTATATGATTGAGAAGATTATTAAATAACCAATTGGAATATCGGCTTACTGTGGAGTTAACATCAGTTCCGACTTCATTTCCTCAAAAGTCCTTCGAGTGAGACTATAAACCGAGGTCCCGTATGCAAATGAACGCAGAACATCTTGCGCACACGTTAAAACCCGTTCCACTTTTCGAAAGAGTAGGCAATTGTGTGCCAGTAGGAACGGATAACAAAATTTAGAAAACTGCTTACTCACGCGGACTGGATGTAAAAAAGCACATGAGCTCTTATTCCATTATCCTCGAAGTTGTTTTTTTTGTAACAGATATTGTTTGATGAGGTTATCAAGCATAATTTTTTATGTTAGAAAACATAAAGTGTTGTTTGCGATACAAATATAAAAAATAATGATAGTTTTTTGCTGCTTTGCAAAACAACATTATTAATTATTCGTTTAACTGAATTTCAGTATTTCAGAAAAAAGAAAATATAATAACCAGGTAGTTCATGAAACGATCATTAGCCTACATAGGCGCACCTGTTACTGATATTCGGATTGTGTTC
>CM054144.1:29218819-29226319 GCA_028751875.1 Rapana venosa
ACCATTCAAAATCAAGAAGACACAATAAGCATACGTTATCATTTAGGAAAAGTGCTGCTTTATCTTGGGGTGAGTGGAAGTAGTGTGCGCATAAAATATGCCTATGCATGTAAAACTGTTTGATGTCGGAGGTTTTGAAACGTTTACATCATGTATCATGTATATTACACTGTGATATGTTTCATTGTGTTTGTTGTATGATTTTATTTCGGCCAACTGGAATTCGTCACTTCAAGGTAAAAAGATAAATAAAGTTGTGAGTCTCAGAAAGACTCTCTGTCTCTGTCTCTGTCTCTGTCTCTGTCTCTCTCTCTCTCTCTCTCTCTCTCTCTCTCTCTCTCTCTCTCTCTCTCTCTCTCTCTCTTCTCTCTCCAACGATTTGTTGAAATCTCATTTAAAAAATCAGATATGAAGTAGCTACAAAGAAATACTTGTCCTATTGCAATTACTCACACAGATAATTATATCTTTGACATAGTCAATTGGCAACAACATAGAAAACTGTTCACACACAAAATTAATAATCACAGACATTAATCTCTTTTTACAATTGGTAATTAGTTCTGAAACAATGGATGATCACAGAAAAAATTATGCTTAAACAGATAATGATTCATAACCCAATTGTGTCACACAGATAACAATTCGTCACACAAGATGATTTCTAAGATCACCCAGACAGCCACAATCCACACAACTCTGCCTACCAGCTCCTTCTCTCTGGAGACCTGACGGTGTCAGGCTTAACACTCCCCCTCACCCCAAGACAGCAGGCTGGACAGACCCGTGACACCCAGTAATGAAGGAGATGGCAATGCACTGACATCTGACACCACATCTGGGAGACGGGATAGCCTAGTGGTCAGAACATTGTGCTCGCAATCTGACAACCCGGGTTCGATTCCCATTCAAGGGGATATTTTCCCCTGGAGTTAACATCAGTGCCGACTCCACTCTCCCCAAAAGTCCTTCGGAGGAGACTATAAACCGAGGCGCTGTGTGCGAACGCACGCAGAACATCTTGCGCACACGTTAAATCCTGTTCCGCTTTTCATAAGAGTAGGCCATTGTGGGCCGGTGGGAACAGATGACAAAATTTACAAAAATCGCATACACACGGGGACTGGATGTAAAAAAGCACATACGCGCTTATCCCATTATCCTCGATATAAAAGAATAAAATAAATAAAATAAAATAAAATAAAACATCTGCTCCTGTGTGTGAGAGAGAGCCTGGCACAAGAATAGGACCACTGCTGCAGCAATCTCTGATCCACCTGTGAGGGAGGGGGACATACAATACTCCTTAGGGAATGTCTTCTTCAGTGTGGGTCAGGTCACGGAAACCTTCCATGTGATTCAGGGAAATAGGCCTTTAAGGCGCCTGAACAAAAAATCAATTTGCTGTTATCAGATGCACATGCAAACACACAGGCAGAGTGTATGCAAGCGTGTGTAAGTTCGTATAGACATGATTGCATGCTTTTATACATGCACACACATGAACAAACACATTCACAAAGAAGTTAAGTGATCATTTGTGTGTGTGTGACGGTAAGACCAGTGTGATGGCAGATGACAGTCAAAGCGTTTTCTTCACACACCCGTGTCTGTATCATCCTTGACAAATTATGAAACCCAGCCAACTTATATTTTCATAGGCAGGTTGATATGCATGCTCTCTCTCTCTCTCTCTCTCTCTCTCTCTCTCTCTCTCTCTCTCTCTCTCTCTCTCTCTCTCTCTCTCTCTCTCTCCTCTCTCTCTCTCTCTCTCTCTCTCTCTCTCTCTCTCTCTCTCTCTCTCTCTCCTCTCTCTCTCTCTCTCTTCAAATATTGATTAGATATACATACATAAACAGTAACAAAGATATAGATTGTACCCTTAACAAATTACAGAAATATATTTGTAGTGTACACAATTGGAGAGAAACAATTATTAGTCACAGATAAGTGGTCACACACACACAAAAATTTAATAGTTATATATATCAATCAGTTCTGAATCAATGATTGGTCACAGAGATGATAAATCTGAAACAGATAATGAATTTTGCCACACAGATAACAAATCGTCACACAAGATGATTTCTAAGATCACCCAGACAGCCACAATCCACACAACTCTGTCTAACAGCTTCTTCTCTCTGGAGACCTGACGGTGTCAGGCTTTCATACCCCCCACCCCTCTTCACTCCAAGACAGCAGGCTGGACAGACCCGTGACACCCAGTAATGAAGGAGATGGCAATGCACTGACATCTGACACCACATCTGGGAGACGGGATAGCCTAGTGGTCAGAACATTGCGCTCGCAATCTGACAACCCGGGTTCGATTCCCGTTCAAGGGGATATTTTCCCCAGAGTTAACATCAGTGCCGACTCCACTCTCCCCAAAAGTCCTTCGAAGGAGACTATAAACCGAGGCCCCGTGTGCGAACGCACGCAGAACATCTTGCGCACACGTTAAATCCTGTTCCGCTTTTCATAAGAGTAGGCCATTGTGTGCCGGTGGGAACAGATGACAAAATTTACAAAAATCGCATACACACGGGGACTGGATGTAAAAAAGCACATAAGTGCTTATTCCATTATCATCGATATATAAGAATGAAATAAATAAAATAAAATAAAATAAAACATCTGCTCCTGTGTGTAAGAGAGAGCCTGGCCACAAGAATAGGACCACTGCTGCAGCAATCTCTGATCCACCTGTGAGGGAGGGGGACATGCAATACTCCTTAGGGAATGTCTTCTTCAGTGTGGGTCAGGTCACGGAAACCTTCCATGAGATTCAGGGAAATAGGCCCTTAAGGCGCCTGAACAAAAAATGAATTTGCTGTTATCAGATGCACATGCAAACACACAGGCAGAGAGTATGCAAGCATATGTGAGTTCGTACAGACATGATTGCATGCTTTTATACATGCACACACATGAACAAACACATTCACAAAGAAGTTAAGTGATCATTTGTGTGTGTGAAGGTAAAACCAGTGTGATGGCAGATGACAGTCAAAGCGTTTTCTTCACACATCCGTGTCTGTATCATCCTTGACAAATTATGAAACACAGCCAATTTTTTTCTCATAGACAGGTTGATATGCTCTCTCTCTCTCTCTCTCTCTCTCTCTCTCTCTCTCTCTCTCTCTCTCTCTCTCTCTCTCTCTCTCTCTCTCTCTCTCTCTCTCTCTCTCTCTTTTCATCTCTCTTCAAATATTGATTAGATATACATATATAAACAGTAACAAAGATAATTATAGATTGTACCCCCCAAAAAAATTACAGAGATATATTTGTGGTGTAGACAATTGGAAAGAAATAATCATTAGTAACAGATAAGTGGTCACGCAAAAAGTATTTCTAAATAGTCGTATATATGATTCTTTATTAAAAAAAATATCAATTAATTCTGAATCAATGATTGGTCTCAGAGATGATAAGTTTTAAACAGATAATGAATGTTGCCACACAGATAACAATTCTTCACACAATATAATCTGTAACATCACCCAGATAGCCACAATCCACACAACTCTGCCTAACAGCTTCTTCTCTCTGGAGACCTGACGGTGTCAGGCCTTAATACTCCCCCTCACCCCAAGACAGCAGGCTGGACAGACCCGTGACACCCAGTAATGAAGGAGATGGCAATGCACTGACATCTGACACCACATCTGCTCCTGTGTGTGTGTGTGAGAGAGAGAGAGAGAGAGAGAGAGAGAGAGAGAGAGAGAGAGAGAGAGAGAGAGAGAGAGAGAGAGAGAGAGCGTGGCCAGGAGGACCGGACCACTGCTGCAGCAATCTCTGATCCACCTGTGAGGGAGGGGACATGCAATACCCCTTAGGGAATGTCTTCTTCAGTGTGGGTCAGGTCACGGAAACCTTCCATGTGATTCAGGGAAATAGGCCCTTAAGGCGCCTGAACAAAAAATCAATTTGCTGTTATCAGATGCACATGCAAACACACATGCAGAGAGTATGCAAGCATGTGTGAGTTCCTACAGACACGATTGTATGATTTTAGACATGCACACAAATGCACAAACATATGCACAAATAAGTTAAGTGATCATTTGTGTGTGTAAAGGTAAGACCGGTATGATGGCAGATGACAGTCAAAGCGTTTCCTTCACACATCCGTGTCTGTATCATCCTTGAAAAATTATGAAACACAGCCAACTTAAATTTTCATAGGCAGGTTGATATGCATGCTCTCTCTCTCTCTCTCTCTCTCTCTCTCTCTCTCTCTCTCTCTCTATCTCTCTCTCTCTCTCTCTCTCTCTCTCTCTCACTGTCTGTCTGTCTCTCCCTCTTTTGTTTTTGCCAGAGGGCTGGATGTAAAAGAGCAACTACAGCTTATTCGATTACCCTCTTTGCATAAAAAGTGTTCAAGTTTTCAAGTTTTTCAAGTTTTTGTGGGTTTTTTTTCTCTCTCTCTCTGTTCAAATATTGATTAGATATACATATATAAACAGTAACAAATATATAGATTGTACCCTTAAAAAATTACAGAGATATATTTGTAGAGTAGACAATTGGAAAGAAATAATTATTAGTAACCGATAAGTGGTCACGCAAAAAGTATTTCTAAATAGTCGTATATATGATTCTTTATTTAAAAAAATATCAATTAATTCTGAATCAATGATTGGTCAGAGAGATGATAAGTTTTAAACAGATAATGAATGTTGCCACACAGATAACAATTCGTCACACAAGATGATTTCTAAGATCACACAAACAGCCACAATCCACACAACTCTGCCTAACAGCGTATTCTCTCTGGAGACCTGACGGTGTCAGGCCTTAACACTCCCCCTCACCCTAAGACAGCAGGCTGGACAGACCCGTGACACCCAGTAATGAAGGAGATGGCAATGCACTGACATCTGACACCACATCTGCTCCTGAGAGAGAGAGAGAGAGCCAGGCCAGGAGGACTGGACCATCGCTGCAGCAATCTCTGATCCACCTGTGAGGGAGGGGGACATGCAATACTCCTTAGGGAATGTCTTCTTCAGTGTGGGTCAGGTCACGGAAACCTTCCATGTGATTCAGGGAAATAGGCCCTTAAGGCGCTTGAACAAAAAATCAATTTGCTGTTATCAGATGCACATGCAAACACACAGGCAAAGAGTATGCAAGCATGGGTGAGTTCGTACAGACATGATTGCATGCTTTTATACATGCACACACATGAACAAACACATTCACAAAGAAGTTAAGTGATCATTTGTGTGTGTGTGTGACGGTAAGACCAGTGTGATGGCAGATGACAGTCAAAGTGTTTTCTTCACACACCTGAGTCTGTATCATCCTTGACAAATTATGAAACCCAGCATACTTATCTTTTCATAGGCAGGTTGATATGCTCTCTCTCTCTCTCTCTCTCTCTCTCTCTCTCTCTCTCTCTCTCTCTCTCTCTCTCTCTCTCTCTCTCCTCTCTCTCTCTCTCTCTCTTTCTCTCTCTCTCTCACTGTTGTCTGTCTCTCCCTCTTTTGTTTTTGCCAGAGGGCTGGATGTAAAAGAGCAACTACAGCTTATTCGATTACCCTCTTTGAATAAAAAGTTTTCAAGTTTTTAAAGTTTCTCTCTCTCTCTCTCTCACTGTTCAAATATTGATTAGATATATATATATTTATATATAAACAGTAACACATATATAGAATGTACCCTTAAAAAATTATAGAGATATATTTGTAGAGTAGACAATTGGAAAAAAAAATTATTAGTAACAGTTAAGTGGTCACACTAAAAAGTATTTCTTAATAGTCGTATACATGATTCTTTTTAAAAATATCATTTAGTTCTGAATCAATGATTGGTCACAGAGATACTAAGTTTTAAACAGATAAGGAATTTTGCCACACAGATAATTCGTCACACAAGGTGATTTCTAAGATCACCAGACAGCCACAATCCACACAACTCTGCCTAACAGCGTATTCTCTCTGGAGACCTGACGGTGTCAGGCCTTAACACTCCCCCTCACCCCAAGACAGCAGGCTGGACAGACCCATGGCACCCAGTAATGAAGGAGATGGCAATGCACTGACATCTGACACCACATCTGCTCCTGAGAGAAGAGAGAGAGAGAGAGAGAGAGAGAGAGAGAGAGCCAGGCCAGGAGGACTGGACCACTGCTGCAGCAATCTCTGATCCACCTGTGAGGGAGGGGGACATGCAATACTCCTTAGGGAATGTCTTCTTCAGTGTGGGTCAGGTCACAGAAACCTTCCATGTGATTCAGGAAAATAGGCCCTTAAGGTGCCTGAAAAGCTTTGCTGTTATCGGGTACACATGCAAACACACAGGCAGAAATCGTGTTTTTGTTTGTATACCCACGATTGCATGCATGCATCCACACATGTTCAGATCCTAACACACACACATACACACACATCACTTATTTGTGTTATGTGTAGACAGATCCATATAATGAGCCCTTAAAATGATTTCTCTTGTTGTTGTTTTTTTTATCACGCAATGAAATCATGTTTTTCTTGAATAAAAATGTTTTTATCGGAAGTGACATCCAACCTAAGACTGACCGAAAAGAATGGTTTGTGGACAATAAAGTTTGCCAATTGTGAGAGACAAATGGCTGTAAGATGTTGAATGCAAATTTCTGTCCTCTAGTGGGTTACACCTTTTGGTCAACATGACCCCATTAATTAAGTCCTTTGACAGTAATGTAACTGAGCTTCCGTCTATCTGATCCCAATCGTGAAGAATTGTAAGGAAGTGTGTGTGTGTGTGTGTGTGTGTGTGTGTGTGCATGCCTGCGTGCCTGTTTGCCAACTTGCGATTGGCGGACACCCCGTGCACGCCTACATAATGCGTGCAAGGCTGTGGTCAAAAGAAAGCCAAAATGAAGTATGAAATAAAACCACCTAGGGCCCCATATGTTCCCACCATGACAATCAGAAGATTATTGAAAGGATTTTCTCAGCGTGACAGGCTTCTGGTAGTCAGCCCCTTTATCGGCTTTCACAGTGAGGGTTCTGCCTTATGCACCAGGGTTCTTTGGGCTTTAGGGAAGATTTCAGGGTTACTACACCAGTTGAGGCAACACTCAGATGTTATGGACAGTGGGAGGCTTGTTTTGCACTGAGGTTTAAAATGTTGTTGTAAGCACACACGCTCTAAATGTAGAACACAATGTGAAGTACCTACTTTAATAACAACAAAAGAAATATAACCAGGCATTATTTGTAGTGTGCATTTTTTGGTTGTTTGTTTTTGCTGTTTTTTTAAATTTGTTTGTTTATTTGTTGTGGGTGGTGCTGTTTCATCTTCTGTGACGTCCCTTTTCTGCTGTCCCCACGCGGCCTATTTCCATTTTTCCACTCCAGCCATATACTCAGGCTTATCACGACAAAAAAATCCTCCGGATCAGAGGTCCATAGGGAGCTAGTTAATGCTAGGCTGCGGTTGGGCTACGAGCTAGAAGGGTCCTGCCCTACTGTTGGGTTACTTTGATGGTATCCAGTAGTACTT
>CM054144.1:29233819-29261319 GCA_028751875.1 Rapana venosa
AGGGGGAAATGATCAGCCAATAAGCAATGTGGTATGGAATAGAAATGAAGATCGCTTTAAATTATAAAAGCTATGAAGGAAACAATAAAAGATAGAAATAGTTTGCTTGAAAGAGGTCTATAGTGAAGGCAAAAACTGCCTATTGCAATTTTATGAGACACAATCAACCAGCCACCTAGCCAACTAATCAACCAACACTCTCTCTCTCTCTCTCTCTCTCTCTCTCTCTCTCTCTCTCTCTCTCTCTCTCTCTCTCTCTCTCTCTCTACTCTTTTCTCACTCTCTCTCTCTCTCTCCTCTCTCTCTTCTCTCTCCCCCCCTCACTCTCTCTCTCTCTCTCTTCTCTCTCTCTCTCTCTCTCCTCTCTCTCTCTCCTCTCTCTCTCTCTCTCTCTCTCTCTCTCTCTCTTTCGCTTTTCTCCTTCCCAATTCAAGCAGCACCTAAGCCATTTCTCCTTCCCAATTCAAGCAGCACCTAAACCATTAACCTGTGTAAACTATGACAGAGTTCATTGCACGAGTTAACCCTTCATATCAAACTAGCCGCATGGCAATTCATCTTCAGGCTGTAGACGAAACTCACACTAGTTGATGCTAGTGCATTGCAAACACAACATCGCTGCCGTGTTCCCCTTCAAGGAAACAATCATTAACTAAACCCCGCACCTCATCACATCCTCTTCATCCATAAATCCTTCAGCTCCCTATTTTCAATCAACGCAAATGTTTATTTTCTTAACAGATCGACACTGGATCAATTCTTGAGAACAGCAGAAAGCTTTCAAGATTGGACATAATGTAGCATGCTGTGAAACCAAAAATTGCGCAGTGAAATTTCAGGAAGCAAGCGCGCGCGCACACACACACACACACACACACTCACACACACACAAACACACAAATAACAAAAGTAGGCAAACATACGAGGGAAAATGATCAGCCTCTAAGTGGTGTGGTGCAAAACAGACAGGAAGATTACTTTAGATACTAAAAGCCAACAAACAAACAACAAGGGATAGAAATAATTTTATTATAAGTGGCCTAATGTTAAAGCCAAAATTTGTCAATAGCAAATTTAGCAGACACAACTATTCAACCAGCCAGTCAACCAACCAACCAACCACCTAACCCAACAACTAACAGACCAAACAGTAAACAAACAAACAAACAACAAAACAAGCAAACCAACACACTCTTGCTGAAACAAAAGTCCAAAGAAGACAGGAAACTTCACACATGTAATCACGCTACTGAGATCACTCGTGAAGTGGACAACCTTCTTCTTCTTTCTTCTTCTTCTTCTTCTTCTTCTTCTTCTTCTTCTCTTCTTCTTCTTCTTTTCTTCTTCTTCTTTCCCTTCTTCTTCTTCTTCTTCTTCTTTTTTCTTCTTCTTCTTCTTCTTCTTCTTCTTCTTCTTCTTCTTCTTCTTTTTCTTTCCCTTCTTCTTCTTCTTCTTTCCCTTCTTCTTCTTCTTCTTCTTCTTCTTCTTCTTCTTCTTTCTTCTTCTTCTTCTTCTTCTTCTTCTTCTTCTTCTTTCCCTTCTTCTTCTTCTTCTTCTTCTTCTTCTTCTTCTTCTTCTTTTCTTCTTCTTCAGTGTTGTGTTACTAGGTAAGATGCACAGTACCTGGACTTTCCCTGTGCTTGTGACTCTGCTGGAGGTCTGTCCACTGACCTCAGCTGACACGTTCCTACTTCAGAGCAGCTCAGAACCAATCTAGCCTGTGACCACTCCTGCTGAAGAAAACAGAGAACTAGTCTTATCATCGTCAATCTTGTTTTCGTAAGAGTAGGCCATTGCGTGCCGGTGGGAACAGATGACAGAATTGACAAAAGCGCATACACACGGGGACTAGGCACATGAGTGCTTATTCCATTATCCTCGAAATAAAAGAAAAAAATAAAATAAATTAAATTAAATAAATGGATGTAAAAAAGCACATAAGTGCTTATTCCATTATCCTCGATATAAAAGAATAAAATAAATAAATAAAATGAATATTTAAAAACCGCGCTGAACATCCTTTGCCTGTGCTGCGCTCGTAACACCTGTTGGCTATGCCCACCCTGACACAGGACATGTTCCCCATCAAGAAAACACTCGAAAGTACGTGGCGCGGAGGTGTGACTATGGGATCTACTCTTGACCCAAGAGAGTAAGAGATCTGTGTAGAGCAGAGTGGACGGCCGATCCACACACTGTGTCCACTGTCACTGCTGTATCTCCTAAAGTTCTTCAGCAGCAACGCCCGCCACTTTATTGGTAAAGGTTGTAATAAAGTAGTACTTCAGTATTATCATTAATACATTGCTGTTCTTAGATAGATGTTTTGATGAAAACAAGCAAATGTATTACTTATTAAATGTACCATCTTGAAATAAAACTTTTACTTGACTTGACAAGGGCCACAAAGGAAGTGATTTCCATTTAAGTGGCACAAAAAACAAAACTGTCCACTCTATCGAAACAGGGTCTGCTGTGTAACTTTGTTATTCTTTTTTTTTCTGTTAACACTTTATTTGCTTTTTTGTTTGTTCTTTTCTTTTTGTTTGTTTGGGTTGTTGTTTTGGGGGAAGAGTGGGATGGGAAGGCTCTTTGTGCGTTTGTTCCTGAGTCCATACTTGTGTATGTCTATGCCTTTAGCGTTTTGCTTTCTGCCAGTCTGTGTGTCCTGCCTGTGAAACACTGCGTAAAGCTGAAGACAGAAAGATGGAGGGGGATGATTGTGGAGTCATCCCTGGTGTCCCTGGGGTCGAGAAGACTGCAAAATCTATAACATAATGTAATATGTCTGCATGTCTGTCCGTCTGTGTGTGTGTTTGATGTCAGCTAACCTCTCTCTCTCTCTCTCTCTCTCTCTCTCTCTCTCCCCCCCCTCTCTCTCTCTCTCTTTTTCTCTCTCTCTCTCCTTTTCTCACATCATTCACAATTTACCTATACAGCACCTGGAGTAGTACGCCTTATTCAAGTTCGGTGTTTATTTTTTCAAAATTGCCGTAAAATGATGAAGCACTTAACTGATTTATAAAGACCTTTAGTCAAAATTTTTTTAAAAAGCTAAAGCCACAGGATTATTCTCATCGAATCTCCCGCTCCCCTCCCCACCCTACCCCTACCCCTCTCACACACACACACACACACACACACACACACACACACACACACACACACACACACACACCAACAAAATCACCGATTTGTACCATTCAATAGGACAGTTAGCTTCTTCCCTCCCACTTCACCCACCACACCCACCCACCCACCCAGCTTTCCTGACCACCCCCCCCCCCTCCCTTTTCCTTCCCCTCGATAAACGTGCCCCCTTCCCCTCTCTTTTTGTTTGCTGACCACAAAGATTTCCGTTCCTAATGATCGACCCAGGGACAGTTGTGGCGAACAGCAAAAAGCTCTTAAGACTTTTCGCAGTAAGTGGCGTTATTACTGCCAAACACAGAATGATAAACTGCGATCACAGCAGATACAGGCAGCACTGAGAAGAAAGAAGACAAGGGGGCTGGGAGGAGAAAAACAACAACAATACAAAACAAAACTAAGACA
Source organism: Rapana venosa (assembly GCA_028751875.1). NCBI lineage: Eukaryota > Metazoa > Mollusca > Gastropoda > Neogastropoda > Muricidae > Rapana > Rapana venosa. The sequence goes on from CM054144.1 coordinate 29,237,375, forward strand.
CCAACAATAATAATACCAGCAATATTGAGAACAAGAACGAAAATAACAGTGGGGCAGGAGGACCTGCAGTAATAACTGCAGGAGGAGTAGTAACAACAACAATAATTGTAACAATCGAAAACTTGCAGCGAAAGTTGTTTCTCTCTCTCTCTCTCTCTCTCTCTCTCTCTCTCCTCTCTCTTCTCTCTCTCTCTCTCTCCCCTCTCTCTCCTCTCTCTCTCTCTCTCTCTCTCTCTCTCTCTCTCTTTCTCTCTTCTCTCTCTCTCTCTCTCTCTCTCTCTCCTCTCTTCTCCTCTCTCTCTTCTCTCTTCTTAATTATTTATTCATGTGTCTACTTTCTTACTTATCTTGTGCACTTATTCATTTGCTTACTTTTCTATCTGTTGATGTCTCTTGTCTTTCCATTCTGTCTCTTTCTGCTTCTTTTCTATCTCTCTCTTTGTTTGTATGTCTGTCTGTCTGTCTGCCTCTGTCTCTGTCTCTACCTCTCCAGTCTCAACTTTTCAACTTGGGCATTAAAAATCACGACGCATGTTTTATGTTTTTATGATAAACTCATGTTTAATCCACCACAGTTTGAAAACAATTGTAAAATAGCTATCCGCCCCCTCTCACTCACTCATACTCTCTCACGCAGACACACAGACAGACAGACCCACACACACCACAAAACACACACAAACACACACACACACACACACACCACCAACCACCACCACCCACACCACACCACAACACAACACAACACAACACACACCAAAACAAAGAGCCAGATGACAATCACTCCAGGGGCAAAACACACTACTGCTCCGTTCAGAAAGTTCTGAGAGAGAGCAAACACAACCTGCAAACATGTCTTCCTTTCTACCCTCCCCCCTCTCCCTCCCTCCCTCCCTCCCCCTTCTAACCACCCCTCCCCTTCCCCCTTCCCCCTTCCTCTTCCATCCCCCAGCATCTCTCCTGCCAAGCAACCAGCTTGCAGAAGATAAGGGTTGGAATCAATAGCAAGGAACAAGAAAAGGCTTTAAAGACCGGGCAGTATCTGACACTGTCAAATGCCCAAATCATAGAGTGCAAAAACACAGGCCTGTTGCAGAGGGGAGGAGAGGAGGAAGAGGAGGCAGAGGAGGAGGAGGAGGAGGACAGAGAGACAGATGGTCAGAGGAGGAAGAGGAGGCAGAGGAGGAGGAGGACACAGAGAGACAGATGGTCAGCTCGGAGTTGCAGACACGGGGCACCGGAAACGATATCAGACGAGGTTCCAGAGAACGATGTGGGCATGCTGCTCACTTCTGATACAAAGTTGCTACAATCTTTGCCCTGTGTTGTTGTTTAGTGAGTAGGTTAGAAGAAGATGGTGGTGGCTGAACGGTTTAACACGAGAGTTTTGTCATATGTTAAATAACCTGAAATATGAATTTAGGATGGACAATCAGGATTGTTTTTTTCTGTCTGATATGAGTGAAAGTGTTAAAGTTGGTAACTAAGAACACGGTTGTTTTTAACGATTCTGGTTTTGGGTTTTATCTCATGTTATGTGTGGCTGATGTGGTTTTCACCACAACGCGGTGCCCGTTCTTGGTTGACCCTTAAGGTTGGCCAGGGCTTTGAGACAAGGAGCGACAGTAGAGTTGGTTTTATAACCTGTTTTCATCTGTATATAGCTGCACAGTTTTAATCTGAGATTTAAAATTTTACGAGGTGATAGCCCTGATATTGCCTCTGTGGTCAGCCGGGCTATAAACATCAGAATTGGATTGGATTGGAGGATGGAAATTCCGGCTGCCATTGGTTAGTTAAGGATTTGGAGTGGGGGGTGAGGGTTGTTAGAATCTTCCAAATGAACTCATTGTATGACCAGCTAGCCTCACTGTTTTCTTGTATAAATGCAAGCTGACGCTCAATAATACATGCTGAAGAGTCCCATTTATTCATTCCTGTGTTTAATACGATGCAAAAACACGAACATAATTATTGACATCTTTTGAAGCTTCAATAATGCATTAGATTCGAGTTGACCAAACTAGCTGTTCAACGGATCTCAGAGCAGACGCGGTGTACAAGATGGACATGTTATGTACACAAATCTTTCTTGGAGGTTGGGGCGGGCGACTGAATGGTGAAAACAAAACAAAAATATCGTTATAAAAAATCCTTCACAAACAAAATTACACATATCTTCTATCAACGCTTACTCATTCAGTTTCTGACCGGTTTATTTATCATTTTTATTATCATCATTATTTTATTTCGAAGATAATGAAATAAGCACCCATGTGCTTTTTATATCTAATCCCCGTGTGTATGCAGTTTTGTAAAATTTTGTCATCCGCTCCCACCGGCACACAATGGCCTACTCTTCCAAAAAGCGGAACGGGTTTTAACGTGTCTGCAAGAAGTTCTGCGTGCGTTCACACACGGGGCCTCGGTTTTCTCATCCGAAGGACTTTTGGGAGGAGTGGAGTCTGCACTGAAGTTAACTCCAAAGAAAAAATCTTCTTTAACGAGATTCGAACCCGGGTCAGCAGATCACGAGAGCATCACTCTAACCACCAAGCTATCCCGCTTAGTCGTCAGGAGAACTAAGCAGCTGCAGCAGATCTTGGAGGGATCTGTATTATGATTTTTAAACGGGCTGCTTACCTTAGCTGCTGTGGCATGTGGAGTTGTGTTGGTTTCTGAACGTCTGTAATCAAGTCTGCTGCTGGCACCCTGGCTTCTTCTTCGTCATCGTGCAGCGCTCAGACAGCAACTACTGTTCTCTGTCAGATGAGCGAAAATGCGTTGCGCCGTTAAGCCCCTGACAAGTCAGGCCCAGCGCATCAGACGTCGATGTAAACTGATTTTGTTTGCATCTCTCGACAGTAATCAATCTAGATATAACAATAAACATAACGGTCTTTTTCTATAAAAAAAAATCTCAGCCAAATTTGATTCCAAGTTTAATGGTTCTAGGATAAAAGAGCATTTCACTGATTTCTATCACTCTCTTCTGACAACAATCTGTAAGATCACAAACTAGTTTGTTTTGTTTTTTTATTAAAAGAAAGACGCGTTGTTGCTTTTGTTCTAATGTGAGAGAACCTCCTACTTATATTATTATTCCTCCTTCCCTCCCTCGGCCCCAATCCCAACAACCAGCTTGCAGAGATAAATGCTGGATCAATATCAGGGAACAAGGAAAGGCTTTAAAGACAGGGTATAAACCATGGACACAAAGACACGGAAGCGACAGTGGGATATGTGAAAATCATACATTATTCCGAGTCGAGCAGGGAGGCAAGAGGACACAAGCAGAAAAGCCAGGGAATAAAAGAAATGAAAGAGATGGATACAGGAGGTTACGCCGTGCATTTTACATACAGACCGGGCAATGTGAACACTCCCACCGACATATGCGTGAACACACACACAGACACAGAGAAATAGACACACAAACATAGACATAGACGCACTGACACAAAGACGTGCAGACACAGACACACAAACACACACAGACGACACAAACAGACAGATAGATAGATAGATAGACACATACTCATACACACACACTAACATACAAACATATACACACGCGCGCACATACACGTATAAATTCACTCACTCACATAATTTCTCTCTCTCTTTCTCGCTCTCTCTCTCTCACTATTTTACTCACTCACACACACGCACGCACGCACGCACACACACACACACACACACACACACACGCACTCTTGTAACTGTTGAAGAGGTTAGTGCAAAATCACAGCCGGCCTTTTATATTAAAGATGGATATGTTCTTCAGTTGGTGTTAGGCAACGTCCTTTAAACCAAAACTAAACTTCAAAAATAAATGAACATCTTCATTGATTTCCAGAAATCAGAGCAAAGTGTTGACAAACCTGTTACAAAAAAACCCCACCCAACAACAACAGAAAGCTAAGTTTATTTGTCCATTTAGACGGTAGTTTAGATGCAACACACCTGCAACAGAAAGCGAGAAGTGCGGGTTTGATCTACGTTTGTGCTAAAACGTTCCCCTTACGTACTAGACCTTAAGTGATAGTCTGAATGCTACTCTTTCGAATGAGACGGTAGACCGAGGTTCCGTGTGCAACACACACTCAGCACACAGAAGAGAACCCGCGCACATAAGAATGTTTTTCCAGAGAAAATTATGTGGGGAAAAATCCACTCTGATAGGAAAACAAATACACTTGCAAACAGAACAACATACAAAAATGGGTGGCGCTACTTTTGTGGCGAGGTGTTCTCCCCGGAGAGAGCAGTTCAAATTTCTCGCAGTTCAGTACTAAGAAACAAATGCACAAAAATGAAATATTTGACAGTGAGTTACGAGCAAATTCTCAAAATTAAATTAGATGCTTGAACCATTTTCGTTTCGTTTTGCTATAACCAACTTTAAACAGAGAGAAGTTTACACACGCAAAAGAACAACTAAACTAAAGAGGGTATGAGTAAACTAAAAAAAAAAAAATAGCGGCAAATTTAATGGTGAAGGCACATTCATTTTATATAGAGTATAACTGATATCTATTTTTTTTTAAAACCTGTAAAATTAAAATGGTTGTATTTCTTGACACATAACTATTTCTTTTAGTCTCTGTGTTAACAAGATTTGGAATAATCTTGAAGGGAATGGGAAGAACTTCTCAAAATTAATGTACTGCAGAAACCAAGAGAGCTTTCATTTCAATTTGCCACAAGCAGCTGTTACGCTAGGCAAGACCCAGCCACCTTTTCTGATTGTTCTCATATCTTAGGGAAACAATATCGTTCGTTTTGGTCTTTTTGTCTGGTTCTTTGCTCTTTGTTTACAACAGCGTCAATTTTAGCATGCATCCCAGCTTAGTTTATCGTTAAGACTAATTACATGCTTTACGTGGAAAGAAGTGACCTGAACTTCATCATCAGTAATTTGCCATTATTGCCAACGTCTCGCGTTTTCGTTCGGTTGTATCGTCGTCGTCATCGTCGTCGTCGTCGTCGTCATCATCATCATCATCATTGAAATCGTTGTCGTCATGATCATCACCATCATCATCATCATCATCATCATCATCATCATCATCATCATCATCATCATCATCATCATCATCATTAGCAGCAGCACCACCACCACCACCGCTACTACCTCTCAGCACCACCACCACCATCATAACCATCATCATCATCATTAGCACTTGCAGCAGTAGCGATAACAGCTTCAGCAGTATTGTCCTCAACCTGGTCATTATCATCATTATTGACGTTATCAACTTTATCTTCACTGTCTCTTCCTCTTACTTCCCTTCCTCCTCCTGTTTTTATCATCATCATCATAATTATCAGCAGCAGCAGCAGCAGCAGTAATAACAGAAGCTACCACACCACCACCACCACATCATCATCATCATGGTGGATCGGTGGTCTAGAGGTAACGCGCCTGTCTAGAAAGCGAAAAGTCCGGGTCTGAAGTGTGCGGCGGTTCGTACCCCGTTTGGACCGGAAATTTTTCCCCCATCCATTAGACCATGAGTGGTGGTCTGGGCGCTAGTCTTTCGGATGAGACGATAAACCGAGGTCCCGTGTGTTACACGTAATTATTTAGCGCACGTAAAAAACCCCACGGCAACAAGAGAGTTGTCCCTGGCAAAATTCTTAGAAAAAAGCCACTCTGATAGGGAAACAAATACAGCTGCAGGGAAAAAAAAAAAAAAAAAAAAAAAAAAGGGTGAAAGGGTGGCGCAGCGCTAAGTAGCGACGCGTTCTCCCGCTCTCCCCGGGGAGAGCAGCCCGAATTTCAACTTAAAGTGGTATGAAATAAAATCTGAGCGCTTTGATTTGTTGCTTTACAAGATTCAGCGCTATATAAATTCCATACATTATTATTATTATTATTATCATCATCATCATCATCATCATCATCATCATCATAGTCGTCGTCGTCGTCGTCGTCGTCATCGTCAGAGTTGTCGTTGTCACCATCATAATCGTCATCATTTCACCCCTTTTTCCTCCTTTTCATTCTCCTCCTCCTCTTCTTCCTCCTCCTCCTGCTCCTCCTCCTCCTCTTCATCCTCCTCCTCCTCATCATCATCATCCTCCTCCTCATCATCATCCTCATCATCTTCATCATCATGTCACTGCCAGATTGCTATGTTTTGATCGCGGCGGTATATGTGTGCGCAGGCTGTCTGTAACAGTGTAGCTGTGTAACAAGGCAGCAGCACATGGAGGGGTGGGGTGGGGTGGGGTGGGGGGGGGTGGGGGGGGGGAAGCGAGGGAGGGGGAGGGGGTGAAGGGATGAAAGACTAGGGGTGGGGGTGTGGGGGGGGGGGTAGGGGAGGGGTGGCTGTTCAAACAGTGGGCAGCAGCAGACAGCAGACAGCGGGCTAGTCTAGGGGTAGTGGAGGGGCCAGACACACTGTCGGGCTCTCTGAATGACTGAGCAAACTTTGCGCACGTGGCCCTTGTTCCGTTGTTGACGTTATGTAACACAGCTTTATCTCTCTTTCTCTCTCTGTTTTCCCTGTCTCTGTCTCTCTCTCTGTCTCTCTGTATCTGTTTCTGTCTCTGTCTCTCAGTATCTGTCTCTGTCTCTCTCTGTCCCTCTCTGTCTCTTGTCTCTCGCTCTGTCTCTGTCTCCCTCTGTCTCTGTCTCTATCTCTCACTCTCGCTCTGTGAAACTGTCTTTGTCTTGTTTGTCTATCTGTCTGTTTCTTTTTCTGTGTCTTTGTCTCTGTCTGTCTTTCTGTCTCTTTCTTTCTCTATATATCGCTCTCTTTCTTTCACGGACACCACACACACACACACACACACACACACACACACACACACACACACACACACACACACACACACACACACACACACACACACACACACACACAACACACACACAAACACACACACACATCTTTCTATAAAATCCATTTTTAAAACTCTGATACTGGCGACAAATAGCAGTGTATTTTAGGTGTGTGTGTATGTGTGTGCCTGTGTGCGCGTGTGTATGTGCATGCATGTGTGTTTGTGTGTGTGCCTGTATGTATATATATATATATACATATATATATATATATATATTGTGTGTGTGTGTGTGTGTGTGTGTGTGTGTGTGTGTGTGTATGCATCTGTGTATGTGTATTCCTGCGTGTGTATGTGTGTGTGTGCGTGTGTATTTATGCGTATGTGTGTGCTTATGTGCGTTTGTGTGTGCATCTGTGCGTCTGTGTGCATCTGTGCGTCTGTGTGCGTGTGTGTGTGCCTGTGCGCGCGCGTGCGTGCGCATGTTTGTGTCTCTGCTGTGTATGTGTCTGGGTCTGTGAGTGAAGTGAAATAAAAACACCCAATTCTCTTTTAACGTTTCGTGGTTTCGCTAGCACTATCTCCATAGTATTGTCTGAGCTCTCAAGCTAACTTGTTGTGTGCCGCTGTATTCCATCACCCCATACAGAAATCGGGTGACTGCTTTCCTCTGTACTGTTATCTCTATCTACGGTGTATTGATTTTCTCTTGGATTAAATTTGGTCAGGTTTTTTTGTTCTGTGTTGGCGTGTTTGTTTACTTTTCTTCTTTTTTTTGCAATCTTTTATTTTGCTGTCTTTACTTCGAGTAAGCACTAAATCCAGTGTGTATGTGTATGTGTGTGTGTGTGTGTGTGTGTGTGTGTGTGTGTGCTTGAAAACTACTTTCATCCAAAAGAAGACAAGAAGGAACCTATACTTTTTCATCGTTTCCCACGCCAGTAGTATAACCATCTTTCTTGTTTCTTTTTTTTTTTGTCTCACAAGAACGTACATTACTATTATCAACACGACCACTTTGAAGTCTACTACAAAGAAAGAACAGGTTTCAATACTGTAATAGTTTTGAAGGAGATTGCAAATATTTGGTAAAGAGTATATACATATATATATATATAACTTTATGAATTTCAGTGTTAGGGCTTTTTTTCTTTGGGGAGGGGGGTGGGGAAGGGGGTAGGTGTGTGTGTGTGTGGGGGGGGGGGGTGTAGGAGGGAGTGTGGGTCTTTTTGTTTTGAAGTCAGAGCATGGCTCAAAGGGTTGCCCATAGAAGAGATGGAGCACTAGGGTAGTATAGGACAAAGCGCAGTGATCAAATGGTTGGTTAAACAAGCCGTCATTATCACAAAGGCCCCGGATCGATATCACGGCCTTTTGTTCACTTCCACCTGACAGACTCGTTCTCTCTGTCTGTCCGTTTGTCTGTCTGTCTGTCTGTCTGTCTGTGTCTCTGTGTGTCTCTGTCTCTGTCTCTTTGTATCTCTGTCTCTCTGTCTCTTTCTCTCTCTCTCTCTCTGTGTCTCTGTCTCTGCATTCTCTCCTTCTGTGACCTCTAGTAGGTCTGTTTGTCTTGGTATTCCGTATGTGTGTGTGAATGCGTGTGTGTGCGTGCGTGCGTGCGCGCTCGCCGTGTGTTATTGTTTTTATCTTTATTTAAAATCTTTATTACAATGATTATGATTAAGCACTCATGTGAGTTGTTTTTGTTTTATTTACATCCAAAGTCTGCATGCATGCGGTTTTGTAAATATTGTCATCTTTCCCACAAGCACACAATGGCTTACTCTCCCGCAATATAGATCAGCTTTTAGCGTGTGTTTAAGATGTTATGCCTTCGGTGGCGCATATGACCTCGGTTTATAGTCTCATCTGAAGGATTTTATGGGAGTGAAGTCGTCCTGATGTTAACTCCAGTGGAAACTTCCCCTTGATCATTCAGCTATGTTGGTGGCTTACACCAGGGCCATCAGATCAGGAGTGCAACGTTGTAACCGCCAGGCTATGTGTGTGTGCAATGTGTGTGTGTGTGTGTGTACGCGCGCATGCATTGTGTGTATGTGTGTGTAGGAGTGCACGTGAGCTAATAAAAGACATTGAGTACTTGTGAGAAACATAAACTGAGAGAGCCATACCACTATCTTTAAACCCCTTAACCCAATTCTCCCATGCGCTACCTAGCTACCAAATCTCTCAGCTATAACTACTTCCTGCTATTCAAGACACGCAAAACTGGTCATTGGATCGATATTTCTGCCACCAGTGTTTAGACTAGACAAGTCATTGATTTTTCTGAGAACCGCTTTTTTTGGGTGGATAATTGAATAACAGCAATGCTTGGTTGTGTTCAGGAGTGGCAGCCACCAATGGAGCTTGATTAACAAGTGGTGGTGTATGTGTGCCTGTGGTGACAAAGCAGAACAGGGAGGTGGTTAACCATGCTGACATTTATTCAGACAGCGACGCCCTTCAGATATTATTGGTTCACTTATACACGGTCCACCTGATCTTAGGATGGTCCTCACTCCAGAAACGCTTTCTCTGACTGGGTGTATTGACGATAAAACATCAGCCCTGTATGCTGTGTCAGCCATGACAAGGGGAGCAGGAAGTGAGTTTTAGCCACAAACAAAGGGACGTGACGCCGGCAGTGTTGACAGAGAACTCACACAGCTGGGAACATGTTTCTAAAGCACGGCCAGCTGCAATCTGTTTGGTTGTTTCTGAATTATGTATGGGACTGTATTGGGTCCAGAAAAACGGGGCTTTTAATCATTCTCTACATTTTGACTTGAATAACGATTTGTGCAAAAAGGTACTTACCATGACCGGATCTGTTGAGCAAACGTGTTTAAGTAAATATGCTTATGTAAAAGTAGAAAACTTATTATAAAGCGCAGGTAATTTTTCAGTTTGTGTTTATGCTTGTTCCCCATCATCATCATCCCATAACTCAGGCTTGTTTTTGAATATTCATAACATTTAATGAGAACTTTTGTGTACACGGTTGCTTTCAAATTTGCTATCTCTAGAAAGTAAAGAAAATGTACTCATTTAAAAGGATGTATCATACTTCTTGTTCCATTCATTTGGTTCACCAGTCTGAGAATTTTTCAAGCCATCTTTAATATAGAACACAGACAAAAGAAGGCTGAACAGCTGTGGGATTATTTTCTTTTCCTTAAGGCAAACAAATTAGTCACAAGGTTACACATCAACACGTTGAAAATTTTGGAGATCCCACACGCAAAGACATGTTCACACAGGCTTGCTAATGCATACACATGCCCACATGCATGACTTTATAATTTTGTTTTAATGCACACACACATCAGAAGAAAAGAGAAGAGAAGAGGAGAGAGAGAGACAGACAGACAGACACACAGACACATAGACAGAGACAGACACACAGACAGAGAGCAGGGCAGAAACATATTCATATAGCTAGACTTACAGACCAGCAAACGTGCAGACATCCATACAATCAAATCAAATGAACAATTATGCAATGACTGGCCACAGAGGAACATAAATAAATACCCCCCTCCCCCCTTCCAAAACAAAATAGAGAAAAGCATATGCCCATAAAGAATCAAGTATGCTTGAGGCCAAACACAGTCAATAATGGCACACAGGCCCTTTCCCCTGTAGCCAAATGTAAAATATAGCCTTTATGCCTAAGTGCTTAATCAAATCTCCTTTGATAGTGATCGGGTTTTTCCCTTCTTTATTTACACAGTGCACTGCTGTGGGGGCACACACACATGCGCATGCACGCACATACACACATGCGCATGCGCACACAACACACTCACGCACTCACACACGTACACATGAGCACACACACGTGCACTCACACACATGCGCACGTGCACACACACACACAGCATACTCACATGTATACATACACACGCGCGCGTACACAAACATACACGGGGATGAACACTCACATGCACTAACACACACACATACACACATACGCTCCGCGCGCGCGGGCGAACACACACACACACACATGCGCGCGCGCACGCACAACACACACACTCACACACACACACACACACACACACACAGGTATCGAAGCAGAAGCGCTTGCACGAACACATTATAGATGGCAGAAAATGAGTTAATCTCAACAAAGAAACGTGATGTTGGTCGTGTTGACAGAGATCTTTAACCCCTAGGAAATTGTTTTTAATCTTCAGTTGCGATCCCTTTTTGTCCCTTTACTGTGGAATGATAGTGTTTAAAATCATGTTTTCAATAATGATCTATTCTGCCTAGAAAGTATGTTTCGATGATTTGGGGTAAACATGATTTCTTGAATGATAGTGTTTGACTACTGAAGTTTGAGCCAATGTTCTGACTTTGAAATAAAATATTGATGAGTTAAATCATCGGTGGTGGAAGCAATTGATACATTTGCGTTTATATGCTGCTTTGTGGCTCCTGAGACTATTTTGATAAGAGTTATTGCTGATAAAATGATTAGTTTAGATTGTTTGCAAATGTGTGTGAGAGAGAGAGAGAGAGTGAGAGAGAGAGTTGACTTGGGTTTTTTTTTTAGAATAGAATAAACATGACAACTGCCATTTTTACATCCAGTCAGCAATAACAAAAATAACATTACAATAAAAAAAGTCCATAACAAAGAAATACAAAGAAACAATGAGAAGGGTGCTCAAACTCCAGTCTGTAAGTAATAATTATACAATCATATAAGTTTCTACATAATTTGTAAAAAGCTGAAGTAAAATAGAAAAGAGAGAGAGAAGAGAGAGAGAGAGAGAGAGAGAGAGAGAGAGAGAGAGAGACAGACAGACAGACAGACAGACAGACAGGCACAAACAGACACAAACAGACAGACAGACAGACTGAACAGATACATACAGACAGACAGACAGACAGAGAGATCACTTTTTCACTGTATAATCAGAACCCCCTTACACTAACACCAGCAAATAAAGCCTTAGCTACCATCCATCTCAACGCCCATCGCTTCCCATCCTAAGCCCAACACACTGGTCAGTAAGTCAGTCAGTCAGTCAGCCAGTCAGGCAGCTTTTTGCCCACAAGAATCAAGACCAGAGGAGTGATTGATTGATTTGGGTTGTTTTTCTGCCACACACTTCTGATAATTAATGACCAGCAACCCTTCCCTTTGTTGTGTTCAGGGTGGTTAGTGACCAGTGGAGCTTGATTAACTAGCTGTGTTTGCCGACTTGCGCTGGTGGTGACAGAGGAGACCCTGGAGGTAATGAAGCACGCCGACATTTGATCAAGTAGCCATGCCCTTCAGACATTGCTCCAGCTACACCCGTCCCCTTCCCCGTCCACTTGCTTCCTGACTAGGGATTGTCCTCGCTCCAGGAATTCCCCCTATGGGGATGCCAGGATCTGTCTGTATAAATAGCATCCCCACCTTCTGGAAATTCTGTGCTGGGACTTACCTTTTTTTCTCTCTCTATTTTTTGTTGTATCGTTCCTTTTTTTTTTACTTTCACCTCCTTCTTTGTCTATGTTCTGTCTTCTTGGTTCATTGTTCTGCGCTTTTTTTTTCCAATAGGAAGACTTAAAAGATAACTTTTCTTTCCCATGCCAAAGTTGGATGCACTGGGCCTGACTTGTCAGGTGCTTAATGGCAGCACAACGTATATGCCACATAACATGACCTCTCATATCACAGACAGCAATAGTTACTGTCTGAGCGTTTGACAACGAAGAAGAAGAAGAGGATAGGAACGTCAGAAACTATCTCTGACAGGATGCAGTGATGTTAAACATCAGCCCTGTGTGTTGTGTGTCAGCCATTACAGGGACAGGAAGTGGGCTATACCCAAAAAAACAAAGGGACGTGATGCCGGCAGTGTTGACAGAGAACTAACATTTCTTGGAAGGTGTTTTTCTTAGGTATTGATTTGTAGAAAACAGTATTGAGAAATAATGAATGTGTGTGAGTGTAAATGCAGCCAGTACTTTTACTGAAGTGTAAGAATAGTGCAAGCAATAGTGCAGGAGTGTAGTGACCCCGCATGCATTTAGTGGGTTTTTTCGTGTTTTTGTTTTATTGCTTTAGCATCACCAAGTAGCATATGCATACTTTTTTCTTATACAAGCTGTCCCATGACTCTCTTTATTATTGTTAGTGCTCCTTTTAAAATGGAAAGCAAAAAGTGTGATCACTTATAATAGCTGTAAATTTGTCATAAATTCACTTGATTCAGCCAGTCTCAGGAACTGCACCACCAGCTGAAATTTGGAAGGGAAACAAAACAAATCTAGAATTATGTTTCCTCCTTTGAAAACCTGCCCCTTCCCCCCCCCCCCCCCCCCCTAAAAAAATGTCCTACGGAAATATCAACGCTTTAGAAGTTTGGATCTCTCTCTCTCTCTCTCTCTCTCTCTCTCTCTCTCTCTCTCTCTCTCTCTCTCTCTCTCTCTCTCTCTCTCTCTCTCTCTCTCTCTCTCTCTCACACACACACGCCTCAAACACAGACTAGCAAACAAACTGTACCATAGTGCCAGCAGGGTTCAGTCATAGTAAAACTAGTGCAAACTGAGAATTACACCCTCAGTGAAAGCCTTTCACTGCATGCATTTGTAAGAGAGAGAGAGAGAGAGAGAGAGAGAGAGAGAGAGAGAGAGAGAGAGAGAGAGAGAGAGAGAGAGAGAGAGAGGGAGGGAGAGAGAGAGAGAGAGGGAGAGAGAGAGAGAGAGGGAGGGAGAGAGAGAGCGAGAGAGAGAGAGAGAGAGAGAGAGAGAGAGAGAGAGAGAGAGAGAGAGAGAGAGAGAGCAACTAAGACATTCGCAGAAGCCAAAATTTAAAAATAAAAGAAAGAAAAAGGGAAAGAAAAGACGAAAGGAAGGAAGAAAGACAGGCAAGCAGATATAGAGACAGACAGGTAGTGATGGAAATAGAGACCAAACAGGCCAAATACAGAGAGGGTTCTGAGTATTGTGTTTCCTTCACGTTACCTATTCGACTTTGGGTGAGTGTTATCAAACAATTATGAAACAGGATCTAGGGGGACGGGGTAGCCTTTCCCTCGTCATCTGACGGCTTGGATCGAGCCACCACCGAGGCACCCTTTAAGGGGATTTTTTGCCCTGGAGTCAACAACAGTACCAACTCCACTCTCCCCAAAAGTTCTTCGGATGAGACTATTAACCAAGGTCCCATGTGCGAACTCACACAGAATATATTGCATGCCCGTTAAAATCCAGTTATGCTTTTCAAAAGATCAAGCCTTGGCATAGGAACGGATGAACATTTTGTAAAAAAAAAAAAGTTAAAACACGCATGCACACTGATGTATTTAAACATCATCCCAGATGTTTGAATGCGGCTATATTAATGGTGTACAAAAATGATTTCATATGCAAACTTTCTTCATTGGTAAACCTTAGAGCTTCAGCTGAGGAACAAAAAAGTGAACAAAGTATCTCATCTTCATTTTACTTTCTGCTCAATACACGAATTTGCCATGTAGATCAACAGATTGATGTCCTTTCCATAACATTTGACTTTTAGAATTGGACAACGATTGAATTATATGCTACCACATGCCTCTACACATCAACTGTTATCAATGTTCACATATGATTCAGGCTTGAAAGGGACCACAACTGGCAAATAGTGTGATTCATTGTACGCCAGCCTATTGTACCGTGGCAGAGGAGAAAAGGAGGTGATTAACCATACCGACATTTCAGTCAGAAACCTGCATCAATCAGCTACTGGTGCAACCAGGCATGCCCACCTAGCTCTGACCTAGGATTATCTCTATTCTAAAACATTTAACATACTCTCTCTCTCTCTCACTCTCTGACTAAATGGATTGCTAATAACCACCATCCCCTGTATATTGTTTTGTCAGCCATTGCAGGGACAGGAAGTGAGTTATAGCTCAAAACAAAGGGAGATAATGCTATCAGTGTTGACAGAGAACTTTCACCCTTGGGAGCATGCTTCAAGCCACCAGATGCATCCCATGCAGCCCCCCCCCCCTCTCTCTCTCTCTCTAAAACTGCAGGAGTATGTTGATCCATATCGTTTCCTAAACCTCTAATCTTCCCTTCAAATTTGCCTTTGTTAATGATTTGTGTGTAAAAAGGGAGAATGAGCGATTGTGTTTGATAACAGAACTCTTAGCCAATATTGTCCTTCCGATAAAATGGCGGAAGGTCTTACCAGCGGTAATGAAAGAGATAAACGAGCCTGCATCCATCTGTTTGCGTTACGGTATTAAAGAGAAGCTGTGTTAGGAATTATTGATGATAATGTGGGCACGCAATACTTTAGTGTGTGTGCGTGTGTGTGTGTGTGTGTGTGTGTGTGTGTGCGTGCGTGTGTGAGAGTATGTGTGTGTGTTGGGGGGGGAGGGGGTAGACAATCAAGAGAGAGAGAAAGAAGCGATGCAAATTCTTCATTCATATTGATACATTTTCTGTTTTCTTCTTATTTTTCAACTTTCTTATCTTCTGTGACGTTCCTGTCCTGCTGTTCCCACACCGCTCATTTCAATTTCTCCACCCAAGCTTTAACCATTCTGTTGCATTCACATGGTCAGAAGTCCACAGGAAGCCAATCAATGTCAGGTTGTCATAGGGTTACCATGCCAGGGGGGCCCTGCACTGCTGCTGGGTTACCTTGGTGGCGTTCAGTGGTTCCTGTTATGAACTAAGATATTCAGGATACCACCTACTGACGACAGTGAAAGCTCAGTCGTGGAGGTTGAGATGCCCACTGGGGTAGCGATCACCACAACGTTCTTCGCACAACCCTCTCCCATAAACCTCAAACCCCCAAAACCCCAGACACAAACTCCCTACAGGCACATAAATGTGCAGTTAAAACTGACGCTGAGGTCACAATGAGACCAGAACAACCAGGGCCATGTAATCAGAAATGATGTTTTGTCATTGCACGATGATCAATGATGACGAGGATGATGATATCTAAAGGTACTGTTACAGAAGTGCTTGTGTTGTGAAACTTCTTGACCGGGCTGCACTTTACGCTTCTTATCATAACATATCTCGACGTCATCCATCCCCAAGTGATACAGAAACTTGCAGTGCTGGACAGGTAAGTTGAGCAATATTCTCAAAACTTGCAGTGGATAAAACTCAACTGTGCCGTCCCAGTCTTCCCAATGAGCCCTTAGCAAACTTGCTCATGGTAGGAACCGGCCGGAGTCCCCCAAAAAATATGTATGGCTCTCATGGGATTTGAACCCGTGACCGTCCAGTCCTTGATGCAAGGCTGGAACTGTTGTGCCAAGGCGGATGGTTACTGAGCTATTTTCTCTTCCTGAACAGAAAACAAAATAATAGGTAGATGGATAGACAAACATACATACAAACAGATAGATAGATAGACAGACAAACAGACAGATAGACAGACAGATACACAGACAGATAGACAGACAGATAGACAGACTGACAGACAGATAGACAGGCAGGTAAAAAGATCATCAAGCATATGGATAAACCTGTTAACCTATAAAGTATGTACCCAAGTACTCAAAAGAAATAACCCCCCTCCCCAAGACAGATTGACAACTATAGTGTTCAGCTAAGAAAGCAAAACCAGTTCCTCTTTGATATTGATCAGCACTGGCTGCCTCCCCTTATTGCCTACTTAGATAGGAACTAGTAGAGCTCTCTCTCTCTCTCTCTCTCTCTCTCTCTCTCTCTCTCTCTCTCTCTCTCTCTCTCTCTCTCTCTCTCTGTCAGTTTGTCTGTTTCTTTCTTTGCTTGTCTGATCTTCTTCTTCTTATTTCTCACGAGAGAGAGAGAAAGAGAAAGAAAGAAAGAAAGAAAGAAAGAAAAAGAGATTGGGAGATAGAGAGGTAGAGATAGATAGATAGATAGATAGATAGATAGATAGATAGATAAATAGATAGATATAGATAGATAGATAGATAGAGAGAGAGAGAGGGCACAGAGAGAGAGACAGACAGAAAGATATATTTTCTTTTCAGAGAGGGAGACACACAGACAAATACAGAAGCAAAAACAAACAGACAGAGAGACAGAGAGAGAGAGACAGAGAGAGAGATTTTGCATGCTTTCAGTGTCAAACACTTTTGACACTAGTGGTGAGTACTATAAAAGCAATATCCCAATGATCCAGTGCTCTCCGTTGAACAGGGACACCTATAGGTCCCTAGTTAACTGGCTTCTTTTGCCACTCAAGTTCAGACATGGCTTGTGATTCATCTGTTTGGTTCACCCATCACATCAGATCAATAGTCTGCAGCATCTGTTTGTCTTCAGGCTTTCGTGAGACCACTGAGGCATGGTGAATAGCCTAATTAGTTGTACACTGGCAGTGACAGAACAGAACAGGGAGGTAATTAACCATACTGACAATCGTTTCTCTTCGGCTCTGCATTTAATGCCTGCAAGGCCGTTTATAGATTTTTTTTAATCTGACAACATATTCCAGACGTGGATAGTGATTAATTTTGTTGGGTACACTCCTCATGTTCATCAATACTCTGCAGCATTTGTTTGTCTTCAGGGATGGTAGAGACCACTGAGGCATGGTGAATGGCCCACTGAAGGTGACAGAGCAGAATGGGGAGATAATTGACCGTACTGACATTGATTCAGGCAGCACTGCCCTTCAGGCTACTGATTCAACCATACACGTTCACCTGAGTGTAGCTGAGGGTTGTCCTCACTCCAGAAGCACTCTGTGACAGGATGCAGTGACGATAATCATCAGCCCCGTGTGTTGTGTCAGCCATTACAGGCACAGGAAGTGAGTTAGCCACAACCAAAGGGACGTGATGCTGGAAGTGTTGACAGAGAACTCACTCGACTGGGAAGGGGTTTCAAGCTGGCAGCTGTGATCTGTTTGATCCTAGCAATGTGAGAATGTGTTGGCTTAAACAATGTTGCCAGCTTTTAGTGTTTCTTCCAAGTTTTTCTTGGTAATGACTTGTGTGAAAATATTGTTTTCGTTGTTTTTGTCTTGACTTCATCAGCAACATCTCCATGGAAATAAAATAAAGAAGACACCCACATACATGTATGCACGCACACATTCCTTTCCCCTCCACTCTGCATTTCACACCTGTAAGTCCCTTTATAGATATTTTTGCAACATTATTTCAGCCATGGGTAGTGACTGATTTTGTTGGGTACACTCCTCATGTTCATCAATACTCTGCAGCATTTGTTTGTCTTCAGGGATGGTAGAGACCACTGAGGCATGGTGAATGGCCTACTGAAGGTGACAAAGCAGAATGGGGAGGCAATTGACCATGCTGACATTGATTCAGGAAGCACTGCCCTTCAGGCTACTGATTCAACCATACACGTTCACCTGAGTGTAGCTGAGGGTTGTCCTCACTCCAGAAGCACTCTGTGACAGGATGCAGTGACGATAATCATCAGCCCCGTGTGTTGTGTCAGCCATTACAGGCACAGGAAGTGAGCTAGCCACAACCAAAGGGACGTGATGCTGGAAGTGTTGACAGAGAACTCACACGACTGGGAAGGGGTTTCAGGTCGGCAGCTGTATTCTGTTTGATCCTAGCAATGTGAGAATGTGTTGGCTTCAACAATGTCATCAGCTTTTAGTGTTTCTTCCAAGTTTTTCTTGGCAATGACTTGTGTGAAAATATTGTTTTCGTTGTTTTTGTCTTGACTTCATCAGCAACATCTCCATGGAAATAAAATAAAGAAGACACCCACATACATGCATGCACGCACACATTCCTTTCCCCTCTACTCTGCATTTCACACCTGTAAGTCCCTTTATAGATATTTTTTGCAACATTATTTCAGCTATGGGTAGTGATTGATTTTGTTGGGTACACTCCTCATGTTCATCAATACTCTGCAGCATTTGTTTGTCTTCAGGGATGGTAGAGACCACTGAGGCATGGTGAATGGCCCACTGAAGGTGACAAAGCAGAATGGGGAGATAATTGACCGTACTGACATTGATTCAGGCAGCACTGCCCTTCAGGCTGCTGATTCAACCATACACGTTCACCTGAGTGTAGCTGAGGGTTGTCCTCACTCCAGAAGCACTCTGTGACATGATGCAGTGACGATAATCATCAGCCCCGTGTGTTGTGTCAGCCATTGCAGGCACAGGAAGTGAGTTAGCCACAACCAAAGGGACGTGATGCTGGAAGTGTTGACAGAGAACTCACACGACTGGGAAGGGGTTTCAAGCTGGCAGCTGTATTCTGTTTGATCCTAGCGATGTGAGAATGTGTTGGCTTCAACAATGCTGCCAGCTTTTAGTGTTTCTTCTAAGGGTTTTGATTTTGGTAATGGCTTGTGTGAAATGGTATTTTGATTGGTTGAATGTGTGTTTTGACTATGGAACAAATATTTTCAAGGAAATGAAATAAAGAAGTGTATTGAGCTAAAGTTGTACTTGTGCAAAGGGTCAGTGAGCTTGCGTGGCTGTGTTTGCCATCTGGTGTCACAAATGTTATATGATTTATTATGATTGTCCTTCATATTCATCTAAAATAAATAGCTCAGGCAAATCCAGTCTTACCTTTCATTTGAACACGCACATCTGCATACACACACATCACACACACACACACACACACACACACACACACACACACACACACACACACACACACACACACACACACACACACACAAACAAGTACATCTATCCTCTTCTCTAGATAGGGTTTAACACCTCTAGGTCAGTTTATAGATTTCTTTGCTTCTGTATTTTCAGACTTAGGTAGTGATTGATTTTGGGGGCTCAATCCTCATATACATCAATAGTCTGTGGCAATTATTTGTCTTCAGGTGTGCCAGAGACCACTGCAGCATGGTGAATTACCCAGTTAACTTGTGTGTTGGTAGTGACAGAGCACAAGTGAGAGGTAATTAGCCATACTGGCATTTATTCAGACAGCAAAACCTTTCATGCGCAGGTTCAACCAAGTATACCTTCCTGACTCTAATAGAAGATTGTCCTCACTCCAGAAACTCTCTGATTGTATGTAGTTACCATAAACATCAGTCTTTTATGTTCTGTATGCCGTTACAGGGGGAGGAAGTGGGTTAGCCAAAACAAAGAGTTATTATGCTGAATGTGTTGACAGAGAACTCAGACTTTGAGGAAGGTGTTTCAAGCCAGCAGCTGCATTCTGTTTGATCCTAGCAGAGTTAGAATGTATTGAACTACACGATGTTCTTATCTGTAAGTGCTTTCTTATTTTGTTTTTGGTGTGGACTTTTGCAAAATAGGTATTTCGATTGATTGAGTCTGTGTTTTGACTGAAATATCAAACTTTCTACTGATATGAAAAGACGGAAGGTACCTAAAGCTTGTAGTGCAAAGGATTAATGAGCTTGCGTGGTTCTGCTTGCTTTATGGTTTCACAAAGATTATGTGAATTTTTTATTATATAGTTTTACATATATGGGACTATAAAAATGTATACTCAAATAATGGTGTTGTGAACTCTTGTCAACATGCACATGAATACACACACACACACACACACACAAACACACACATAAATACATGCACACACACACACACACACACACACACACACACACACACACACACACACACACACACACACACACGTGTCCATTAGGTCTCCAGAGTGCTTAAGGCATGTGGTAGTTAAAAGCTAACCAGGACTAATGATAGCAGGCAGTTTCCTAAGAGGCTGATCCTCTGATGTCATTCTCTGCTCTAGCACCCCAATCAATTCTGCTTTGACATTGATCACACACCCTCCTAACCTTCCTATTCTTTGGATGCATTAGTTCATATGGACACACACACACACACACATGCACACACACACGCACGCATGCACACACGTACACGCCTTTGTGACTATAAACCGAGGCCCTGTGTGCGAACGCATGCAGAACATCTTGGGCACACGTTAAATCCTGTTCCGCTTTTCGAAAGAGTAGGCCATTGTGTGCCGGTGGGAACTGATGACAAAATTTACAAAACCGCATACATATGGGGACTGGATGTAAAAAAGCACATGAGTGCTTATTCCATTATCCTCGCGAAAAAAAAAGTCATCCCCCCAAAAATTGTCAATTGCCTTAACACACATGCACACAAAAGCACACACACATGCATGCACATACACACACACACACACAACGTACACAGAGACACACACTAACACAAAAACATACACTTACAGAGACAGACACACACAAAATTACACACACATACACACATACACACAGCACACGTACACAAACACACACAAACTCACACACATACACACAACACAGACAACGCACACACATGCACACAAATATTCAAATACACACAAGTGCACACATACATACACACAAACACACAAACACACACACACAACACACAACACACAAACACATATATGTGCACCTGCCCATTAGGTCTCCAGTGTGCTTAAGGCATGTGATAGCTAAAAGCTAACCAAGGCTACTGATAGCAGGCAGTTTCCTAAGAGGAGAAGTCTCTGATGTCATTCTCTGCTCTAACACCACAATCAATCCTGCTTTGACATTATTCACACCTCTCCTAACCTTCCTACCCTTTATGGATTTTGAGGCATTAGTTCACACACACATACACTTATACACACACAAGCAAGCAAATACACAGACACGCACTCACACAGACACACACACAAACACACACACGCACGCACACGCACATGCACACACACAAACACTAACACAGATGCACACATACAAGCACACACATGCACACAAACACACACACACACACACAAAACATACACACAGACACACACAAGCACAAAACATACACGTACAGAGACAGACACATACAAAATTACACAGACATACACACACACACCACACACACACACACACACACACACACACACACACATACACAAGCACACACAAGCACATACATACACACACACAACACACACACATACACAAAAATAGAGGTAGGAGGGTGCTGTTTTGTGGAGACATTTGTAACAGAGAGTACTGATCTTATAGTTTATTCTTTGTGGCACAGGCAGCCAGTGGAGAGATCGCAAGAGAGGGGTAATGTGCTCAGATTTTTTCTTTCTGAGGACTAGTCGAGCTGCAGAGTTTTGAATACGTTGAAGGGAGTGGATAGATGATGCTGGCAGACCAGCCAAAAGAGAATTGCAATAGTCCAGACGTGAAAGAATGAGAGATGCCACGAGTTTTGATGCTGGGTCTGTGGGCAGGTATTTTCGAATGGCACTAATACGCCGTAATTGATAGAAGCAGGACTGGCAGGTCTGGGTGATGAATTTTTGCATAGAGTGTGTTGTCAATAATGACCCCTAGATACTTTACAGCAGTGGATAGAGGGACTGATGCATTGCCAAATTCTATTGAAGCTGTTGTAATGGAAGAGAGTTTGTTTTTGGTCCCTACAATCATGGCTTCAGTTTTATCAGCGTTTAGTTGTAACTTGCTCTCTATCATCCAGTTTTGGATATCTTGAAAGCAGTAGGCCATATTCATCAAGAGGGAAGGCAGATTTTCAGGAGTGTCACTGCTTAGAATCTGAGAGTCATCTGCATAAAAGTGATGGTTGATCTGATGACGGTTAATTATATGTGACCGTGGGGCGGTGTAGAGAGTGAAAAGAACAGGGCCCAGAACTGATCCCTGCGGGACTCCACATTCCAGTCTGGCAGGTACTGAATGAATCTTGTTTACTGTGACTGTCTGGAATCGGTCAGTCAGGTATGAGCTAAACCAGGTGAGGGCTGTACCAGTAACACCAAACGTTTCTTGAAGACGGGAGAGAAGGATAGAGTGGTCAATAGTGTCGAAGGCTGCAGATAAGTCGAGTAGAGTGAGGAGGGAGATTTTCCCTGAGTCAGAAGCAAGTAGAAGCATGTTTAAGGTGTGAACTAGGGTGGTTTCAGTGCTGTGGTTGGCGCGATAGGCAGACTGAAACGCAGGAAGAAGACTGTTGGAGAGAAGGTGGTTGTTGAGCTGTTTCAGAACTACTCTTTCAAGGACTTTAGAGATAAAAAGGTAGGTTGGAAACAGGTCTGTAGTTCTTCAGAATGTTAGGGTCAAGGTCATGCTTTTTGAGTAATGGTGTGACTAAAGCAGTTTTGAGAGCTGAAGGAACATTTCCAGAAACAAGAGATGAGTTTACTACCTTTGTGATAGCGGGTATAAGCTGTGGCAGGCACTGCGCGAAAAGAGAAGCAGGTATGGGGTCGAGATCGCATGATTTTATAGTCATTCCTTTCAGAATTGTCTCCGATTTCTTTCTCGCTTGCTGGTGAAAGGACAGGAGAGGAATGCCAGAAAAATGAGGATCACAAATCGCAGGCTGGAAAGGAGTCTGATCCAAGCTAGGGCGAATGTTGCGGATTTTGTCAGAAAAGAATGCAGAAAATATAGAAGGAAGTTCATAGTGTTGTAGATAGAAGGCAGAGGGCTAGCCTTCGCAGAGCCAAGCAGAGTGGATGTGAGGGAAAAGAGATTTCATAGATGTGGCATCAAGAACTTGAGAAGAGTAATACTTTATTTTTGCTGAATGGATTAAGGTTTTGACTTTGTTGATTTGTTTACGAAGAATCTGTTTGTTTATTTCAGTTTTTGTTTTTCGCCATTGCCGTTCTAGTTGCCGGCGTTTGCGTTTTGCGACCAGGATGTCATGGGTGTACCATGGTGCACAGGGCCTATCAGGCAGGAGATGGTCAGTAGGAGGTGCATGCTCATCAAGGAGTTGGCTGAGGACGGTATTGTAGTGTTTTGAAGGGTCAGTATGGTCAGGGATTTGTGATAGACGTTCAGCAGCTTGGGAAAGAAAAGTTTGAATATCTATGGCCTTGAGGTTGCGACGGGTAATGCACTTCTTTTTTCTGATAGGTTTTGCAATGTTTAGGGAAAAAAGAATGGTAGATTGATCGGAGAGCAGTTCGTCAGTGACAGATACAGACTGAGATGTGACTAGACCTTGTGAAACATCGGTGATAAGCCAGTCTAAAATGTGACCAGATCTGTGTGTTGGTTCGTTTACCAATTGGAAAAGAGAGTGGTTAGACAAAGAAAGAGAAAGACGCTTAACATCAGGAGAGGACTGGTTGTCAAAATGGAAGCTGAAGTCACCAAGAATGATAAATTTCTTGGGAGAGAGGCTGAAATGGTCA
>CM054144.1:29263819-29266319 GCA_028751875.1 Rapana venosa
AAAGGTCATGAGCACGTTACATACATCACTGACATCCAACATGGTGAATGTCTGCTTACACTCCACTGAGTCCATCTGATCGAGTGAATCCAACAGACGAAATGAAAGAAGGTCAGTACAATGACAAAATATATCGCGTAAATGTAATCATTAACCACAGCCCGTTTCAGTGTCCTGTCTGCCATTAGTATTAGTTTAGTGAGCAGAACACAGTCTCTTATCCTGTTACTTGCAAAAAGAAAGGTAATGTGTGTTGCTACCTGATTGCACATATTATGTTCTACAGAGAGAAAAATGCTGAGTGGCTATTTCCCCTTTCTGAATGGTAGTGTATGTGTTGTTAAGCAACTGACACACTGTAGCTTTTCTTAAAGCTAAAAACAACATTGTGGGTCCCTGTATTTTTAGCTTACTGTGTGCTCTTATGAAATTAGTCATTTGAAAACAACAATCAGCCTTAGTGAGTTTATCCCACGCTGATGTTTAAACTGCAGGTGACCATAATGAAAAGATGCAAAACTGATGTTGCTTTGAAGAAGGCCTAAAACAGGTCATTTGGAGCTGAACTGGTTTCTGAAAGAAAGAAAGAGAGAAGACACGAAAGAAGAAACGAAAGAAGAACGGAAATAAAAGACAGACAGAAAAGAGTAACATTCAGAGAATTAAAAAGGAAGACGAGAAAGAAAGTAAGAAAAAGATATATAACTTACCTTTTCCTTAACTCTACGACACAGATTAGAAAAAGAAATTCACTGAATGTAAATAATTTCATTGTCGATCCTCGGCTAGAACTCCGAGGTTCACTATGGTGAGAGATTTCTGCGTATTGCACACTATTAAGGTAGCCGCAATCCGATTTCGAGGATGAATGTGATGACTCCAGTATACTGTAGAGAACTAGCCAGGACAGGCCACAGCCGAACATTTCAACGGATTTCCCAGGAGAGTGCAGAGAAGTCACAGGGAAGGTCAATGGCACATCTCTGGCATCGCTGACATCCATCATGGTCAGTGTCTCTCTGCACTCCACTGAATCCATCGGGTCAGTGCCGCCAGCAGACAGAAGGAGAGATGGTCAATGTGAGAAAATAAAAATCAGTGTCTTCATGATCACAATCATTGCTTACCCCAGGTATGAAAGATTAATCTGCCTTTATTTTCAGCTCTTTAAAATGGATGAAGATTTGTCACGTTATCTGAAAAAAATATGTATGTTCTTTCGCAAGTGATTTCAAAATGTTCGATACAAAACATGTTGAGGTGGTATGAACATCTACCTACCTACCCTTCAAATGGGTGTATCATAGATGTTTAGTCAAACACTGATCACAGCGCACACTTTGTGACTTGAGACACTGATAACATCTTCAAATAGTCAGTATCGCTACTGGACAGATAACATTCTCGTGAATGTTTGTAGAGATGTGACGATGATACAGCCAAAACAAGGACATTTCCAGAACTAATGTTATGTTGGCAGTGGTCTTTGACATGATAAACTCTAGAACACAGTTAAAGAACAGCAACACACACACACACACACACACACACACACACACACACACACACACACACACACACACACACACACACACACACACACACACCACCACGCACGCACGCACGCACACACACACACACACACACACACACACACACACACACACTTACTGCTATTTTGATGGCTTTGTACTTTCTGCTTGATTTCCCCAATACTGTTTTGCAGATATTGTTCTGTGTTGATTCTAAATCTGCATTACAGTCTCTCAGTAACTCGTCTTCGACCGTTAGGCAGAATCTTATTACTGAAATTAATTTATTGGTACATTTTTTAATTCTGAGGGGTTCGAATGTTACTTTCTGCTGGATTCCATCTCATTGTGGTATTTATTTTAATGAAACGGTTGACAAAGCTGCCAAAAAGGCAGCAAAACATGACAGCTATTCAACTGTTTTAGATATTCCTCTTTCTCTTCATGAAGGTTATGCTTTGCTTCAAAATGTTTGCTGGAAACATGTGAAAAAGAAACAGGAAGAGGCTGGTTATCCCCAGCATACTTGTTCTTTTCTGGATATTGAGAACATTCTTTGCACTCAGTACGGTTTTCGAAAATCCTGTACTAGAAAAATTGTTTCTTTAATCTACAGATTGAAATTAAATGCCTTTCGAGCAAAATTTGCCAAAAATATACAATGTATATGCGGTGACAAATTTTCTAATGTTCATGTTCTGTATCAATGTCAAGGTTTAAAAACGTTTTTACCATCATTTCAAGATAAGTCTCTGCAGGAAGTTTTAACCAATCCAGAGTTATTATGTGAGATAGCCTTGTCTCTGTTGCAATCCCCAGTATTCTCTTTTTTGTAAAGTATGGTCGTGGGAATCTACATTTTGCTTGTTTCACAGCTGCCGTTACAAGTAGTTCAAAATTGTTTGTTTTCCAACATTAGAGTATTTTTCAATTGTTGTGGGTTTTTGTTAAATTTTGAAGTTCTATGC
>CM054144.1:29271319-29273819 GCA_028751875.1 Rapana venosa
TCTCTATCCGAGGAGAAAAAAACCCCACCAACAACAGCAACCCCAAACCATCTCTTTGATCTGTACGGGGTGTGGTATATGCGTAACATCATGCTTTGAATGAAATATGCATAACGCTGTCGTCACCACGGCTCAGTCATCATTGCTGATGGTACCCTCTTACACAACACAACACTAGTGGCGGGGGCAATAGTTTGCACTAAGCCACCGCGGCTATAGACCTGACTTCACTATGCATGACTAAACTCGTTATGAGCTTTTGTTGTGATGCTTATCTGATCTTAGCTTCGGGTTGGTTTTTTTGCACTATAGTATCATATAATAGTATGCTACTTTCAGTGACAGCATGTTCTCTCTCTCAGGAAGAGACAGACAGATAGATATATAGATAGATAGATAGACCCACAGACAGACAGTCAAACAGACTCACAGGCTCACAGACACACAAACACGCAGACAGAGACAGACAGACAGACATAGCAGTTAATGCATTAACAGAATGATGCATCTTATTTGTATATTTACTATGCATGGGAAAGCAGATGCTGATGTTCATGTCCATGCTATACGCAGCGCAATGTGTGAAGTTTCGGCTGCTGCTCTCAAAGCAACCAAGGATCTGTCCTCTAAGCCCTTAGCTTAAAGTTTAAGATCACTTGTCTGAATCCCAGAGATGAGTAGTGAATCAACTAACTATAAGTTAAAAATGTCCACAACCTTCAGGATTGAATTCTGTGTCTGTCTGTTGGCGCCGTCTATCATAAAAAAATACCCGTTTAAAAGACGAAATATACGTGTTCAAGATCTTATAACTGATGTTAGTGTTTGGTAGGTTATAGACACATAATAATAATAATAATAATAATAATAATGGAATTTATATAAAGTACATAAAGTATCCAGCATGTATTTGAGGTTATACTTTGTCATTTTTATTTCGTATCGCTCCATCATTTGGAAAACCAATGCCATATCAGATGGGGTCTAACGCATTTGAAACGGTTTTCACGTAATGCTATTTCCTTGGAGAAAGAACAATGGAAGCTGAAGAGCACAGAAACTGCATTTAGGATAACCATTGCGCTGTATTATTTTGAAGTGCTAGACTTATCGCGAATACTTCACGTCAAAGTCCCTGTATTTCCTAAACAATGACCCAAGTTTTCCTTCTGACAGATAGAGTTGTGTTTAACATTTTAATAATTAGACTGCTGAGTGTTGTAAAGCAAAGAAATCAAAGCGCTTGATTTTGAACTATCCACACCTATGTGATCATTCACAAAAACAGGCATAAACCATTGATCGCACTAACCACATTTACACACACACACACACACACACACACACACACACACACACACACACACACACACACACACACACACACACGAATTTGCATACTTTCTGGTGTCTATGAGAACAATCTTATTTTATGGCTATACATTTTATCTGTTCATGGCTGACTCAGTATACCAACAAGTCAATACAAAACTCACGGTATCCACCAACTGTTTTACAACACAACAGTAGAAAGACTAGCAGTACGAAATGATGAATAAAAACACGAAAAAGCATACAACAAATATTGTAAACATAAGATCCTGCAGCCGACAGCTGCATTGATCGTTAATAATCTTTTGCATACTTTTACATCACCCACAGTTAGTGCAGACTAGCATTGGGTTGAAGAAACAGAAAAACTTCCAACATTTCCATACATATTGCCTGCCAGTCTTGACTACAATATTGCTCTCTGTTCCGGATGCGGATGCACATGCGCTGGGATACGCCTTGCATAAAACAATCTGCCGGTAGATGCAGTTGTTTCCATCCGCCATGATGATGATGTGGACTTTGGGGAGAGAGATTGTTGTTGCTTCTGTCTCCAGCACCGTAACTGTTTCATCTATCATGCTAATGGAACTCTGATGTGTTGCGGTGATGCTGAAACAGTATCCATTAAAACCCGTCTTGGCCACAAATGTAACTGTGGATGACCTTTTGATTGTGTGTGTGTGTTTTGTGTAGTTTTGTGCAAAACTGCAGTTTTGTGCAGTTTTGCAGTTTCTTCTCTTGATCTAAACTTTTGTTTTGTTCTTATCATACATGTGATGTAAATTAAAAAGGCATGAAAATGATACTTATTGTTTAAGTACTAGGTTATCATTTGTAAAGTATAGGTCAATCTTTTGCTGGAGACCTTCAGTGTACCTTAGAAGAATCACGAAGTAGAATAAGTTAAAGAAGAGAGGAAGACAAAGAAGGAGAAGGAAATGGAGGCATGGTATTTAAAGAGACTTAAGGACAAGAAAGGAGAGAGAGAGAGATAGAGAGAGAGGGGGGGTTAGGGAGGGAGAAAGAAACAGACAGACAGACAGACAGGCAAGCAGATAGACATATAGACAGACAGACAGAGATACAGAGACAGACAGAGACAGACAAACAGACAGATATACAAATAAACAAACAGAAAATAAACAAACAGAGGGAATGACGAATG
>CM054144.1:29278819-29301319 GCA_028751875.1 Rapana venosa
CCAGCATATTGAAGGCGGCTTCCATCTCCTCTACCTCGCTGCGCTACCTTCCTTGACCCTAAAGATGAAGTACCCATTTGCAGCTTGATGAACTGGGGTCTAGTCTAAAGCCGAGATGCGCAAATGGTCAGCCATCCAAGTGGTAACCACGCTCGATGCTGTTTAACCTAAGCTGGGGGAAAGCGAGTGCTCTGACCACTGTTTTATCCCTTACAGTGATCAGATGAAAAAGAAGGAAAAGTGATGTGGTGTGGGCATGTCACAATATCCAACAGCCTTTTCAACAGTGAAACAACTGTCATTCTTTTTTCCACCTTGATTGGGGTTAGGACACTATCAGAAACAAAACACACCCAGGAACACTTACATAAAGTGAATAGGTGCAAAAAAAATCTGGCAAAACTTAATCATATAGTAGTTTACAGGATTTGAGAAATATGGCAATATCAAGTAAGATACATCTGTAGTCACAACAGTGTTTGAATAAGGCAAACTTTGATCTCTATCGTAAATGTTCTACAGGCAAGACTCTATGCCATGAGTCTTCTTAGTTCACAAATAAATGGCATTCACTACCATTGACATTCATATCACAAGATTTGCATATTTTCATCTGTCTTGAAATACTGCGGTATGGGCGGTACAAGGACGACAACACAAAAACCAACAGTGGTGAAGTAGTCACCATCATCAAATGGTACGCCCCCTCCCCAAACCCTCCCCCCCCCCCCCACCCCGCATAAAACTTTAGCAAGGTCCAGGTAGGCGACCGCCATAAATATTGCTCCATCAGTGCGCGCCCCCACGACCACTGTGTGTTATGGGACTAGTGTAGAGTATGGTGTAGTGATATAGTGTACTGTGTCACTGTAGAAGTGAACACGGTCAATACGCCGTAAAAGTAAAATAAATGATGTACATGAAGTGGTCGTGCCTATGTATGTGTGTGTGTGTTTTCTATATATCTTTTAAAAATTATTCTTTTATATCGAGGATAATGAAATCAGAACTTATGTGCTTTTTACATCCAGTACCCGTGTATATGCGGTTTTGTAAATTCTGTCGTCTGTTCCCACCGGTACGCAATAGCCTACTCTTACGAAAAGCGGAACAGGATTTAACGTGTGCGCAAGATGTTCTGCGTGCGTTTGCACACGGGACCTCGGTTTATAGAGTCATCCGAAGGACTTTTGGGGAGAGTGGCGTCTGCACTGATGTGAACTCCAGGGGAAAATATCCCCTTGAACGGGAATCGAACCCGGGTCATCAGATTGCGAATGCAATGTTCTAACCATTAGGCTATCCTGTCCCTGTGTGTGTGTGTGTGTGTGTGTGTGTGTGGTGTGTGTGTGTGTGTGTGTGTGTGTGTGTGTGTGTGTGTGTGTTGTGTGTGTGGTGTGTGTGTGTGCGAGCGCGCGCACGCGTGTGTGTGATGTAGTGAGATCATTCTGTATGTTGTCTCTATGTAAACACGAGATGCCCTTTGGGTCAGGCAGGTTAAGCTGTGTGTGTGTGTGTGTGTGTGTGTGTGTGTGTGTGTGTGTGTGTGTGTGCGTGCGTGCGTGCGTGCGTGCGTGCGTGCGTGTGTGTGTGTGTGTGTGTGTGTGTGTGTGTGTGTGTGTGTGTGTGTGTGTGTGTGTGTGTGTGTGTGTGTGTGTGTGTGTGTGTGTGTGTAGTTCCAGTGCATTCAGTCCTTCCTTTGCTCTGTACTTTTCTACTCCCCCTCGTATTTTCATCTCTGTATTGTGTCAGATACATAGTCATTTGTTGTACGTACTCTAAGCAGGGAATGATCTCAAAGGAATATGAACTTTAATGTTTTCTGTTGAAATGCACTAAGCAAACTTGAGCTGTCTGTGCATCAATTTCTTGTAAATAGTTTGGTGTCATAGTCTGCGTACATGTACATTAAGCAGATGACATGGTGCAAAGAAATCAGATTCATGTACGTTTTCTTCCCTTCCCTCCCGGGAGGGAAATACAAAAGGAAAACTTGAAGAAAGACAGAAAGGGAAAAGAATGAAGAAAGTCCCTTTTTTTTCATTGCGTAGTAGATTTGTGACCCCAAAAAGTTCTGAAGAAAGTGTGTGTTTGTGTGTGTGTGTGTGTGTGTGTGTGTGTGTGTGTGTGTGTGTGTGTGTGTGTGTGTGTGTGTGTGTGTGTGCTTGTGTGTGTGTGTTTCGTTGTTTGTGTATGTATTATGTGTGTTTGTGTGTGTGTGTGTGTGTGTGTGTGTGTGTATGTGTGGTGTGTGCATGTTGCAAAGAGTCGGAACGGATAAAAGAGCCTTCCCCTTAAAGACATCTCGCAGTTATCAAAAGCGGCTCTTATAAACATTGAACTTGTTTTGACTTGTAACAGCACATGAATGCAGAAACACGCGATCACAAGGAACGGGGTTTTTTTCGGGTGGGGGGTGAGGGGGGTGGGGGGCCTGTTGCTGATTTAAAGGACATTTGGAAATTCGTGGCCAGGAAATCCCTCATGGCTATTTTCCCAACTCGATCTGTCTATGAGTTTTCCAGTGATATCACACGCAGAATAAAGATCAAAAGGAAATTTAGATGGCAGAAAAGCATCCCTTTGAAATGTTCAAGTTAAGAAATATATTGTGTTTCTTTTAATTGTTTTATGTTTAGCCTGCTCAAAATTCAAAGGAACGTGACTTCTTGTGAGCAAGATATCTCTTTGTTATGCGAGAGAAGTTGCTGTTCAGCATACTGATATTCACTCACCAACTCTTACCCTACCCCTCACTCCCCCCCAAAAAACCCAAACAACAACAAAAGACAACAAGCAACACAGCAAAACAACAACAATAGAACAACGATCAAAACCCAAAAAACAAAAAAAACAAAGACAAACCCAACAGCATCAACAAAAGTATCCAAAAAATATAAGTCAAGTTAAACGAAGCAAAACAAAACAAAACAAAGCAAAAATATGTCCTAATTATAACAGAACGGAAAACTAAGTCTAAGCAAACATGTCCTGATGTAATTTAAATCTCGTAGCATGATGATAGCATGGACTGTAGAACTTATTAATCTGTACGCATGTTAACAACTGTGTACATTATACAGTTTCTTATGTCGTAGCCTTACATGTACTTTCTACAAGACATTACAGTATCGAAGGCATTCGCTTCCTCACAAAGAGTGCACATCAAGGAAACCATGGAAGCTTTGGGTCTTTGTAATACCCACTAGTAGAGTACCTTATCAAAGAAAGTGCTCGACATATCGGCCGCATGAGACTATCGGTCCGATGAGACTATAAATCGAGATCCCGTGTGCTAACGCGCGCAGAACAGCTTGCGCACACGTTAAAACCCGTTCCGCTTTTCGGAAGTGTAGGCCATTGTGTGCTGGTGGGAACGGATGACGAAATTTACAAAACTGCATACACACGGGGACTGGATATATCCTCGAAATAAAAAACTAAATAATAATAAATCAAAAAACAGTATAAAGTACTGTACATCTGCAGGGGACGGGATAGCTCAGTGGTCAGAGCGCTCACTTTCCTCCAACAAAGGTTAAGCAGCATCGAGCGTGGTTACCACTTGGATGTTTGCGCGCCTTGGCTTCAGTACAGTTCCCCCAGTTCTCCGAGCTGCAAATGGGTACCTGCCCTCTTTAGGATCAGGGAAGGTAAAGGAGCGAGGGAGAGGAGATGGGCGCCGCCCTCAATATGCTGGCCCCTGGAGAAGCTGAGGTCTCTGACGCCTCGCTCCCCTACGACCACATTGGTTATGGGACACCTTTACCTTTTACTTTTTACACCCACGGCAATACATTACCGGTATAACGTCTTCATTTTGGAAAGTTACTATACGAGAAAAAAAAATGACATCTCAGATGTCTTACCCACTGGTATCCTGTTCCTACAATACCCACAGGTTTTGTTCATGAATGTGATGGATTGGTGTTGTCCTGCCCTTAAATGGAGTCAGTGACGGGCATTCTTTTGTTGGGGGGTGGGGGGGTGGGGGTGGAAATTGTGATGGATAGGCTACCACTGTCGAAAGACGATTGTATTCACTTGTGGTCACGTCAAACGGTTTGAGCCAAACCTAAAGGGAATTTGGTTCAGCGTCTTGTACATGTTGAAACATAATCGTTAACCACTGGACACCACCCCCTCAGTAACCCAGTAGCGTGCACGGTCTCCTCCGGCTGAGGGGTCTAGCAGTAACAGCTCCCCGTGGAGGGACTGGCTATCGGGAGGCACCATAGCGAGTGTGAGTGTGGCTGTGGTTAGTTAGATGGGGATTAGCGACCTGGGACTAGAAGTACTGTGACATTATGAAAAATGAGACCCTTCTAAGAGTGAAACCGAGTTGTTACGCGAGAGAGAGAGAGAGAGGAGAGAGAGAGGAGAGAGAGAGGAGAGAGAGAAAAGTAGCAGACAGACAGACAGAGAAGAAGAGAGGAGAGAGAGACAGACAGACAGACAGACAGACAGGAAGGAGAGACAGACAGACAGACAGAGAGAGAGGAGAGAGAGGGAGAGAGAGAGACGACAGACAGACAGACAGAGAGAGAGAGAGGAGAGAGAGAGAGAGAGAGAGAGACGAAGAAACAGAAGAGAGAGGAGAGAGAAGAATAAAAAGAAGACAGAGAGGAGAGAGACAGAGAGAGAGAGAGAGAGACAAGAGAGAGAGATTAGAACTCGGAAATGTGTGTAAAGTACCTAGGCCTTGAGCAATAAGACACAAGGTTGGCGTAGGAGAAATTGACGATTTCACACAGTAGGCAAGAATCCAAAAGAAAATGCATCATCTCAAGCTCAATGTAGACACACAGAGAGACAGAGAGAGAGAGACAGACAGAGATAGAGAGCCAGATAGACAAACAGACAGACAGCGTAATTTTCCAGCCACGATGGAGATGCTGGGACTTTGCAAAACTCAAGGTCAATACAGCACAAAAAAACCATCACATCTTCGGATAAATCTGTGGTTGAGGTGATGAACCAAAGTTACCTTTTAGTAACCGTCATGCCACACTTTTTTCGAGCATGATACTTTGCGGCCTTAGGCATACACGCGAAAGACTGTAATAAGCACACAAACAGAGAAGACAGACATGCAGACAGATAAACAGAGAGACAGTCCCCAAATAAATGCAAACTCACATTAAGCAGAAAAGATAAATCATTGACAAACATAAAATTGGTCCTCTCGTGTCTCATTTGCTGGCCTCACCGGGTTTGGCGTTACCCGTAAGCACTCCACGACACCGCTATACCCCGCCAAATGGCTTTTTCTGGACCATTGAGGAGAGAGACCTTCTTGACTATCTAGGCCGAAGGTACCGGTTATGTTCTCTCTGTATATGAGACTGTCTCCCGTGGGAATGGCGGGAACCCGTCCGTATAAATAGCATTTCCACCTTCTGGAAATTCTGTGCCAGAAATTCCCTCTTTTCTAACCCTCCTTTTGTTTCTGCCTTGTTCCTTTTTTTCCTTTCACCTCCTTTTTGTCTAGCTTTATCCATTCTTATGCCTTTCTTCCCCAGAAAGCCTAATAAAAGAAAAAGAAAACCCAATTCTCTTCCACGCCAATGTCGGATGTGCTGGGCCTGAATTCTCGAAAGCTTAACGGCAGCGAGACATATTTTCGCTCATAATAATGATAATTATAATTATAGTCATAATCATTATGACAAACAAAAATTAGTTGCTGTATGTGCATTCGACGAAAAAGAAGAAGAAGTATAAAACTAAGACTCTGCTTTCTCTGTTTTAGCCATCTGCTTCTTTTTCATATTGAACAGTGGCTACCCTGGGATCGGTACTCTTATGGCATAGCGCATGAACAATATTTGAGAGCTGTCTCTCTTTGATATATGTTCATAACTTTGTAGTGATGAACGAAATAGCCGAGTGGTTAAAACCATTTGGTTTCAAGTAGACAGTTCAATAAAGATGTGGTGTTTGATTCTAGGCAACCGTGTCTCTGTCAATTCAGGTGGGAATTTTTACAATCACCCGGATCAAGGCGTGTAGAAGATCAAAAAATGTCTGTTAACCATCTCGTAATTAATGTCAGGGTTCGGTGGGTTACGGTAACGTGACCATACCCAGCATGCTCCCTGTTTGTGGAGAGGGATGGGATTGGCCAGGTTCTGATTGTTTAAAGAGACGCAGCCTGAATTGATAACCCAGTGCCCCGGCCACTCCCCCAGGAGTTCAGTCAGGGAGAGGATGAAGTGATTTCCAGGTGGTGGCAAGTTCTCCCTGGATACCTTTATTGGTTTTACTGTCTGTCCACGCGACACATGATAGTCTCCAATGGAACTGTACCCCTCACTGCCTCACTTCTTCTGCAGTCAGCATTTCTGAAAGTTCCGCCTTTGCTGTTATAAATCATAAATTAATGGTCAGATTAAACATTTAAAAGTTGTCTTTTTCTTTTTTTTGAGCTCTGGGTTTTTTTTTGCATTTTTCTGATATCGTTGATCTGGGATATTGTTGCTTTGTCTTTTCTAATTTTGATTTTGATGTTGTTGAAGCAGACTCTGTCGTTAGTCTTATAAGAGGCAAAATGTCTATAATCTGGAAACATTTTTAAACAAGTTAATTATTAAAGATGTCTTAAGCTTTTCCTGTTTTCTTTTTTTTTGTATGTAGCATGTGGGTGGGTTTTTTTTTCTTGGCGTTTAATTGTGGTATTTTAAAATGACAAAAAGCACGAACATTTTCCCTTTTTTATATGAACCATCGTCATCCCTATAAAGGTATGTCGTCCAACTTTTTTCTTCTTCAACAAACCTGATAAGATCCTGTTCTTATTTATAGTTCGTTTACGTTTTGTCCTTTTCTTTTTCTGGCCTTTTTATTCATTTTTATGTTCTTGTTTTCGTTTTCTCTTTCTTTTTTCTTTTTGTCCTTTTCCCCCTTTCGTTTATGTTTTTTACGTTCTTGTTTGTCTCTTCTTCTTCACTACCTACCCATTTTTACTTTGCCCATTTCCCTTCCCCCAAAATGACAAAGTGTTACTCATCTACAAGTGAAGTCCTGAGGGAGGGGCAGAGATTACAGAACGCGGACTTGCTTTGACTGCTGTCATGGCTAAACTGCGTGATAGAGTGGAAGGCTGAAATGTAGTCCACAGAACAACAGAGGTGTGTCACAGGGGACAGTCGCAGTGCCGTTGTTTTTCCCCCGCAAGTAGCGTTATGTGGGTGACATTTGTTTTGCAAATTACTGTCCTGTTGAAGAAAATGGCTACTTTTGTTCTTAATGTTCCTTCTTCCTTTCTCGGTTAGGAGTTTGTCGATTATCTAACTTTAACAAAAATTGGTGACTTTCAAGTGGTTAGACAAGTTAGAAATTCAAGTGAAAAAGAACGTGAATGTGCACAGACAAACCATCAGAAATAAACACACTTCCTTACGGATGCTGGTATCAATTTCACCAATCTTCAATGCTTTCACATAGTCCTTTAAATAAGCCAGAATTAGGGAAAAAACAGTTAAAGTTGCCATACATCAGCTTTAAAAACAATTAGTCGTAGTCCATGTAATGTTGTTTTTTTCTGAAATCTTGATTCTAAGTGCGTAAAGATGTTATCCAGGTTTTGAGGAAGAGTGCGCTTGCAACAACTGATGGCTTGGGTAGCTTGAACATACTCAGCATGCACCCTGCTACCTGGAGAGGGATGGGCTCCGCCAGGCTCAATTTGTCCGGAAGGAAATTACCTAAAGAACTAAAGTGCAATGATGGACATTCTGCCACAGGTAAAGGGATAAACAATTGTGGCTACTTGATAACACTAAAGAAGCTTCCAAAGTGCCATGACCAATTTGCAGACTGAAAACTGAGAATATTGATCCTGCCACCGTTTCTTTTAATGCATGCATTTGTCCATGTATTCATTCATTCGGTTTATCGCTTGTGCATTTGTTTGTTTGTTTGTTCGTTCGTTCGTTCGTTCATTCATTCATTCATTCATCTCTCTCTCTCTCTCTCTCTCTCTCTCTCTCTCTCGCTCTCTCTCTCTCTCTCTCTCTCTTCTCTCTCTCTCTCTCTCTCTCTCTCTCTCTCAATAATCTTTCCTGGTCGAGCCATATTTCAATATTGTCAAAGAAATTATCCCAAAAGATATTTCAGCTCAATAGAATAAAGCATTTCCTTGATGAGCACACTCGAAAGTTGTTCTTTTATGGATATATACAACCAGATATTGATTATGCTTCAACATGTTGGGACCTGGCGAGTTAAAACTGCTTAAAACGACTTGAGAGTATTTACAGACGCTCCATGAAATTAATACTCCTTAAATCATCTCTGCAAAATGAAGATTACAAAAAACTCAATATTTTACCATTAAATCAGAAATGCCATTTCAATAAAGTCGTATTCATGTACAAGATTATGAATAATCTTACGCCATCCTATCTGTATGATAAATTTGTTATCAGAGTTATTCGAGGTAAAAGTATTCTATTTATTCCCCGCCCCAGGATAGACTTATTCATGTCATCCTTGGTTTATTCAGGTAGTAAGCTATGGAACAATATCCCTGATTATCTTAAACAGAAGCCTAGTTTGTCTTCATTTAAGAAAGGATATCACAGACATCTTTTTGAAATGTTATGATTGGAATTTCATTTTTGTGTTCGAAATCCTTATCTCTAGTAGTCATTAGCACACAATTCATGTTTAATTATCTGTAGTAGTCATTAGCACACAATTCATGTTTAATGCGATTTCATTCTTCACGTCTCTTTGCTGTTGTTGTTTTGTTTTGTTTTTTGTCCTTTCCCTATTGATCTATTTCTGTCCTCACACTGTCCATAACTCTGTAAGCAACTTCCCCCCCCCCTCCCCTCACTCTCTATATCCTTTGCTGTTTTGCCACTGTCTGTATGTCCGTCTGCCTGTCTGTCTCTTTGTCTCTTTCTGTCTCTCTCTGTAATGTGTTTCTGAGTCGGTGGTTGTGTGTGTGTGGTGGTGGTTTGTTTTGTTTTTTTGGTTTTTTTTTAATACTTGTTTATCTGTGTTTGTTTGTTTGCTTTTCTTTCCTTCTCCATTGTCTCCCTTGTATGACATTCATCGTCATTGTATCTAGTTCTCATTTATAGTGTTTGATTATAATAATCAATTTTGAATTTTCATTTTGGTGTCTTTAAAACTGTTGATAATGATTGTTTGCGGGTTTGTTTGGGGATTGAGGGGGGGGGGTTGTTGTTGGGTTTTTGTTTGTTTGGGTTTTTGTTTTGTTTTTTGGTGGTTTTTGATTGTTGTTGGTGGTGTTTTTGTTTGGGTTTTTTTTGTGTTTTTTGTGTTTTTTTGAGAGCATGGTGTAAAAAATCCCTGAGCTTATCCATTTACTCTCAATAAAAAGTTCGAGTTCGAGTTCGAGTTCTCTCTGTCTCTGTCTCTGTCTCTGTCTCTCTCTCTGTCTCTCTCTCTCTCTCTCTCTCTCTCTCTCTCTCTCTCTCTCTCTCTCTCTCTCTCTCTCTCTTCTACACTTAGATACCTACTGCTTTAGAATTGCTGTGTCACAGGTGAGATGTAATGTTTTACCACTAAACAACAATGTACATCGATATAGTGCACAGAATCAGAAGAAACAATGTCCATTCTGTAAACCCAAAGTTGAAGATGAAAAGCATTTCCTTTATGAATGTTTTGTGTATAATGGTTTAAGAATTAAATTTTTAAGGGATTGTGTTGATACACCTTTGCATGATTTACTTAAAGCAGAAAACAGTAGCAAAAATCACTGCCTGTCTAAATATATATTCCGTGTCAGCAATAAGAGAAAAAGCTTGTTGTATTAAGATATTTACATCACAAACGAAGATTTGGTTATCGTTTTGTTATGATGTTGAGAAACTATATATGTATATTGATTTTATCCACACATAAGGAAGGTACACTTAGATCAAAATAGTGAATTGTGTTTGATACATATGTATTTTTATGCATTCGTGCATTGTCTTCATTATTTCTTTCACTGAAAATGAGCTTGGTATTGTGTATGTTATCCGGTTTTTGCCCGCTCTGTGGCATTGTCAATTTCTCCTATGCCAACCATGCATTAAATTTCTGAGTTCTGAGTTTCTCTCTCTCTCTCTCTCTCTCTCTCTCTCTCTCTCTCTCTCTCTCTCTCTCTCTCTCTCTCTCTCTCTCTCTCTCTCTCTATTTTTTGCAGAGCCATGTATGTTCATTCGCGTTGCTTAACTTGCTTTTAGCCATCTAGACTGAAAGACAATTTTTAAAAAATATCTATGAACGGAACACAGGCAGTGAGTGTGCAACACGTACTACAGAGGTGTAAAAGCCGACAGGCATCAAGCGTTAATAGCTCCCAAATTCGGATGTTCTGAGCGGCATCTCCATATTGTACCTCTGTGAACCTGAGCCGTCATTTGGGACAACCTCCAAAGTCTGGCGAGGTGTCAGCAGTCCCCACTGCACTCAGGTTTAGGTTCTGTCCTGTACGTTTAGTTTTTCCTATCCTCTCTCCACTCATGTGTTCGCCCGTACGTACAGTTTTTGCCTTTTACGTGCAGGGACAACAGATAGTCCCAATAGAATAATATGAGGGTTTATACATTCCGTTTCTGAACTACTATGAGCAGATGTGATCTGTATGTACGTGCTTTGATCTTCTCAAATATGGTGATGATATAGATTTGAGTACATGTTTATTAAGCTTACTGAATGGTGTGAAAAAACATTAAAATAGTATATTCCATTTTATTTCTTACAAAAAGGTTTCTGGAATATATAATCAATTTTCTCTTTTTTTTAAGCTTGAAATTTTGAGAAGATTCGGTTTGAAAAAAATGTAAAGGGGGGAGGGTACAGTAAGAGAGAGAAAGAGAGAGAGAGAGAGAGAGAGAGAGAGAGAGAGAGAGTGTGTGTGTGTGTGTGTGTGTGTGTGTGTGTGTGTGTGTGTGTGTGTGTGTGTGTGTGTGTGTGTGTGTGTGTGTGTGTGAGTGAGTGTCTGTGTGCATGTATGCGGTTTGTACACTCCTAACAAGTATACACACAACACACAAGAACAAAACGCATGTGGTTTTTTTTAGTCCTGGAGAATGAGAAGAGGGAGAAGAGGACCGGTTCAGTCGCGACCAGAATGATTGAAAACCTGGAGAAAAGCTAAAGAACTTGGGAATCTTGACTTTTATTGTTGTTCTTTTAACTTCTCACAACCCATAACTCTAGCAATACATGATCGCAGAAGGGGTTTGATTCGGTTTTTATAAAGGCCCTTAGAACCTCAGCTTAATTCATTACTTCACTGCACTTTTTAAACAAGATCTGTCTGTTGCTTCCCAAGACATAGAACACGCAGAAGAGAGATCAAAGCGAAATATGGATGGCACACAGCTTTTATTAAAGAGCCAATAAACTTGTTTGTT
The DNA here is from genome assembly GCA_028751875.1 of Rapana venosa. NCBI lineage: Eukaryota > Metazoa > Mollusca > Gastropoda > Neogastropoda > Muricidae > Rapana > Rapana venosa. Next base: position 29,290,204 of record CM054144.1, read on the forward strand.
TGTTTGTTTGTTTGTTTTAAAAAGAAGATGGACGAATCCTTGCAAACTCTATCTTTTGTTGAACATCTTCAATCTACTCAGAATTCTTAAAAGCATGACTTCAATGTAAAAGCCGTGGCTCCCAGCAGGCATGCACAACACAAATTTTGTTTTAACCCTCTAGGACGTACTCCCGCCTTTTCTCCTGAATGAAAGCAAAACAAATCCAGGAAAAGCACAAAGAAAATGACATATGATCAAAAACAAGCTTCGAAAAAAAAAGATCCACATATAAACAGTATACACAAAGAAAACAAAATCGAAACAACAGAAATTCTTATTTAAAAAATACATGCAGAAGAAAACCAAATCAAAGATTTTCAAAACACAAGACAAAAGTTAAATCAACATAAAAACAAGCAAAAGAAAAGAAAAGCACAAACAGGAAAAAAATACACCAAAGCTTTCAAACTACCAAGGAAACGAGCACCGAACAGTGAACTACTCGGAGCTTACATGCTATTGATCATTTTATCTAAGGACGTGCATCAGTATTGTAATTGCCCTTCATGGGATGAATAAAGTGTTTTTGACTTTGACTTGACCTAACTTGACTTGACTTGACTCTTCTTCAGCTCCAATCTAATCCAGTCTTGTTGGCCGACCACAGAGGCCATATCGGGGCTGGGCTATCCCCTCGTCATCTTATTCAGTTCGCCCCTATGACTCCGAAACGATTCCAAGGCTTATCCAAGGATACAGTGTAACTGTATACTTCAAGATGGTAACAAGTACTAACGAAGAGCATCACAGTGACCCAGCAGTATGCAGGGCCTATTTGGCCGGGGGAGGTGGGGGGGAAGGGTTCGTCGGGGTGGGGGCTGGGCTAACATCGATAGCTCCCCGCGGACGGCCGGTCATTGGGAAGTGCTATAATGAGTGTGGGTATAGCTGCTTGGCAAGATGGAGATGAGAGATATGGGAATAGCAATACCGTGACGAGAGAGAGAGAGAGGGGGGGGGCAGAGGAGAGAGGAGAGAGAGATACAGAGAGAGAGAGATACAGAGAGAGAAGAGAGAGAGAGAGGAGAGAGAAGAGAGGAGAGAGGAGAGAGAGAAGAGAGTGAGAGAGAGAGAGAGAGAAAGAGAAGAGAGAGAGGAGAGAGAGAGAGAGAGAGAGAGAGAGAGAGAGAGAGAGAGAGAGAGAGATACAGAGAGAGAGAGGAGAGCTATTGGAGGCTGCAGGGGAAGCTGTAGGACTTTGCAAATCCAGGCGTAATTAGGAAACCCAGAACAATCCCACCAGTGTGACAAATTTGTGGTTGACATGATGAACAAAATGCTGTAATCAATCAACCATCAGGCGAGGCTTGCCCCACCGGGCAGATCCTCTGGGGTGATAGAGAGACAGAGAGAGGTAGAGAATGAATGAACGAATGAATGGATGAATGAATGAATGAATGAATGAATGAATGAATGAATGAACGAACGAACGAACGAAAGAAAGAACAAACGATATTTGAACACTAATGTTTCTACTATTAAGCCTACCAGCACCATGATCTGTTGAATAATATCAAGCAAAGTGTATATAAACAATAACATAAAGCTAAAGGCACCAATCTTTTTTAAAAAAATGAACCATGACATTAATTATTGCCTCTTACAACGAACATCTATAACAGATAATCATGACAGAGCCCCCATACCCCCTATCCCGCCCCTGTTAATAATCCCAATCCGCAGGTGAGATTAGCCCAGTTATAATTGAGTCTGACCGCAAAGTGCTTGCAAATCATGTACAGCACATGCTGAATTCTGTGTGTGTTGTGCGTTAGAGGGCTGCTTTCTTTTAATAAAAACAACTTCTTATGACAATATGTTCCTGTCTTCCTGCTCCAAAGGCAGAAATAGAGATTAGTTTCATCACCTACTTAAATGTTCACATACTCTTATTGAACGCTACAGGCGTGATAGTTTGCAGATATCTTTTCTTTATCATCCAAATGATGCAAAATGAAACTTTTCTGTGAAATCGAAACGTAGATATAAAAAACTTGTCAAACTGGAAAAATCCATCTCCGTTTTATCAAAAAAATTTGGGGTGTGATTTATTGTATTGTTATCATAAGTCGTTGTTATGAGTTGATTTAATTCCAATACTATTGCCTATATTACTACATTGTTATAGCTTTTTTCCCCCTACAGTTATGTCGCTGAGATTAATCTTGGCTTGGCTGACAGGAACATGTATAACTGTATTGACTTCAGCCATATTATGTTTTGTGTGGGGGGGGTTGTTTTGTTGTTGTTGTTGGTTGTTGTTTGTTTGTTTTGTTTTTTTTGGGGGGGGTGTTTTAGCGTATAGGCTAGCTCTCTAGGCTTGCCGAAGCTAGAAATTTTAAAAAATCATGTTTTCAATTGTTTCCACAAACCAGTCAGTACAGTCACTACCAGCACCAGAGTTACAACACATCCCGCAAATCCAACATCACTCAAATCAAGTTAGGCCCTAACTCAGTCAGGCCTAGGCCTAGCGCATCCAGTCCCCTTCCTTTTACCCAAGTCCAGTTGTGGTCAGTTCCTGCTATAATCAGCACCAGCTGGCCCCAGCTGGGATGGGATGGGCTAAACTGGAATAGATGCAGCGGAGAGCAGCTAAAACTGGGGGGCAACTGACAGCTGTGACCAGAAATCGGATGCACAACGCGCGCAATCAGTTCCACATATCACAGCTTTGTTCAATTTTTTGTGTGTTTCGGCACTTGTCCTATAATCGACATTGGGCTTATGTGCACATACGCACACACATAAACGCATGCACGTAAACACACACGCACACACTTACACACACACATGTATGCACGCGCGCGTACACACACACTCGGGCATGCGCACTCTCACATTTATGTTTGTACACATTATCTACTTTTATTTATTTATTTATTTATTCTTTATATCGAGGATAATGGAATAAGCACTCATGTGCTTTTTTACTTCCAGTCCCCGTGTGTATGCGGTTTTGTCAATTTTGTCATCTGTTTCCACCGGCACACAATGGCCTTACTCTTCCGAAAAGCGGAACAGGATTTAACGTGTGCGCAAGATGTTCTGCATGGTTTCGAACACGGGGCCTCGGTTTATAGTCTCATCCGAAGGACATACACAAGCCTATACCCATACACACACTCACACACACAAACAAAAAAACAAACCAAAACACAAACCACACACAAACACACACACACGCACACACACAAACACACACACACACACACACACACACACACACACTCCTGCCCCATGGCCATCACCCACTGCATTGTATTAAACCGAGGAATCAAAGCCAGTGGCTGGGCCATCTTTATGATGATGAACTAACAGCCCTGATGTTTGTTTGCCCGGCAGCTTCAGCTTAGCTTGCTGCTGAAGGCCAACATCCCAGATGCCTGAATTCACCACTGATAATACTAATACTAATACTAATGCTAATAATAATAATAATAATAATAATGATAATAATAATAATGTTTGGAATTTATATAGGGCTGAATCTTGTAAAGCAACAAATCAAAGCGCTCAGATGACATGATTTTTTGAAAAATTATTTTAATAATAATAATAATATATGGAATTTATATAGCGCTGAATCTTGTAAATAAACAAACAAATCGAAGCGCTTGCACTCAATCATTTACAGGCATGCAACTCTCCTTAAACATAATGAACAACAGATTTCAAAACCATGCGCGCGCGCGTATGCACGCATGCACGCACACACACGCACACACACATACACACACACAACACACACACACACACAACACACACACACACACACACACACACACACACACACACACACACACTCGGAACAACACTTAGAAGGTAAAGATGCTGTTGAAAATTAGGGACAGATATTTGGGGGAAGGTCTCAGGTAGGAAATAAGTGTGTTTTGAGGCTGGATTTGAAGGTATCAAGTGAAGGCTTTTGGCGAAGTGAAAGAGGGAGGTCATTCCAGGTGGATGGACCAGAAACAGAGAAGAGCGACGGCCAACAGTCGTTTGTTTGAATCTGGTGTTCGAAAGCACAAGTATCTGCGGCTGAACAAAGGAACGGATGAGTTATAGGTGAGGACAGTTACAGAGATAAGAGGGTGCAGATTTGTGGAGACATTTGAAACAGAGGGTATTGATTTTATACTCCAGTCTTTGTGAGACAGACAGCCAGTGAAGAGATCGCAGAAGAGGAGTGATGTGTTCAGATTTTTTCTTTCTTATTTTATATTGAGGATAATGGAATAAGCACTCAGGTGCTTTTCTTACATCCAGTTCCTGTGTGTATGCGGTTTTGTCAATTTTGTCATCTGTTCCCACCGGCACACAATGGCCTATTCTTTCGAAAAGCGGAACAGGATTTAACGTGTGCGCAAGATGTTCTGCATGTGTTCGCACATGGGGCCTCGGTTTATGGTCTCATCCGAAGGATACGTTTCAGACGAACGTCAAGAGGTTTGTTGTTCAAATCTGTTTCAAACTGACGCTTTTGTTTTGTAGTTTACAGTTAATCCTAACTGATGATGATGCAGGGGTACGAACATGTACCTTTTAAGTCCTGTTTTATGTCTGATATTGTTCATTTTTTTCTATTCTTGTCTTGTTTTCTTATCAAAATTTAATGCTGCTATTACTGCCATAGAATTGTAGATTTTTACTGTAAACCTGAAAAACTCATGTAAATGACACGCTGGATATATATATATATATATATATATATATATATATACTTGTCATAACTGGGCTATTTTTTTCAAAAAATGAATTGCTAATGTGCATAAGATGTGATGTATGCATTTATGCATGGTCCTTTTGTTTATAGTCCCAACCAAACGACTTCCAGAAGAATGAATTTATAACAAATATCACCCCTGAATAAAAGTTACTTCATCCAAACAGTAATCACGAATCAGTCTTCTTCCATTACTTATTACAACTGTAATCCTAGAACTTCTATGTGAATCCCTTTTTCATAACTAAAATCAAATTTGCGTTTAACTGTGTTGTGTTGCTGTAAAAATGAGTTCTGTTATCTGCGTATGTTGTCGTTGCACTAACTTCACCCCTTGGTTTAGCTAGATATTCTGGGTAGAATTCCCTTCTGCCTGCTATACATTTCTGTCACTCAGCAAAAGGCTGCACACCGGTATTAAAAAAATCACTCTTTTCCTTCTGTTTTTCTATGTGACTCTTATATTCATACCGCACGTACTAAGGCATCCACTGAAATAAAACCACTTTTTGTGAAAGACTAGCCTCTGACTCAAAATTCATGTGATTTTAAACAAATTTGGTAGGTTTGAATTTTTTTTTAATTTTCAGCAAACACTGTACCCCCTCAGTCCTTTGTCGTCTGCTAGCTTCCTTACCGCAATATGCATGCGCGGGGTCAACTCTGTACGAATACAGGAAATCCTCATTTGATGGTTATTTCCAACTTTCTCGTGACTACCTGGTATTGCTCTATGTCCTCAATCCCGTAAACAAGTGCACAGTCAATTTTTTCATGCTTAAAAAATCTGTGAAGATCACCAACATTTTTTTCCACTCGCACTCTATAGAAAATACTACATGACCCCCAAATTAATACCGGTGTGTAGCCAAACAAGAATAAGTCAGAACCTCGCTGTGTTTCTGCAAATGGCCGCCTGAACGCAAAAGGGCCATCATTCTGGTGCACTTGTCGAAAGGGAGAGTAGCACTTCCTGTCGCTGCATCACTTTGTGCACCGGTAGCCTGAGTGGCAGCATGGGCAATGTTTGGGAGGGACAGAAATGGAAAGTGTGTCTTCTCAATTTGACAACAGAGTGTGCATTAGTAAAGCTTGTCGTGTGCAGAAAGCTTATAAAGCTTGCTTGCAGTACGGTTGTTTTTGTATTTAGTTGCAATGGTTTTTTGATTAGTGTATTTATGTGTGAACTAGTACATACATATAAACCATTCACGGTGTGTGTATGTGTGTGTGTGTGTTTTGTGTGTGTGTGTGTGCGTGCGTGTGTTTGTGTGTGTGTGTGTGTGTGTGTGTGTGAGAGAGAGAGAGAGAGGAGAGAGAGAGAGAGAGAGAGAGAGAGCGAGAGCGAGAGAGAGAGAGAACATGGATAACCCCTTGTTAACATATGTGTCATTTCAAAATGATGGCTAAGTACAAAGAATAAAATGATGCTACGTGCAGATCTAAGCAAGGAGTGGGGCAATAAGTTGATGGTATGCACTCCTGAAAAATCATCAATATTTTACTTGGATAATATATAGCTGTAGTTAAGTATTTTGACAAACTTGGACATTCAATATGCAGACAACCTTGAATAGACTGACCAATAAATAGTGTCAACTCTAATGAAAAAAAGACACTAAAGCAAAGCAGTAGAAACATTTTTAAATTTTTTTTTTTATTAAAGCATAATGCAAATGAACAAGGCCCACCCGTATCCATCAACCTTCTCCTCCAATAAAAGCAAAAATATTAACAACAACAACAAAAAACACAAAGAAACAAGGTAAAATAAGCAAATACCAATGAAATAAAACAGGTGAAGATTCAAACAAAAACTTATGTAGACAAAAAAGACAAGTCTTAGCACTCTAAACTTCGAAATAAAGAAACGAAATAAGTGAGCAAAAATTCTTAGCCACAAATAGCAACAACAACACCAACAACGACAACAAAAGCAACAACAACAACAACACCGACAACATAGCAATCACCATGAAAAAGTCTGTGCACTTGCTCGTACAAGAAATGCATACATACTCAGGTTTGTACAGATAGCACGGTGAAAGAATAAAACAACTCATCAATCATATATATATATATATATATAATATATATATATATATATATATTATATATATATATATATATATATTATATGCATAATAACAACCCAGGTTATCAGTCTCTTAGACCTCCCCTTGCCATTTGTCCACATTTTTGGAAAAAGAAAACAACAGTAACAACAACAACAAGAACAACAACAAAACAACCAAAGAAACAAACAAACTTTAAGTCAAGCCATGTCCCTGCAAATGGCGACATTTTAACGCCAAAGGGACCTTCACTCTGGTGCACTTATCCAAAGAGTAGCGCAGCATTAACTTTTCCTGACAATGCATTACTATTTGCAAGGGCGAGCTTAAGGGGAACGTCTCCGTGTTTTGTTCATGGAAGGCAAAGACAGCTGTGCTGTGCTGTGCTGTACTGTGTTGTGCTATGCTCTCTCTCTCTATCTCTCTCTATCTCCCTCCCTCCCTCTCTCTCTCTCTACCTCTCTCTCTCTCTCCCTCTCTCTCTCCTCTCTCTCTCCCTCCATCGCTCTCCCTCCTCTCTCTCCCTCCATCGCTCTCTCCTCTCTCTCTCCCTCTCTCTCTCTCCTCTCTCTCTCCTCTCTCTCTCTCTCTCTCCCTCTTCCTCTCTCTCCCCTCTCTCTCTCTCTCTCCCCTCCTCTCTCTCTCTCTCTCCGTCCATCTCTCTCTCTCCCTCCCCCTTCTCTCTCTCTCTCTTCCTCTCTCTCTCTCCCTCCCTCTCTCTTCTCCCCTCCTCTCTCTCTCTCTCCCTCCCTCTCTCTCTCTCTCCTCCCCCCCTCTCTCTCTCTCGCTCTCTCTCCCTCCCCCCTCTCTCTCTCCAGTGGTGGATAGTGAAAAATCATTAAAGCCTGGATCTATGTGGCTGGGGTCATTGTGATCTAGTGTCTTTTTTGTTTATTTTTCATTATTCTGAATCTATATTATTTTGGCCCTAAGAATTTTTTTAGATCTTCTTCACTATGCTACAGTATAGTGTGATTCTTTTTTGTGTACATTGATTGTTTAGTACTTTAATTTGTTTATTTCGAAATTCTTTTTTTTTCAAATTATAATCCTATGCTCTGTTTGCTTAAATTTAATATATTTTCGTTATATGTTCAGTGGTTTTTTTAAGGTTATCATCATTCCTACACGTTTAAACTTGCTTCGCTTTTTGGAAGAGTAGACCATTGTGCGCCGGTGGAAATGGATGACAAAATTTACAAAACTGCAAACATCCGGGGACTCGATGTAAGAAAAGCACATTAATGCCTATTTCATTATCCTTGACATGAAAGAATAAAAGTTACAAATAATTTGGGGGGGGGGGGGGGGGGGGGGGGGTTGCAGTTAATGAGAGTTTCGCCGTTGTTGTTGTTAGTGCTAAGTGTTTGTCTTTGTCTTTGCATACATACATTTTGTAGCTCAGGTCAGTTTTCTCTACTAGTTTAAGTAAACTTTATATATTTCGTTACCATTATTATATCCCATATTGACAGTATTTTTCTTTTCATAATTCGTGCATGCTTTTAGCCGTAATAGCATTTGCTCCTTTTTATTGTCTGTCCGTCCTTGCTTCGATATTAGCACCTTATTTTGTACACATTCTTCTTGTTTGAGTATATTGGTTCCATCTTTCATTTCATTCATTCATTCATTTATTCTTTTTTATCGAGGATAATGGAATAAGCACTCATGTGCTTTTTTACATCCAGTACCGTGTGTATGCGGTTTTGTAAATTCTGTCATCTGTTTCCACCGGTACACAATGGCCTACTCTTCCGAAAAGCGGAACAGGATTTAACGTGTGCGCAAGATGTTCTGCATGCGTTCGAACACGGGGCCTCGGTTTATAGTCTCATCCGAAGAGTAGAGTAGATCGATAGGAAAAGTGACAGGGCGATCAGAAAATGGGGCGTGAGTTTTAAATGTAATATAACCGAAAGAACAAAACATTCATGTAGTTCATCTTCATTGAAATCCCATTCATCGAGTTCCTGTGTCTGTATGTGGTTTTTTTTGTTTTCAGTGCCCGTATACTTTCGTTGATGATGAACGTGTTAATAATAATAATAATAATAATAATAATAATAATAATAATGTATGGAATTTATATAGCGCTGAATCTTGTAAAGTAAACAAATCAAAGCGCTTGCATTCAAATCATTCACACGCATGCAACCATCCATAAATATCAAGATAAACAAATATCAAATTTATATACACAACACACTTAGGTGGGGGTGGTGGAGGTGAAGGCAGCTATTGAGAAGTAGGAACAGATAACAGGGGAAGATCTCAAGTAGAGTATAAGTGCGTTTTGAGGCTAGATTTGAAAGAATCAAATGAAGGCTTTTGGCGAAGTGGAATAGGGAGGTCGTTCCATGTAGAGGGACCGGAAACAGAAAAAGAGCGACGGCCAACAGTAGTTTGTTTAAATCAGGGTGTTCGAAAGCACAACATATCTACAGATGAACGAAGGGAACGGGACGGAGTGTACAGGTGAAGACAGTCACATAGATAAGAAGGTGCAGATTTGTGGAAACATTTGAAACAAAGGGTATTAATCTTATACTTTATTCTTTGTGAGACAGGCAGCCAGTGAAGAGATCGCAAAAGAGGAGTGATGTGTTCAGATTTTTTCTTTCTTAGGACCAGTCGAGCTGCAGAGTTTTGTATGCGTTGAAGGGAGTGGATGGATGATGCAGGCAAACCAGCCAAGAGAGAATTACAGTAGTCCAGTCGAGAAAGAATAAGAGATGTGACAGGTTTGGATGTTGCTTCAGTAGACAGATACTTGCGAATTGCACTTATGTGCTGTAATTGATAGTAGCAAGACTGGCAGGTCTGGGTGATGAACTTTTTCATAGAGAGTGTGTTGTCAAGAACCACACCTAGATATAGTAATTACGTTAATTAGGACGACAACAGCGATGATGAAGACGACTGTAAATGATGATGATGATGATGATGATGATGATGATGATGATGATGATGATGATGATGATGATGATGATGATGATGATACCGATGACGATGTCGCAAAGTGTGTATAACACGATAACAATGTCAGGCACAGAAGCTAAAACCAAGAAGATGAAACTTTCAGTGATGTTTCAATAGGATTAGACAGCGTTCACCCAATGTTTTGGGGGAGGCTATGTTACTGGCATTAGATTCGGATCATGTTTTCTATCAACTTATATATAAAAAGTGTGTTGTACGCTGTCTAGACAAGATTTCAGGATAGTAAGAAATCAGTTTATGATGTCTAGACACACTGTTTTAACCAGTGGGAATGTCAGTATATACCCCCTCCCCTCCACCCCCCCCCCAAAAAAAAAAAAAAACCCTGCCTCTGCCACACAACTGTCAGATTCTGCTTTTATACGCGCGCGCATGCGTATGTGTTTGTGTGTTTGTGTGTGCGCGAGCGTGTGTGTGTGTGTGTGTGTGTGTGTGTGTGTGTGTGTGTGTGTGTGTAAAAGAGGGGGCGGGTAATGTATGAGCGTGTGTGTGTGCGTGCCTGCCTGCCTGCGTGCGTGTGTGTATTTAAAAAGACAGTACATGACGGGTAGGCTGCATGATGGGTGTGAGAGTCAAGTAAAAATAAAGGTAAAGTGATTTTATTGAGCAGAATTATCTTTCAAGTCTAGTCAAGTCAAGTCAAGTGAAAAACATTGTATGTAATCATCCCACGAGGGGCAATTACAATACTGACAGGCACCATTGATTCGTATCATAATCTCCAAAGACACAAGAAAGCTACATTTCATTTTGGTCTACCAGAAATGTAAGTTTTATCCTCTAATCAAGTTTAAGTGCTCTAATCATAATTGGTCAGTTGATATGGGTCTCCGTTTTGCCATTCTGAAGGAAGAAACCAGTTATGTAACAAATGTCCTATGCTTCATATTGATGATGAATTTCATCTTATTTTAGCATGTTTGCTAGCTTGCAAAAACAGGTATTTATCATAAAAATTTGTTACCCCAAATTTTAAATAAAAGTTTCTAAATTTTGTGGAGGGATGCCTTGAGGTTTTTTTAAAAGAAAGGTTTCATTTTATTATAGTATATTTAATTTTCTAAAGTTGTGAAACTAATTGATTTATACACTGCATTGAATTCTTGTTTGTTAAAGTTTTGTTTTTCATCTTATTGTGTGATGTCCACCTTTCCTCTATAACCTATTACGGGCAAAAGGAATAAGTATTGTTCAAACGGTATGTGAGTGTGTGTGTGTGTGTGTGGTGTGTGTGTGTGTGTGTGTGTGTGTGTGTGTGTGTGTGTGTGTG
>CM054144.1:29313819-29318819 GCA_028751875.1 Rapana venosa
CGTTGAAAAACCCCATCCACCTTTTTTGTTTTGTTTTGCCAGAAGATTTCTCCTGTTAGGGCCGACAGATTGGATGTCACCAGCACACCCAGTATGAGCTTGCTATTGAGAGAAAGATGAGATCTTTCAGATTCTATTAACCCTTGATATGATACACGACCTGAACATTTCTGTCAATGACTCAATGACAATTCGAGGAATGGATGGATGGAGAAGTCTGAGTTAAGGTTATCACGAGAGGCTGAAATATCATTGCACGGGAGGCCAGCTTAATATGACAGGCTAGCAGTAGCAATGGTTTATTTCAGAAAACCTTTACACTATTTTGTCAATGGTGATGCTCATTATTAGTTGATTTTTTAAGTTGCTAATGGTTACCAATGAGGGAGGACCAGATATTATTTTGAATAAAGAAGCTTGTTTGTTATTCGTTGCATCGGAAGAATAATCCAAGGAGAAGAATAAATAATTGTTAACTGTGATAACTATGATCTGACTATCTGGATAAACAGATTTAATAATGTATATCACACACACACGCACACACGCACACGCAAACACACACACACACACTCCACAAAAGCACAGATTCAGTGACTGCCTATTGTTTGAGAACATTGCTAAATAGCTTAAAACAGCTTATACATGCACAAGCATTAATTCACATTTTGTGCAAGAGTATACAAAAACACTTCTTTGCTGAAGTACATATGGAAGAAATATTTCATATTTTGCGCAATCATTCCATTATTTTCTTTATTATCTTATTTGAGTTCACAACATGACCAGTTGAAGCTGTCACTCGTTTCTTCATGAAATTCACTTACTTTTACCTGTCCACAACCAGAAGAATATGCAAAGATACTACAAGTACCGTTGAGTGATCATTTTATAGCTCCTTAAGGATTGATTGAAAATAAAAGGTAAAGGTGTCCCAAAACCTGTGTGGTCGTAGGGGAGCGAGCACAGACCTCAACTTCTCAAGGGGCCAACATTTTGAGGGCGGCGTCCATCTCCTCACCCTCGCTGCTTTACTCTACCTGACCCTAGAGAGGCAGGTACCCATTTACAGCTGGGTGAACTGGGGGACTGTACTGAAACCAAGGCGCACAAACGGTCACCCATCCAAGTGGTAACTACGCTAGATGCTGCCCAACCTTAGCTGGGGGAAAGCGAGTGCTTTGACCAGAGCTATCCCGTCCCCAAATTGAAAATACCGAACTACAACTTTTAAGACAGATTGTCCGAGACCAGCAAAGCCTAGTGAATCCCACGTTCTTTAACACGCACAGTACAAACTGGGCATGTTCGTATCCCCCATACCACCAGTCATAGTTCGTCTGTTCTTATACTAAAGAAGGACAGGTTTTTAACATGCGCACGGGGCGGTATACCCTAGTGGTTAGAATTTTGAGCTCGTGATCTGACGGTCCAGGTTCGAGCCACCACCGAGGCCTCTTTTTGAGGGAATTGTCCCCCTGGAGTTAACATCAGTAGCAACTCCACATCCCTGAAAGTCCTTCATATGAGACTATGACCCGTGTTTGCAAGAACGCCGGACATAACGCGCACATGTTAAATCCCGTTCAGCCTTTCAGAAAAAGTATACCATGGCATGCCAGTAGGAATGGATGACAACATTTAAAAACCACATTCACACTGGTGTCGTATTTCTACATCATCCTCAAATTCGGAACGTCGCTACCTTAACTGTGGGCATAAATGGTCCCATTCGCAAAATCTCACCATTGGTGAACCTTGGAGCTGTAGCCGAGGAACGAAAAAAAAAACCGTGTGCGCAGGATATGCTATGCAAGACTTTATATATAGAACCTAGTGTAACAGTATCCCACAAAGGACTTGCAGGGCTTGGGGAAATGAGTCAGAACCGCAGCTATCTCTAGGGCACACAGCTATCTCTGGAGTACACAATCCCCTCACACAAGAAAGGTCAGCCGTGACTTAAACCCAGCTCCACAGATTACCATCACATCAAAAGCCTGAAACTCTAACCAGCCTACCGTCCTACCTCCCAAATACAGATAGCAGTCTAGCCAGCAGGAGAACGCATCCCCCATTCTTTTGAAGAGAACGAGGTGAAAAGCTGTGCCCAGTCTGAAGCAGTGGAAGTAAAGGGCAGACACGTCAATGGATGTGGGGCAGCCAATGGAGGCCTTCATGCAGTAGTTTCCACTTCCTCACATTGACCTCCTCTCTGTTCGTCTGCTAGCTTCACTGGCCAAATGGCTCCTGTGGACTGTACACAGACATTGACCATGATGAATGTCCCGCCAGGCGTGTGATGTGCTGTTGACCTGTTGTCTGACTTCTGTGGGTTGTGATTGTAGCCGCTCTTTGAGGTCCAGTTCCAGCACGAGACCTGTGTCACCAGATTACCTTAGAACCAGAACGATTTTCAGTATTGTGATCTTGTTGGTTATGTATATCAGCCTCCTGATGTACATATTGAGTAAGCATTCAATAAAACAAAGTTCCAATATCACAGTATCCATCGCATCTAATGTAATGCGTGTTTGCGTTGAGGGAAATCGTATTAGATCATTCACAGTATGAGTGCATGATCTTTGTTGCTTGAAAAGAGAGTTCATGTCAAAGTAAAGCAAAAAAATAACCTAGCTATAAACGGGCAATTGATTCCAAATATGCATGGTAAAAGTGTGATAAGTTTACACGCTTAGGCGCAACAATGTGGTGTTTTGACAAGTTTGGCTTGTTTTCTTGTTGTTGACAATGTTCATAAACCATGCTTCTAATTGTACAACAATACCATAATCACATTTTCAAAAGTTTTGAGCTTGAAAGCAGATTTGAAAAGCAACTGCTACTGCTGCTAGTGCTGTTGTTGCTACTGCTGCTGCTGTTGTTTTTGTTGCTACTGCTGCTGTTGTTGTTTTTGCTGCTGGATTGTTCTTACAAAGCAATACAGTTTTAGTCAAAGATTCAATCTACTGTGTTCACGTTTTTTTAATATTTAGTATATGAAACACTTGACGTAGAACAAATAGTATGTGCACACACATACATACACACATACACACTACACGCACGAACACACAAACAGCACACATACACACATACACGCACATACATACCACACACACACACTACAGCACACTACATTACACACACACTACACTACATCGATACACACTACACTGCACTATACTACACTACACTACACTCACACACAAACACACACATACACACACACACACACACACACAACACACACACAACACACACACACACACACACTCTCTCTCTCTCTCTCTTTCACACACACACGCGATAGAAAAAACAGCCATCAGCGAACATGATCAGAACAGCAAATCTCTCCTGTTCTACAAGACTGCCCTCAAACACACACACACACACACACACACACACACTCACACACACACACACACACACACACACACACACACACACACACACACACACACACACACACACACACACACACACACTGAGTAGTCCTCTCCAAAGGCACATGTTGGCCGAGGAAGCTGATGGCATTGCTGGCATTATTTTTTTGGTCCTTCTATCAAGCCTTATTATATTAAGTAGAACTCAAGCAGTCTTCATTTTTCTTCCCAGCTCTGCCGAATGAATGCGTAGAGTCCCATGTGCATTAGATTAATTAACTTGTGCAAAGAAGCTACTAGCTCGGAAAATGAAAAGAATTCTTGATTCTGGTTGCAGAAATTGATGGTGTGAAATATCAATCAAATGTGTGCGAGCGTGTGTGTTAGTGTGTGTGTTAGTGTGTGTGTGTGTGTGTGTGTGTGTGTGTGTGTGTGTGGTGTGTGTGTGTAAGGTGTGTGTGGGTGTGATTGTTTGTGCGTGTGTTTGTTTGTATTAATGTGTGGGTGTACGTGCATGTATGTGTAGTGTGTGTGCGCGCGCGTTTGTGTGTGTAAGCACTGGTGTTTTATGTGTATGTATGTGTGTGCGTGTGTATGTGTGTGTTAGTGTATTTCTGTGTGTGTCTATCTGTCTGTCTGTCTGTCTGTCTGTCTGTCTGTGTGTTTGTGTGTTTGTCTTTCTGTATGTCTGCCTGAACTCTGTCTATGTTTGGTGTTTTTTTAAAACCATCAGCAATCATTTGTTCCGTCACTTGATGTAAACCACTTTTTCTAAACATGTAAGTTTGACTTCAAGAAATGATAAGTCGGTTGTTCAAAACAGCACGTGAGAGTGACGTAAAAGCTCAATGCCATTACTGTTTGTTTGTCAACAATGTCTCCCTACAGGGGGCTGGCACAGGGAGAGAGAGAGAGAAAGAGAGAGAGAGAGAGAGAGAGAGAGAGAGAGAGAGAGAGAAGAGAAGGAGGGGGGTGGGAAGAGAGAGAGACAGAGACAGAGAGACAGCGACAGAGGCAGAGGCAGAAACGGAGACAGAGACACAGAGAGAAAGAGATAGAGAGATAGAGTCGGAGACAGACAGACAGACACAGACAGACAAAGACAGAGACAGAGAGACAGCGACAGAGGCTGAGACAGAGATAGAGACAGAGAGACGCAGAGTTAGAGCCAGACAGACAGAGAGACAGAGAGAGATAGTGACAGAGAGCTATTTTTTGGTGTATTTATTCTTTTATATCAAGGATAATGGCATAAGCATCTATGTGTTTTTTTACATCCAGTCCCCGTGTGTATGCGGTTTTGTAAATTTTGTCATCTGTTCCCACCGGCAAACAATGGCCTACTCTTACGATTTTAGGATTTAACGTGTGCTCAAGATGTTATGTGTGCGTTCGCAAACGGGGTCTCGGTTTATAGTCTCATCCGAAGGACTTTTGGGGAGAGTGGAGTCTGCACTGATGTTAACTCCAGGGGAAAATATCCCCCTTGAACGGGAACCGAAACCGGGTCGTCAGATTGCGAGCGCAATGTTGTAACCACTAGGCTATCCCGTCCCCCCCCCCCCCCCCCCCCCGATATATTTTCAAATCTCGCTAGAGTGCGAGACACAGACA
>CM054144.1:29323819-29373819 GCA_028751875.1 Rapana venosa
CTCCAGTCCACATGGCTTGCTTGATGTATAATTCATCCAAAGCATGTTGTATGCCAAACAGTTCCACCACGTCCACCACAGAGAGAGAGAGAGAAAGAATGGCCGGGGTGAGACTAAGAGGCATCATGTGCGTATGCAAATGTTAGCACTTGCCCTGATGGCCGGAATGACTAATCATCTGATGCAACAGTGCTGTTTGCTCTCTGGCATGGTAGATGGGGGTGCTGTGGACATGAAATGAACCCTTCTGTCACTTCTGTTTAGCAAGTGTCATTTCCTGTATTCATAACTATCAACTCTCAACAAAATGTACTTTTTGTGGTTTGTCTTTTTTCTTCTTTTAGTTGATTTGACAAACGCGGAGAACAAGAAATAACTAATGAATCATAAGCAGTGTTGTCAATAGTGTCAGTGAGTGTAAAGAACTAACATAAACAAGGCTTAAAATAGCTTTAAGTCATTACGGGAAAAGCTAATTTCAACTTGGCCTTTATTAACAAACTAACACAGACAAACAAAATAGAAAGGAAATAGCGCTTGAGTGTAATTGTGCAAGCATGCGCACGGGCACTAGTAAAGACAAGTTCATGACCAGCTTTCTGTGTATTAAGTCATATGCAGCGTTCTCCCTTCCCCACCAGCACTTGGTGTTATCTTTCTTGGCTGCTTTGGGTTCTGTTTCTATATAGTTCTATATAGTTATACCACTTTATGTCCCGGCAGATTTCTCTGCGTGAAATACGGGCTGCTCTCCCAGGGGAGAGCGCGCCGTCACACGAGCAGCGCCACCCTTTTGTTTTCTGTCTGCAACTGTATTTGTTTCCCTATCAGAGTCGCTTTTTTCCTACAGAATTTTGCCAGGGACAACTCTTTAGTTGCCGTGAGTTATCTGACGTTTGCTAAATAATTATGTGTAACACACGCGACCTCGGCTTATCGTTTCATTCAAAGAGTATCACCCAGACCACCCCTCACGGTCTAATGGATGGGGGAAAGTTTTGGCCCAAACGGGGATCAAACCACCGCACACTTCGACCCGGACTTTTCGCTTTCTAGGCAGGTGCATTACTTCAGACCACCGATCCACCGCAAAGCTGCACTGCAAAGCTTGGCTTTATTTGAAACGCCCCTCAACATATAAGGAGATATCATTAACTTTAACCTCTAAATTATTGACCGTTTCTAAGTGCCATACTAATGCTGTTGTTCTAAACGTACCCAGGAGGGTTGCCAGTATTGCTTTCACATGAACATTAAAGCACGGTAAAGCTTAAATTTTGCTTTGAATTTATGCAAGTTGCCACATGTATAAGCCAGTACAGCTGGGTAACTATGAATACTTACATAAAGAGCTAAGCACGGTTGTTCTGTAAAAGGGTGGTTTCAGTGTAATGGAGAAAAATATAGTAAGGTAAAGGTAAAGATGTCTCATAACCTATGTGGTCGTAGGGGAGCGAGGCGTCAGAGACCTCAGCTTCTCCAGGGGCCAGCATATTGAGGGCGGCGCCCATCCCCTCTCCCTGGCTGCATATGTAGTGAAGACAGAGATGTAAACCTTTTGTAAAGTCTGTGTATGCTGTAAGGGTTATACTTGTACGCGCAAGTTATGCTTCGATGCATACGTTGTTACACTACGAGCCAACAGAGAGAAAGCTAGCATTGAGGAGACTAACTGCCTACATCTGCATGTAAACGCCAGTGCTTGTCCTCGTAATGGGAATGACAGATTGTCTGATGCATCAGTTTTCTGCTTATGTAACTGACATATGCTGCGCTGATTTGAGACTGGCTCGTGCTTACATAAAATAAATCCCTCTGTTTCAGTTTTGGAGACTAATGATAGATTTTTTTTTGTCTCATTATTTGAGTCGTCATTCCAAAACAGACACAATAACTTGTGACTACCCACCACACTCATCACTGATTTTACAACACCATGACAATTTTTGTTTTAATTCACAGTTATAAATATTCATTTGATTATCTGTATGTAGTGTAAATATCACTGTTTTATAAATTGCACACGTTTTACAGTCCATGAATATTGGATATTTCTACACGAAAAAAAACCAAAGCGTCAACAAATGTAACATTAAAGCTCCAAAACTTAAACCTCAGAACGTAAGTGCTAAGAAAATGCAATTCAAACTACTTTGCTTGCGGCACATTCAAATAAAGTAAGGTGTTATAAAGCCTGTGCAGGTCGTTGGTGAGCAGGTGTCAGAGACCAGCTTCTTTAGGCTCCAGCACATTGAGGGCGGCGTCCATCCCCTCTCCCTCGCTTCTTTACCTTCCTTGACCCTAAAAAGGGCAGGTACCCATTTACAGCTGGGTGAACTGGGGAACTGTACTGAAGTCAAGGAACACGAACTGTCACCTGTCCTAAGAGCAGTCACGCTCAACGCTGCTTGACCTTAGCTTGGGGAGAGCAATGGCTCGGAACACTGAGCTGTCCTGTCCCCACCGTTTTCACTGCCTTACTGAGAGGTGAAATGTGAAGAAAGCTAGCTAAAACCTTGCTTACCAGAAGGAAGTCCAGCTCTGTTCACATATTCTCTATGGCAGACGTACACCCAGTTATGCAGACAGAAGAGATCCCTCATAGACAGGCTTTTGGAATGGCATGGAGAGAGGTAAAGTGAAAATAAAAATAAAAGCAGATGTTCCAAATGAAAACTGAACCCTCTGGTTCTTCTTCTTCTTCTTCTTCTTCGAACGCTCAGAAAGCAACTATTGGTTATCTGTTATATGAGCGAAAATGCGTCGCGCTGCCGTTAAGCGCCTGACAAGTCAGGCCCAGCGCATCCGACTTCGGCACAAAAGAGAATTGCTATCTTTTAAGTCTTTCTGGAAAAAAAAGGCAGGGAAAATGACCAAGAAGGCAGAAAACAGGCAAGAAGAAGATGACAGGAAGAAAAGGAACAAGGCAAAAACAAAGAGTGATAGAAAATAGGGAAATTTCTAGCACAGAATTTCCAGAATGTGGGGATGCTATTTATACTGATAGGCCCCCGACATCCCCTCCCCTTCCCCCTCCCCCCCCCCCCCCCCCCCCCCCCGGGTAGCCCTCTGGTTCTAAACACACCACAAGAACCAAAGCAGGTTTACAACAAAATTGTTATCTAAATATTTTATTTTTAGAGTGGAAGATGTGGAAATGAGTAAGAAACAAGCAAATACTACATACAACAAAACACCCCCACCCCAGAACAGAAGAAAGACTAGAATAACACAGCCTGAAAAAAATATGAAAACAACCTCCCCCCAAAAAAAAACAAAAAAAACAATAGAATAACCCGAATATGCACTGATCTTGCTACGGCTACGTGCATTGTCTCGTAGCGGTCAACAAAGTGCTTTCGAGAGGCCACCAAAACGAATGTTTCTGCCTGTCCAGTCTCTTTCATCTGACAAACAAGCTGCGGCCATTAGAACTGTTTGGTAGTCCTGCAATATAGCAGTGCAGCCTGCACTCCAAGGGCCGTGTACCTAGTGACTGCATGGGAAGGGAGAGATCATTACACTTCCTGCCATGCCAGCATTTCCTTTTCAATACCAGTCATCTCTGTGTGTGTGTGTGTGTGTGTGTGTGTGTGTGTGTGTGTGTGTGTGTGTGTGTGTGTGTGTGTGTGTGTGTGTGTGTGTGTGTGTGTGTTGCATGGGCACGTTCGTCTTTTTGGTGGAGAGAGAGGGAGAGAGAGTGGGGGGGTGGGCATTAAGCAGCAGACATAGTAAACAAACAGAAGAAAAAGAAGAAGAAGAAGAAGAAAATCAATCGAAGAAGAAATATCAGAATACGTCTATATAGAATAAAATGCCATAGACAAATGGCATGTAAAGCGATGGATCTTATTTCACTGCAATCAAAGAAAAAGAGAGGACAAGACCTCCTCACTTTCCGCACTTTTCTTTTTTGCTGTTGTATTTTTCTACCTCGGCCAGAGCTCCAAGCTTTTGCACTTTTGTTTATTTATGCGATCGTCTGTTTAGCGCACCATTAAGGGCAGCTGCATTCCGACTTCGAGGATGATGTCTAAACTTGACACCTGTTTGCACAGAGAGCATGGTGCGTTGATGTTTGTATGGGTGCTGTAAGCTGCAAACTCTCTGATGACATGTACCTGATTTTTTCTCTTATCTTTCAGACGTGTAACCCTTTGTTCGTAACGTAACTTAACTTCTCTGTTTCTCAGAAAATATAGTATTTTGAATCAAAATTGGAATCGGATTAGTGCGCAGGAGTTCTTTTAAAATATCAATTTTCATCCATTCTTACAGGCCCGGATGGATTCTATCTATCTATCTATCTGTCCCGTAGTCTGACGACCGTGGGGGCACCCTCAAAGACTCAGCAACCAGTTCCCTCCATTCCTCTCTCTGTTCTGCCTTTCTCAGGGTTTTGTTGAGTTCTAGGCCTGTCCATTCGCTGATGTTATCCTCCCAGCTCTTCCTTGGTCTGCCTCTTCTTCTTCCTCCTTGGACAGTGCCTTGCAAAACTGTCTTTGTAATTCCTTGGGATCTTGTGACATGCCCATACCACTTAAGTTTACGCTTTTTCACGATCGTTAGAAGGTTCTCATAGGGTCCAATGGTTTGCTGGATTCTGTTATGCACGCTTTCGTTGCTTATGTGGTCTTTGTAGGAGATGCCAAGGAGTCTCCGAAAGCATCTCATCTCCACCGCCTGTACTCTTCTCTCCAAATCTGCAGTCAGGGTCCATGATTCACAGGCATACAGAAATATGGATATGACAAGGGAGCGCATTATTCTGATCTTGGAGATAAGTGAGATATTCTTATCTCTTCAGATGGTGTTTAGTTTTGACAAAGCTGTTATTGTCTGTGCAGTCCTGCATACTACTTCTGGCTTGGATCCCTGGTCGGATACAATGGCTCCCAGGTACTTGAAGCTTTGAACTGTTTCCAGCTTCTGGTCATTAACCCTGATATCAGTGCTAATGCCGTTGGTGTTATTAGTCATCAGTTTGGTCTTCTCTGCACTGATTTCCATGCCGTATGTTTTGGAGGCCTTATCCAAGTGTTCTGTTAGGCTGGCAAGCTCTTTTTCTGATCCTGCTATTCCATCAATGTCATCTGCGAAGCGGAGGTTTGTGATCGTTCTGCCACCAATGCTGACTGATCCTTCATGATGTTCCAGTGCATCAGCCATGATTCTCTCAAGGAAGATGTTGAAAAGAGTGGGTGAGAGTAGACAGCCCTGCCTTACTCCAACTGTTGTTCGAAACCATTCTCCAATGTTGTTGTTGTAGTACACTGCACTGGTGGCCTCGCTGTACAGCTGTTTGATGACTCTGATCAGGTTTGCATTGATGCTGTACAAATTCATGGTTGCCCACAAAGCTGCATGCCACACCCTGTCAAATGCCTTCTTAAAATCGATAAATACGTGGTAAAGGTCTTGTTGATGTTGAAGGTACCGCTCACATAGTATTCTGAGGTTGAATATCTGTTCTGTTGTGCTGCGCCCTGCTCTGAAACCTGCTTGTTCCTCAGCAATGATGGTCTCTGCTTGTGGCTTCAGTCTATTCAATATTATCTGCAGCATGACCTTGCTTGGGTGACATATGAGGCTGATTGTGCGGTAATTATGGCATTGTTGAAGATTTCCTTTCTTGGGGAGGGTGATGATGAGTGACTGCGTCCATGGTGTTGGCCATTTTCCTGTCTGCCAGATCTTGTTGCAGATTCTTAGTAGGGCGCTGATCATGGCTTCCCCTCCAGCTTGGACCAACTCAGCTGGAATGTTGTCAGCCCCTGCTGACTTTTTCAGCGATCTGACTGCTGTTTCCACTTCTTCTCGGAGGATAGGGTGACTGTCTGTGTCTTTGCTTTCGGGTACATTAAGGACTTCTGGATCTCCTGCGGTTCTATAGTTATACAGGTCGGAGCAGTATTCTGTCCATCTGTTCAGAATATCCTGGTCGTCAGTGAGACACTTCCCATTTTTGTCTTGGATTGTTAAACCTTTTCTCTGTTTCGTGCTAGTCAGGTCTTTCACCAGCTGATATGCTTTCTTGCTATTACGGATGGATATACGGATGGATATACGGATGGATTGCTCTTCCCAAAAAGCAGGACGGGTTTGAAAGTGTGCACAAGATGCTTTGTGTGCGTTTGCACACGTGGCCTGGGTTTATAGTCTCATCCAAAGAACTATCGGGAGAATGGGGTCAGTACTGATGTAAACTCCAAAAGAAAAACTAATCTCGAACAGTGTGGTGGTTCAATCCTAGGCTCAATCCCAGGCCATCAAATTGCAAGCGCAATGCTCTAACCACTAGGCTATCGGCTGCCTCTTTGATTTCAATAAGTTGTAGCAACTGAAAGGCTTCGTAAAGAAAGTATGGGTACACCACATGCACACATGCATGTATGAACATACGCACGCACACAGACACACATACATACACACACGCGCACGCGCGTACGGTCGCACGCGTGCGCGCGCGCGTGTCATTCTCCAACAAAATCTGTATACAACGTTGTCTAATGTTTTAACATAATTTTCTTCCTTTTCTTCTTCTTCTTCGCAATTCTTCTTCGCAATTCTTCTTCGCAATTCTTTGCAATTATTCTTCTTCTTCTTCAATCTTCACAATTATTCTTTGCAATTATTTGCATTTCTTCTTCTTCGCAATTCTTCTTCGCTCTTCTTCTTCTTTGCATTTCTTCTTCTTCCTTTTTGCAATTCTTCCTCTTTGGAATTCTTCTTGACTATTCTTCCTCTTCTCAATTCTTGCTCTTCGCAATTCTTGCTCTTTGGAATTTTTCTTGACAATACTCCCTCTTCTCAATTCTTGCTCTTCGCAGTTCTTCCTCTTTGGAATTCTTCTTGACATCTCTTCCTCTTCTCCATTCTTGCTTTTCGCATGTCTTCCTCTTTGGAAATTTTCTTGGCAACACTTCCTGGATCATTTTGTTCGGATTTCTTTTTCAGAACAAAATTGATGTTTCTTCAAAGGTTATCAGCTTGCAACTCTTTGCTTGGGGTACTTCGTTTAGTTAGAAGAATTTTGGACTGTATCATTCCTGGCATTCTGACAACCGCTTACATCTCTGCTCTGGCTGTTTCTTTGCCTAAGGTAAAATCATACGGTCGCCATACATATTTATGACATAGATGAAGCAATTTCAGGGTTGAGCTGATACAGCATATACACCAAAAACACAGCCAGCCTTCACCTATGAATAATTATGGAAAAGACGAGTCTTTGCAACCGTGATGGCTTTCCCAAAAATTTGGTGCACTCTGTTCAAGCATGGAAGATGAGATAGTAATAGCAATTCATAGTCATAGTTATGTTTGCGTGTGTGGGTGGTTGCGCGGCCTTGTGTGTGTGTGTGTGTGTGTGTGTGTGTGTGTGTGTGTGTATGTGTGCGTGCGTGCGCGCGCGCGCGCAACATCAGCGACATAGTATTTTGCAAATGTCTGTGCTTGCCGTCAAGGTCGTAATAATTCATTATAAACATATGTGCGTTGGAATATTTTTATGTGTGCTGTGTGTGCATGCGTTCTGCGTGTGTGTGTGTGTGTGTGTATAGATAGATAGATAGATAGATAGATAGAGAGAGAGAGTGATAAATGTGTGTGTTGTGTATGTGTGTAAGTATGTGTGTACTCTTTAATTATTGTTAATGTTTAATTCTGATTACTTAGTTTAAAATTGTTTCTATTCATTGTTCTTTACACCCTATGGCTTGTAACCAACATAAATTTCTCTGCTTATTGAAATGATAAGGTGTTGGTACTGGTATTGGAAGAAAAAAAAGAGAAACATGATCTTAAATATTGTTTAGGTTTACTTTTTTGCTACTTTGTGTAATAAATGGGTTTTTTTCTTTTCATTGTTCTTTACACCATATGGCTTGAACCCGCATACATCTGTTTAATGAGATAATAAATTATTGGTACTGGTATTGGTAGTAATAGAAAACACACAAAAAGACGGAAACCCCTGCTAAAATCCATAAAGGCTGTTTAGGGTATGATTTATTCAAAGCATGCCTCATTGCAAAACAGTGTCGTGTCAAGAATAAAGAGAACGTGATTGCAGAAATGACGCCACCAGACATCCATTGTTTGCAAAAGAAATTATGCGCTTCCAGTCAAGGTCGTAATGATTAATCTTCTAGTGCAATAGTTTTTTCAGTTACACTTTTTACACTCAGTCATTCAAGAAACGAGAACTCTTAAACAAATATCTTGTTCAAGTTTTTCTTTATTCGTGTTCTCTTTGTGCATATTGTATTATTTTTCGTCAGCTTGTGACATGTTTTTTTCAGTCATTCTGAAGTTTCCTTTTCATTTTTTTGTTTCATTTCAGCTGCGAGCCGGCTACCCAACCCTAACTCCAGCTTCTGTTTTGTCTGAAGTGGGAGGTAGGCTTTTCCCAATGCTCTGACCAGCAGTGACACAATGACCAACCAACTGACTTTTGCTTGCTTCTGAATTATCACACAAAATTAAACCTCTAACTATAATGATGTATAATTTGAATATGTTTTTAAGGTGGGACACGTGGGGTAAACACTGATGAAACTGTTCACAAGCTCATGCTGAAAATTTCGCCATACATTTAAAAGATGTCACTTGTAAAGCATAAAAATCAATAAATTACTCATTTGTGCACTGTTGCTATGGAAGCAATCCAATATGGCCGGCAAAAATAAATGTTTCAAAAAAACTAAACCGTGTTACTATAACAAGTTGAAGTAGCCTGTTCATACAGGTATATTTTACAACCTGAATTCTTTAACTTTACACGGGGAAATCTTCATATAAGCATCTAGCAATTTTTATTCAAAAAAAAAAACAGTCGGGTCACTTTTAGACTCATGTCCAAGGGAGAAGTTAGAAAAGAGCTTTTAAAAAAAATTCCAGCTATGTAATCTTTACAACCAGAAAGCATGGACACCCTAAACAAGCAAGTGCTGAACATCAGCTTGTGCGTTTTAAACTGGTGGGAGTTGTACAAAGCTTGTATTTTTCTCAGAAAATAAAGTCAGTTGGCTGATCAAGTGCCATTGGGATGTGCTCACCATTTAATTTCTAAACTTGTTAAAATATCAATCTATCAATTTTGTACATTGTCGTCATGAAATTACATAAGATACAGGTAATAAAATTGGGTTGTAGAAGTTTATCTACATCTTTGTACATTCAATTTGGATTCTACAACATTCTTAACTGCTCTCCGGTCAAAAAATGGTTTTTTTAATGAAATGTACAAACAGAAATCACTGATAATACTTGTAGCGCTTTGATTTGTTGCTTTACAAGATTCAGCGCTATATAAATTCCATACATTTTTATTATTATTATTAACCCAAAGAAAAAAAACTTATACATGCTACTGACAAATGGGGTTTTTAATTTACCCTTTCAAACGAGTAAAGTCAATTGGAAAGCAGCTTCAAATGCAATATGCTTCTTTAAATACACACACACTCAGGTTTAAACACAATACTATCTTAGAAAAAGGCACATAAGAACAAATGTTTGACACTGGAATGATAAGTATGGAGGGGCTGGGGGGGATGGGGAGGGGCGGCAGCAAGCAAAGTAGAAGTTATCAAATAGTTCAACCGAATCATGCAAAATTATTTTAAAGAATTTTACACAAAGAAAATAGGTTATAGACATTTTAAACATGTACTCCATGTGATGATCAAGAAATGGACACGGTTAACAACGTACACGCACACTCCATCATTTATTTAAGGGTGAAAAATAAGGGCATTCTTTAAATGATTACATGCCACTAAGCCAATTACAGAACTGTCCAGATAAGCTGAGAAATCGAGCCTTCCAACGAAATATTGAAACAATGCTTACAATACAAAACACAATACCAAAACATGTCAATCTGAAAGCATCGTGTAATTAATTCTAGAAAAAACAATGCTATGTTTGGAAGTAAATTATGATAAAAGTTTTACAGGGACACTCTCTCCAATAAATAATTCCTCATGCTTGGTTGTTTATACAGAAAAAGAACCAAATGTAAAGTCAAGCAATACAATAATGGACGAGAAACACAAATGCATGACCTTTACAACCGGGGAATAGATCAGCCCACGACAGGCAAAATTTAAACTTTACAGAGTTGATGTCAGGGTACGTTGGAATAGCGATCTACAGGTACAGTGGGTAGCAAAGCAGTACCCAAACTCTACAATTTACAAGGAAAAGGGCATCAGCAGTAAATTGCTTCACTTTGCGCGCAGTACTTCGAATGGAGAACAAAAACAGAAAGAATAAAAGGAACAGCTTGTGGTAATTAAATCCAAAACAAAACAATAATGTTTCAATCCAATAAGTCGAAGTTTTGATCTACAAGAACTGAAAAGTGGGGGAAGGTCAAGCGCTGTAAATACAAGACTAGCTGTCCACCAGCATTCCTGATAGAAATACACGTTTTTCTTCAGCTTCAGCAAAGTGATTTAGAGCACAGGCTAAAATCAATACAACCAAGTGTTTCATACAACTTCTTGTACAATTTTTACAAACAACCATTGATAAAATCCACACATAAACCACACTTTGTTTTACAACCCAGGTTTCATGAGAGTACAAAGCAAAAGCAAGGAATTTTTTTTTAAATGCCTATACCGCACTGCATTATCGCAGTTCAGTGACCTTGCTAGAGTAAATCATGTCACAACATTTGCTTCACTTGAATTTCAGAAAGAAAAATGAACATTGGAATGAAGTGCCTTACTTGCAGACGAAAACAAATGGACATAGGAGATATAGTACCAAGGTTGGACAAATGGAAGATAGCAGGCAAGAAAATGTGATCATGCAGCAATGAGCAATGTAGAACCCGTCACTATACTTTTGCCAATACAGCCCTTTTTCGGTGGGGGGATTTTCCCACCTTTCCACTTATTGATTTATATTTTCTTCATGTTCTCAATTCAAAACAAAGAAGATTACCTTAGTTCCTGTATTTTTAATTACATTGTGAAGTCTTCAACCTCTTATTTCACACTTTTTTCACTTCAGATTTTCTGTGGGACCTCCAGCCTACCTCCCCCCCCCCCCCCCCCCCATCTTACAAACACATTTCTTCTCTTCAGATTTAACAACCAAAATAAGGCTTTGACTGTACAGTTGTGCTGACAATGGAAATCAAGGACTTCTAGAAGATATGCCGATGGAGAAGTCTTATGAATGGGCTGGGATTAGGGAGTGCGATGACCTTGGTAATGGCACGTACCTGACTTATGGCAAAGCACAAGGCAAAAAGAAAATAAGGTAACAGGACACACAAATACAAGATGCCTGTAAACATACATAAAAAATGAAAGACAAAAAATATATACATTCCAGATTTTGTAAAAATAAAGGGAGAAATGTAGATTTTTTCCGATCTAATGAAAAAAATAACCAAAATTGGTAAAGGTGTTCCCACAATCCATGCGATTGTTGGGGAGCGAGGTGTCAGAGACCTCAGCTTTCCTAAAGGGCCAGTATGTTGAGGACGGCGCCTATCTCCTCTTTCTCCTTCTTTACTTTCCCTGCCCCTAAACAAAGTAGGTACCCACTTACAGTTGGGGGGACTGTATGGAAACCCAGGCGCACAAACGGTCAACTAAGTGGTACTCAGGCTCCACACTGCTTAACTCTGACCACTGAGCCACCCTACCTTATCTGATACAAACAATGTTGGCGAATAAGACGTACACAGACTTTCGTGATTATAATGCTGCACTTTTTTCATGTAACACCAATACTTCCTCTAATTCTAGCGATCTAAAAGATTTCTTTAAACACATACGCACTGATAACGTAAGCATGCACTCGGGGATTAGATGTAAAAGACATGATTGATTATTCCATTATCCTCAAAATAGAAAAATAAATTAATTAACCTACTCAAACTTCTTTCTGTTTCAGTTACAAATAGTTTTCACTTATCACCTTCAATAAAACACACACACACGCGCGCGCGCACGCGCGCACACACACGCATGCACACGCACCCGAGCGCACAAACGCACACGGACACACACACACACACACACACACACACACACACACACACTGACCTGAACTTTCTACTCCTCTTTAATGACGGCCCTATTCTGCAATGCAGCTTCACCCTCTCCCAGTATTTTTCCCCAATTAGTCAATAATGCATTTCTTACAAGCCAGCTCCCTCTACTTCACCACTGCCCTTTCAAATGTGTTTTCCATCCTGCATTGTGAAATCAGAACCTTCCGTTTTGGAATAAACGTCTTCGAAAATGTTCCGCGCTCAAACCATATTCATTCCCTCAACCTAATCAGAAATGTTTACCTGTTCCCCAATCCCCATCCTCAGTCACTACACCTTTCCCCGCCCCCATGCACCAGAACACTAACGCCCCCAACCGCCTTTCTAGCAACCTTTCCCTGAAATGTTGACAGACTTCCAAGAACTCCGGAGAAAATATTTAGCCATTCTGTCAGCTGATACCATCCTGCCCACCTGCCCTTTGTGTCCACATGCGGGGCCAGGGTTAGGGTAAAAGGTTAGGGTTAGGGTTAGTGTTAACAGTTAGTAGCAACTAAGGACTTGTCTGTCGGTTGATTGGTCGGAATGTTAGAATGCATGTGGACACAATAGCACATAGACAAATGGTATGTAGCTATAGACACAATGGCATATAGCTGGCTATCGTATGGAGCTCTATATATTTCTGAATCACTGGTCCTAGGCAAACACTTTAATTCAGGCTGTATGTTGGACTTCAGTGTCCTCGAGTTTCCATTTCGGCTACCGTCCAGTAATTTTAAGTCCGCGGCACTTTTGAACAAGCTGTTTCCATAAAAAGAGCCCACAATTCTCCGTGTATGAAAACATCTTTCAGCCAGTTCTCGTGATTTCTATTCTTACTGCTCTAGATGGGCATCTCTACCCCTCCTAAACACCCCTTTCCTTTCCTTGCCTCCCTTCCAACCCGACGTTTCCTCCCCACAACTACCCCTTTTAAATACCTAGAACACACACACACACACACACACACACACACACGCACGCACGCGCGCGCGCGCCCCACTACCGATTTGTGAAATAAAACACTTAAATTATTTTCAAAAGCTGATACTACTTCTATATCTAATCGATGTTCTTGATATAACAGTGCAGAGGAATGTTATAAACAAATCATCAGTAGATTTGTTCACCATACTGCAAAACTTATTACCGATCCCCCTTATCACTTGAACTGCTCTTTCAGATTTTGCAATTCATTCATTAATTTATTCATTACTTGAGGATAATGGAATAAGTGCTGTGTCCTCTATTTTTACATCCAGCCCCCGTGTGCATGCAGTTTAATAATTTTGTATTCCATTCCCACAATGGCCTACGTTTCCGAAAGGCATGAGATGTTCTGCAATAGTGATACGTCAGTGGTGGTCAGTGCAGAAATTTGCCCAAATGTGGTAAACAATATCACCAGAAAGTTATCTCATGGCCAGGACAGGTTTTGAAATAACAGTTTTTAGCATACATTTCCACTCCGGGCAAAATCGCTGGTTATTCAACTGCCTCTTTTCCATTGTCTATTTCGAGGTCTCTGGCACTTAACTGCCCAGCAAGTGCAAAGGTTATGGAACACATTTAACAAATTTCCACTAACTGAACTATTTTTTCTCTATTTTGAAAATAAATCCACAAAACACTTCAAGTTATAAAAGTGTCAAGGGGCAGTTTATCATAAAATTTTTGAATCATTTGATTCCATACTGAAAATGAATGGTTGCCATTCCGTAAAAAGTACATTAGGACAAGAGTACTTTCATCACCAAACAATCAGATTCCATAAAGAGACCAAGTTTCTAAGAAAGCACAACAAAAATAACTGTTCTGTCCAATATACAGTGGACCAAGTTTGGAGCAATATCTTAAAAAACATTTCATCAGATTCCTTTACATATAAAAGGAATAAAGAAATAAGCCTTCATGATAATAGGCTCAGATGCTTTCCAAATCTTAACTGACTCAGATGCTTTCTAAATCTTGACTCAGATGCTTTCTAAATCTTAACTGAACGAAATTTATGTCAGGATGAGAGGGGTTTTTTTCCCCTCAAGCAGCCATTGGGGCATATTAAAAAGGGACAACACTCATTCAAAAAAATATCCCTGTAGAAATGGCGAGGGGGGTATTATAACCAGCATCCCCATTTTCTGGAGTTCTGTGCTAGAAATTCCCTCTTTTCTATCCCTCTCTTTCTGCCTTGTTCCTTTTCTTTCTGTTCCCTCAGTTTCTGCCTTCTTGGTCCATTCTTCTGCCTTGTTTCCCCCCGAAAGTCTTGAAATATAATTATCTCCCATGCCGATGCTGGATGCGCTGGGCCTTACTTGTCAGTTGCTTAATTAAACGGCAGCTTTGCTCATATGACAGAAAACACGGGTTGTCTGAACTTTCAACAAAGAAGATATCCTGTTTTTATAAAACGTCAAAAAAGATGCCAGGAAGTGAATGTTTCTTTGAGCAATCATTTGATCAGATTTATAATATATAAACAGTAGTCTTATATATAAAACATTCTAAAGTTGTCCTCGCTCCACGAATATAAAGGGACGTAACTATACAGAAGTTTACTCCATTTTTCATCTTGTTTTTTTAAACAAATGTTTTGTTTGTTTGATATTGAGATTTGCCGCCCTTCAGAATGGCACTTTGTACACACCGTCTTTTAAAAAAATTAAAGCACATTTCATTCAGATATTGATCGGTTTTTTATCACCTGGCTGTCTCCTCCCTTAAATATTCATAAAAAGCCGAAGTGTTAAACAAAAATCGAAAGCGTTCCTATTATTCAAGTAAGCGGCAGACCAACATATACATCTGCCAGGAACCACCAACAGACCCATGCATGGGAAGCATGTGATAAATATGTTGCCTTAAAATCTTTCAGAAATACCATAGTAGTGGTATGAACATGATTTAGCTAACAGCACAGATCTTCCACAGTGCTGCTCATCTTATTCGATTCTACTACAGTTACTGATTTGCCACTGAAGATTAAACTCTGTAGAATGATGGTTGTCCCCGTCCTGGTTCACCGTTATCTGTAGTTCAGAACTGTTCACTTCGGACACGTTGGCTGCTTGATACTTTGGTCTGGCACCAGTACCCCTGAAAACAGCACCAAAAGGAAACTTCAGCAGTGCCCACAGTTTACATGGTCAATCAAATTAATTCAATCTAACTTTAAAATATGTCGGTATTCTTCTGGAGAGCAATATAGAAACCCCCTTTGTTTAAACATGCTAATCATTCCGATCACTTAGTAGTGAACTTGATCTCATGAATGTAGTGGGTTCTGGGTTCGATTCCCAGCCTCGCCCTTTCTTACCAGTTCGACGAAAACAAATCTAATTGAATGTTAAAAGTCCTTCGGATAAGACTACACACCAAAGCCACGTGTGCAAACATATGCAGAGCATCTTGCGCACACGTTCAACAAGACTTTCGGAAGAGTAAGCCATTGTGTGCCGGTAGGAACTGATGACAACAAATCCCCGCATGCACACAGGTGTGTTCAGACACCATCCCCAAAGTCGGAATGCGTTTACCTTCATGGTGGAGAAAACGGTTGCATACCCAAATATTTCACCATTCATAAACCTCGGAGCTCTAGCAGAGAAACGAACAAGAAAAGCACAAGATGACATACGAAGTTGAAATGCAAATAAATAATGGCCGGGTAAAAAGGTCGCATACACAAAATCTCACCATGTGTAAATCTCAAAGCTCTTGCCGCAGACCAAACAAAAACATTCTATACTTAAATGACATATGTACTCAGAAATACAGTACCCAAATGAAAATAGCACATAGGAGGAAATTCCATTTTTGTATAAAGACAAGATACTTTGAATGATACCGTGGAGACTATTTTTCATTTTAACCCTAAACTTCTATTAGCCTTTTGACCGCGATATTTTGTGTTATTGATGGTTAAATCTTTATGTCAATATTTAAGACGGTAAACGGAATACTCGATACTTCTGAGGCTTTGTTAATGCTGTTTATCTGCCAAACCGTGTTTTACAGAGCTGTAATACTAATAGTTTTTAAAATTCAAAATCCTTACAATAAATTTCAGTTATTGTTGTAAGTACAAATTTGTACCCATAGATGGAATAGTATGCTGTCTAAGATGACAAGTGTGTCATGAATAGTTCAGAATGCATCAATCACATGATTAAATCTCGACAGTGCATGATAAAGTAAGGCTGGAATTACTTTAAATCATCTAAGACATAGTTAAGGAGACTTGCAAATACTTTATATTCATTTGTGTAGACACGTGTGTAAAATCAAATAAAAATGCACTTTAAAGATCTGGTATTTTCTTCTGCTTATGGAGTTTTCAGTACCGACACTACTCACCTGAAAGTCCATCAAATGAGACAAACATAGCTGCCATGTGCGAACGCATGCATAACATTCTGAGCACACGTTAAAAGCCGTTCTGCTTTTCAGAAGAGAAAAGCACTGTGTACAGATGACAACATGTAATAATAAAATAAAGGCACGGACATAAATATGTTTGAACGTTATCCCCCTAAGTCGGTATGCAGCAATCCCAATGGTCCCATACGTAAAATCTCACCATTAGTGAACCTTGGAACTCTTTTTAGCAAAATGATGAAAACTAAAGTATGTATACTTACGTTTGTGAAGTTCTTGATATGCACTGCAGCCACGATGTCATACTGTGATACTTGCTGAAGCCACGTCGTCATTGATACTTGAAGCCACGTCGTCATTGTTTGATACTTGCCGAAGCCACGTCGTCATTGATACGTACTGAAGCCACGTCGTCATTGATACATGCTGAAACCACGTCGTCATTGTTTGATACTTGCCGAAGCCACGTCGTCATCGATACGTTCTGAAACCACGTCATCATTAATACTTGCTGAAGCCACGTCGTCATTGTTTGATACTTGCTGAAGCCACGTCGTCATTGTTTGATGCATGCTGAAGCCACGTCGTCATTGTTTGATACTTGCTGAAGCCACGTCGTCATTGATACTTGCTGAAGCCACGTCGTCATTGTTTGATACTTGCTGAAGCCACGTCGTCATTGATACTTGCTGAAGCCACGTCGTCATTGTTTGATACTTGCTGAAGCCACGTCATTGATACTTGCTGAAGCCACGTCGTCATTGATACTTGCTGAAGCCACGTCGTCATTGTTTAGTACTTGCTGAAGCCACGTCGTCATTGATACTTGCTGAAGCCACGTCGTCATTGATACTTGCTGAAGCCACGTCGTCATTGTTTGATACTTGCTGAAGCCACGTCGACATTGATACTTGCTGAAGCCACGTCGTCATTGTTTGATACTTGCTGAAGCCACGTCGTCATTGATACTTGCTGAAGCCACGTCGTCATTGATACTTGCTGAAGCCACGTCATCATTGTTTGATACTTGCTGAAGCCACGTCGTCATTGTTTGATACATGATGAAGCCACGCCGTCATTGTTTAATACATGATGAAGCCACGCCGTCATTGTTTAATACATGATGAAGCCACGTCGTCATTGTTTGATACTTGCTGAAGCCACGCCGTCATTGTTTAATACATGATGAAGCCACGCCGTCATTGTTTCATACTTTCTGAAGCCACGTTGTCATTGTTTTGATACTTGCTGAAGCCACGTCGTCATTGATACTTGCTGAAGCCACGTCATCATTGATACTTGCTGAAGCCATGTTGTCATTGTTTGATACTTGCTGAAGCCACTTCATCATTGTTTGATACTGCTGAAGCCACGTCGTCATTGATACTTGCTGAAGCCACGTCGTCATTGATAGTTGCTGAAACCACGTCATTGATACTTGCTGAAACCACGTCATTGATACTTGCTGAAGCCACGTCGTCATTGATACATACTGAAGCCACGTCATAATTGATACTTGCTGAAGCCACGTCGTCAGTGATACTTGAAGCCACGTCGTCATAGTTTGATACATGCTGAAGCCACGTCATATTTTGGTACACGCTGAAGCCGTGACGTCATATCTTGATATGTGCTGAAGCCATGACGTCTTATCGTGATATATGCTGAAACCATGATGCAGAGACATGCCCCGAACAGATACGATCACATGACGACTTTCGACACCAATGCCAGACTTCTGAGGAATCAGAGTAAGAAGGGAGAGACCCAGAAGGTCTGGAAAGTGCTCTAAGAAAATGTTTGGGGGCGTGAGGTGTCCCTTCCCCTCATGAGCACCGTGTGCGAGGGTTGGCATGCTGCGCCATTTTAGGACACCCAAATCCTCGTTCGACGCTACGCTAGGTGGGCTCCCTTTGTGACCACCGCGGAAAGGTTGATCGGATACTGACGGCAGTACTCAACCCTGTGGTCAGTGAGCCATGCAGAGAACTTCAGGGACAAAGTTTGATTCGAGCTCAGAAAATGTGAATGACTGGGTTACTTTTGCGAACATTGAGCACACAGGCGTCGACAGATTAAACTCTGTACTGACACGCCTGTAGAGTGTGCAAGGCGGGGGTTGCGTGTCCGGATACCTAGGAACCCCACCTCTCTATACGGTTGGTCCTGTCGGAAAGCGGATGTCCACAAAGACCACAGTCCTCACTGCTCTCATCGCATTTAAATCCCTGAAGCGTTTCAGAGATTGGGGGTCATATAGACGCCACTGTGATACTAAACAGCCCCCAAACTCCTACCTACATTCCTGCTTAATCCAGTGGACTAAGAAGACGGACATCTAGATCCCTGGGCAACGGAACCAGGCTGTGCACCGGACAACGGAACCGGGCTGTGTGCACTGATCTGCCTTTCAGGGATTTGTTATAGCACTTTCTCCTATCTCACATTCTACACCCCTATCCCCACAGATCTAGCATCTGCCTACTCAGTCATGGTGATCTTGGACATGTCCTGGGTCATGTGCTCCAACATCGTGGCGATGGCGTTACCATTATCTCTGGTGATAAGGGTCTCGGTCGCTGGCGAAGATCTCGTTATTGATTGGCGAAGATCTGGTCATTGTTTGGCGAAGATCTGGTTATTGATTGGCGAAGATCTGGTCAATGATAATGAAGATCTGGTTATTGATCATGGAAAAGATCTGGTTATTTGTCATGGCAAAGATCTGGTTATTGATCATGGCGAAGATTTGGTTATTAGTTGGCGAAGATCTGGTCATTGATCAGGGCGAAGATATTATTTATTGGCAAAGATCTGGTTATTAATTGGCAAAAATCTGGTTAGTGATCAGGGCGAAGATCTGGTCATTGATTGGCGAAGATCTGGTTTTATTGATCATGGCGAAGATCTGGTAATTGATCAAGGCAAGGATCTGGTAATTGATCACGGCGAAGATCTGGTAATTGATCACGGCGAAGATCTGGTCATTGATCACGGCAAAGATCTGGTCATTGACCATGGCGAAGATCTGGTTATTTATCATGGCGAAGATCTGGTTATTGATAATGGCGAAGATCTGGTTATTGATCATGGCGAAGATCTGGTTATTGATCATGGCGAAGATCTGGTCACTGATCATGGCGAAGATCTGGTTATTGATCATGGCGAAGATCTGGTCACTGATCATGGCGAAGATCTGGTTGCGGATCACCCGGCAAAGATCTAGTGACAAAGACAATGATAAAACTTTATATAGTCTGCATCAACTTTTTCCAGAAAATGACAGGGGGCAGGATTACCTAGTGGATTAAGTGCTGCGCTCATAAATGTGACAGCCCGGGTTTGAACCAAGGAGCCCATTCTAAGGAAATTTCCTCCTGGAGTTCAATGCCAGTACTGGCTCTACTACCCTCAAAGTTCCTCGGGCGAGACTATAATCTCAGGTACCCTGTGCGAACGCACGCAGACCATCTTGCGCACACATTAAACTCAATCTGCCTTTTAAAAGAGTAGGCCAATCCATGCCTTTAGGAGCAAATGACAATTTTGCTTGAAAACGCAGACTCGGTTGCATCCCCGACTCGGAATGTGGCTGCCTTCATCGTGGACAAAAACGGTCGTGTATGCAAAATCTCACCATTGGTGAACCGTGGAGATCTTAGCGGAATAACGATTAAAAAAGGACCAAGGAAGCATGAACTGGCGCTATGGGAGTCGCTAGCCTACTCTAACGCGACGGCGAATTTTCAACATGTGCGCGCAGTGTAATGCGTGCGTTCGCACAGGAACCCGAGTTTGTAGCCCCATCTGTAGGATTGAATCAGACTGAGGTACAACTACCTTCAGCTCTAGGAAAAGATTCCCGGAGGGTGCAAGCAAGGCTCCAGTAAAATTACTATAGATTGCGAGCTGGTTGCTCTGACCACTGAGCTCTGTCCCCCCTAAAAGAGCTTTGATCACTTTCAAAAACAAGTCAGCATAGTATGCAATTTTTGCAGGTAACTGTACAAGAAAGTGATGAAAGCTGAGCTACACTGTGTGCCAATATGTTTCAAAATATAGCTACGAATCAAGTGGAAAATGATTTTCTGCAACTTTTTAGGCGTTACACTTTTTTTATCTCGATATTTAATATACAAAATTCATACACTGTGTGTGTGTGGGGGGGGGGGCAGGGATGATTGGGAAAATAGTAAACTGCTTAGAGCGTTGTGCTTGCGATTTGAGAGCCCGAATTCCAGCTACGTTCAAGGAGACGACCGTTCACGGGGATTTTTCCAGGGAGTTTAACATCAGTACCGATTCCACTCCCCCCCCCCCCAGCCCCTACTAAAACACCAAGTCCTTCCGATGAGACAAACCGAGGTCCTGTGTGCGAACGCATGCTGAACATCTTGCGTACAATGATGAAACCTGTTCTGTTTTACGGAAGTGTAGGCCATTCAGACCGTTAGGAACGGATGGCATTTTTTAGATATAAAAAGCATGCACACTGGTGTCATGTTGAAGCATTCCTGAAGTCAGAATGCGGCTATCTGAAAGGTGGGGAAAAACAGTCACATATGCAATGTCTCACCATTGGTGAGCTGAGGAACGAAAAGAATACCAGCTCCACACGCGCTGTAAAATCTATAACCCTGAGAATAATGTTTAAGACAAGATAACTTCGTAGTCTGCGACATCTTACATTACAGCAAGCAGTGGTATAAATCTAAACACATTTTGGCTTTCCTGTCTAACGTCTCTTTTAATAAAAAAACGAGACAAAACACGGATGCGCGCGCGCGCGCATTTGTGTGTGTAAGCACTTTGTATGCGAGCGTGTGCGTGAGTGTGTGCTTGTTCGGGCATGTTCACGAGTTGGCAATTTCCCATTGTGCATATGCATCTGTATGCACCAGCTCGTCAAAAGTGGTTTGTTTTCATCAAACATTGTAAATGCTCTATATAACCCAACTTTAAACCCGAAAAATTTCTTCAATCTCTAAATGACAGGCAATACAAATACGTCTCACTCATGACAAGTTTAAGAACTATGTAGGGGGAATAGCCGAGTGGTTAGAGTGGTACACTCGCGATGTGACGGCTCGGGATCACGTCTGGGTGCGAACCGTCACATCTTCATGAGAATGTTTCCACCGGAGTTATCAGTGCCCCACCCCTCCCTCTCTCCGAAAGTTCTACGAATGAGACTATAAACTGATGTTCTAGGTGTGAATGCACGCAGAACATTTGGCACACACGTTAAAACCCTTCTGTTTTGGGGATGAGAAGGCCACTGCGTTCCGGTAACAACGGCTAACAAAAAATATTTTAAGCAAGTTAACCACACATGTGTGTTTAGACATCACCCCTACGTCGTAGAGTGGCTGCCTTAAAATGGTGGATAAAGAAACCGACGGTCGCATACGCCAAGATCTCACCATTGGTGAACCTCGGAGCTCGAGCTTAGGAATGAGAAACAACAACAACAATGACCTACAGCTTTAGAACATGTAATATAATCCGAGCAATATTGATCCGAGAATAATCCGAGCAATATAGAGTTTCTAGAACACTGATCTTACCTGAAGAACTGGGATGCAGGCGTGGTGGGTTCAGCCAGGGATCTCCACAGATCCTGCCATGGGAATCATCAGGATGGTAGCTTTGTGTCACATCTCCTGCCACGTAGATCGTCAGGATGGCAGCTTTGTGTCACATCTCCTGCCATGTAGATCGTCAGGATGGCAGCTTTGTGTCACATCTCCTGCCATGTGCATCATCAGGATGGTTGCTTTGTGTCTGCTTGATTTGTTCAGCCTGAAACAAAATGCACAATACAAAAGCGTTATCAAAACGTTATGGAGTAGTTTCTGGTCAATTTATTGAGCCATCTCGAACAAAAGTTCGGTAGTAGTTTCCAGCTGAGGCTGCTGTCAAAATAAGGTATGGCAATCATTTCTAGCTCTTGAGCTCGTTTTATTTCATGGTCAATCCCCGAAGACTGAATGCAGCCACCTTCATGGTGGGTCTGTTTAGTCTCTTTAAAGGCAAATAAGCGTGTTCAGAAGCAATGTTATCTCCAGCAAAAACTAGAAATGCCTTCAGACAAGACAGCCTATTTCGTTCTGCAATTTCCGTTACCCGAGATGATGACTTTGAAACATTTACGGTCGTTTTACCTCTTTAAAAGAAAAAAATAACTATACTCGTGTGTACCCCTGGTCCAGGCCAAAACCTTTGTCAGCGATAAGCAAAGTGTCCGAGACCTTCATTAAATGAGATGTTTCAAGACAAAGAGATGAAAACATCACTGTAAGGATAAGCGTCCCTCACTTATTGGCTATTGTACCACAGCTGCATAACTTCAAGGAGTATCGAACCAGCAAGATGCGACACTGAAATAATCCAAGATTATTCTCGAGTCCGTTGTTTTTTTAAAAGTTTTTTAAAAGTTTATATCTAACAGTTTAATCGTTTCTGTTAAATACAATAAAGATAAACCCTCAACTACAATAATAATAATGATGAAAAACTAAAAATTACTCACGCGTTCTGCTTGTTGAGAGTGTTTACCAAGCGAAGTGAGTGTTGACTCTCCATGTCTTCAGAGGCCTTTCTTCCCCGCTGCACTCTCTCAGCAGTGCCACTGGTCCGCACTGCCGCTGTGGGCTGTTTGAAATGACCGGCTGCAAACGCACCTCTGCTACACTGTCGACAGAGATGAACGCTTTTCATGCAAAAGGTGAAAAATGCTCACAGTTCAGATTTTAAAAAAAGGAAAGAAAAAACAAGAGAGGAAAAAACAAAAAAAGAAAACGGAAAGAAAAAAAGCAAGGGGAAAAAAGAAAGGCAAGAGAAGCTTGCTTTAATACAGGCGACACTGCCGCCTTCTATTGTAGCACTTTTCTTTCTGTTTGCTTATAATCACTTTTGCATTTCATACCGCATAAGGCATCAGTTTATTTTTTTAAAGATATAGTAGACAGCCTTATTTATTTAGACTGTCCATTCCTGGCGTCTAGTCATCCTGAGGTTGGGCGCAGCCCCACTTTATATTTCATGCAAACCTTGAAAATAAAAGATATCTTGGTATATTAAGTCATCCTTTTTTAAGAATAAGAATAAGAGTATAGGGAAATTATACAGCGCTGAATCCTGCAAAGGAAAAAATCAAAGCGCTTTTAACTGACGTGTTCTATTACACATTAGCTTTTTGTTGCAGTTGATGGCGTTTTCTTCTTTTTTAAAAATAATTTTCTACTTCCCTCAAATACTAAATAGTTCAGCAACCCCTTTCATGCATGGACCAGTTACCTTTTTGGGAATAGATCATTTGAGTTCCTCTCTCTCTCTCTCTCTCTCTCTCTCTCTCTCTCTCTGTGGGTCTCCCTTCTAATCCTTTTTCTCCCATTTAACTGTAGATTACGTCACAGGGTTGCCCTGGGTGTTATTTTAATCATCATATCCTGCGACTTTTTTAAGTTAAGGTAAGATGTTTTTGTATGTTCAATCTATGGCTAGTGAATCCCAAGGGCAAGCGACAATTCAGCTAATGGTGTCAACGGTGTCCCCATAACACGCGGTGGTTGTGGAGCGAGGTGTCAGACACCTCAACTTCTCTAGGGGCCAGCATATTGAGGCTGGCGCCCATCTCCTTTCCTTCACTGCTTTACCCTTCCCTGATCCTAAAGAGGGCAGGTACTCATTCACAGCTGGGTGAACTGGAGGACTGTACTGAAGCCAAGGTGAGCAAACGGTCACCAATCTACTTGGTAACCACGCTCAGTGCTGCTTAACCTTAGCTTGGGTTAAGCGAGTGCTTTGACCACTGAGCTAGCTATCCCCTCAAAGAATTCAGGTGACAATTTACATCTCAGTTAAAGAAATAACAAAACACAGGCTGAATGACAGTAAGACTGGGATGATCATATCCACTATAATTATAGTATACCGAAAAAGATGTAAACATTGAAATCCTGTGGCTTCCTCCTCCTTCCCTACCACCTCCCCACCCCTCCTTTTTTCCAGCCCCACCCTGTTCAGGGAATGGAATAGTTCAGTGGTCAAAGCACTCGCTTTCTCCCGGCCAAGTTAAGCAGCGCCGAGCGTGGTTAGCATTTGGATGGGTGACCGTTTGTGCGCCTTGAAACGATATTGTGGAAGAGATATGTATCGTGCTTTATGCGATCATTCATTTATTCATTCATTCATTCATTCATTCGTCTGTTCATTCATAAATCATTCATTTATTCATTTGTTCATTCGTTCACGCATTCATTCATTCATGCATTCAATTATTCATTCATTTATTCAATTAACCTTTGTTTCTTTTTATTTATCTGTCTTTCTGTCTTGTCTATCTTTCTTTCTTTCCTTTTTTCTTTCTTTCTTTCTTTCTTTCTTTCTTTCTTTCTCTCTCTCTCTTTTCTCCTGTAGCTCCCCAAGGAAACGTTGGGGATGAAAGGAACCCGACAGAGCCCATACTTCCCCAGGGACACGGTGCATGGTGAGTATGTTGGTGTTTCCCTAACCCACAACATGCTGACATCAGTTACAAGATCTTTCCCGTGCATATCTGAATTTCTACTCCCTTATATATACGAAGGGAATGAAGGCGCTGGCAGATTTCTTCTTCAGGCTGCTCCGGGAGATTGTTAAGAAAAATTCCTTCCTATAATAAAAGAGTAGGGAAGGGATAGCTCAGTGGTCAGAGCATTGGCTTCCCCCCAGCCAAGGTTAAGCAGCATCGAGCGTGGTTACCAGTTGGATAGGTGACCGTTAACGCGCCTTGGCTTCAGTATAGTCCCCCAGTTCACCCAGCTGTAAATAGGTACCTGCCCTCTTTAGGGTCAGGGAAGGTAAAGCAGCGTTGGAGAGAAGATGGGCGCCGCTGCCCTCAATATGCTGGCCCCTGGAGAAGTTGAGGTCTCTGATGCCTCTCTCCCCTACCACCACATCGTTTATGGGACACCTTCACCTTTACCTTTTGACCATGCTCAGTGCTACACACACTTAGTGGCCTGGTTATGCTAGATGGAGACCGCAACGAATCTACCTGCCAGATGCCGGGTATCCCGTTTCACACAATGTTATAAATTTACCCAGTTTTGTAATGCCAGGAAGTTTTGCTCTTTGCAAGCATGGGTAGAGTTTAGCACCGTTTAGTACACAGCCCATATATCTCTGACGTTTTTTACTTAATAACGCTTTTTTCTCTTATACACAAGTGCACTAGTTTGGTGATTGTGTGTTGGAAAAAAGTGACGAAGTCAGTGACATTTTCGGGGCTGTAACCCAATCATCTTTTGACTACGCAATTTGTTCATGAATACATGGGTAGATTTTTTTCCCCAGTTGGTAGGGCAAAGGTTGGAATTGTAAAAAGATGCAAGCACAAAATACCAGATGCAACAAGTTCCTGGAAACACAAGTGAAACTAGAACATAAAAGATACTGCTTTTTAATCTATCTATCTATCTACCTATCTATCTATGAAATATAGCTTTTTGTGTCTGAGATTTTTTATGTGTATCAATCTGCCTGTCAGTATTGTAATTGCCCTTCATGGGATGATTAAAGTGTTTTTGACTTGACTTTGACTTGTCTTGACTATCTATCTATCTATCTACATATATATAGATATTAGATAGATAGATAAATAAGATAGATAGAATAGATAGATAGATAGATAGATAGATAGATAGATAGATAGATAAGGCCCCACTTTTAATCCGAGATTTTTATTTAAAAAACTGACACGACGACAGCCCTGCTATGGCCTCTGTGGTCAGTGGGACTCTAAACAACAAGAATGAATTCGACTGCCACAATAAGAAAATCTTGAAAGTGCTCCACCACAAGTACGACAATGTGTATTGATAGCAGCAACCCACAGACAGCTTCCAAAAGTCCTGAAGCGACCTTCACTGCTTGTCTGCTCTCTTTCACCTGACAAACAAACTGCAGCCATTATGTGTTTCACCAAAATGGTGACATGCACGCACAAGGGACATCACTCTTGAGCACGCGTGGAAAGGGGCAATAACGTATCCTGTCATTCTGTTGTTTTCAATGCTGGTTGTCTCAGAAGTAGCGTTGTACACAGAGAGAAAGGTGAATGAGTAGAAAACTTGAGAAAAGTACAGATTCTTGATATTATCTGAAAAGTCCCTAAAGCGCAGAATTCTTAGAATGGTGTTGACCTGAATTATTGTTTTCTCTATCAACAACACGCGAACCTGCACAAGTTCTAATTCAAATTGGCCTGCACTTTTATCAGCTGGAAGCAATAAAGACAGCCAGCCAGCCAGACAGAGATAGACAGACAGACATACATGCACACGAACGGACAGAGAGAGAGAGAGAGAGACAGAGACAGAGACAGACAGACAGCACAACACAGCTCAGACCTACAGACAGACAGACAGACAAACAGAGAGAGACACACAGACAAACACAGAGAGACAGATTTAAAATGGTTTATTACGTAAGCTTTCGCTCACTGCAACGGGGAGGGAGGAGGGGGGTTACAATATCAACATAATCAAATTCACTTCATCCTACATGGATATAATTGGATCTGTGACGATAGAGAGAGAGACAGAGAGGGACAGAGAGAGAGGGGGGAGAGAGAGAAAGAGAGAGACACAGAGAGAGACACACAGAGAGAGACACAGAATGAGAGGGAGAGAGGGGGGGGGGGGGTAGAGAGAGAGAGGGAGAGAGAGAGGGAGAGAGAGAGCGCTTTCCGGCTGTTGTGCCTTCAGACCAATTTGCTGAGGATTCGGTGCTGCCTGTCACAGGCTGATGGCACGCACGCAAGTATCAGCAATAGAGACCAATAACGCAGACACTCCCTGCCTCCTGCATTTCAATGAGCTGGAGCGGCTTGAAAGGTTTTGTTAATAAAGGGTAGTGTCACATTGATGATACACACACACACACACACACACACACACACACACACGCGCGCGCGCGCGCGCGCACACACACACACACATGGATGGCTTGATGGGAAAAAAACCTGCTCTGATTATTAAATATACCATCTGAAAAAAGTTTGATTTTCA
Source organism: Rapana venosa (assembly GCA_028751875.1). Classification (NCBI taxonomy): domain Eukaryota; kingdom Metazoa; phylum Mollusca; class Gastropoda; order Neogastropoda; family Muricidae; genus Rapana; species Rapana venosa. Next base: position 29,351,312 of record CM054144.1, read on the forward strand.
CACACACACACAAACACACACGCACACACGCACACAGGCACACGCACGGACGCACGCGCGCGCGCACGAACACACACAAAAACACATATACCATGTGCACGTGTACACATACACATTATCTCACAAACAAATTGTTTGATTCTAACTTTTTTAATGTGCGTAGCTTCCCCTCCCCTTAAAATGAACAATCTCATCCTTACATTGTACCAATATGCTATCACGTATACTGTACTATACTATACTATACTATACTATACTATACTATACTATACTATACTATACTATACTATACTATACTATACTATACTATTCTCTGTCTCTCTGTCTCTCCCTCTCTCTCTCTCTCTCTCTCTCTCTCTCTCTATATATATATATATATATAATATAGATATATATATATAATATATATATATATATATATATATATATATATATATATATATATATATATATATATGTGTGTGTGTGTGTGTGTGTGTGTGTGTGTGTGTGTGTGTGTGTGTGTGTGTGTGTGTGTGTGTGTCTTCTCCTTCTTCTTCATTTATATATCTATCTATCTATCTCTATATATATGTATATATAAATATATATATATATATATATATATATATAATATATATATAATATATATATGTGTGTGTGTGTGTGTGTGTATGTGCGCGCGCGCGCGTGTGTGTGTGTGTGTTTCTTCTTCTTCATTTCCTCCAGAACTAAGCTGATTCCTATGAAAAACATCAGTACGAAACATTATCATTCTTATGCAGTTTGATACATCCTGTAATTCATCATGCCAGGCTTTCAGATAAACGCTACCTTATCCAAGTGCTGTCATGTTTTCAGCCACAAGTATGATTAATCAACATATATTTATACCATACAAACAGCAATTTCGAGGCAGAACAGATAACATGTGCATCAAGGAAAACGCAGGCAAAGCATCAGCTATGAATATGGAAAAAAGGAGAGAGAGAGAGGGGGGGAGGGAGGTCTTTCCCGCCATGATGGCTTATTGGAAACCGTCCAAATGTCAGGGGCAATGTGACAGCGTGCAGTCAGGGGGTAGATGAGATAGTCATAGTAATGGACACGGCCCTGGAAATCCCTGCCAAAGCCCATATGGGCGACTTGATGTATAATTCATTCAAAGCGTGTCGTATTCCAAACAGCCCCCGGCATCTGGAACGGAGAGACAGAAATGCACGGACGAGTGAAGCAGACATGATGTGTATGCAAATGTCAGTGGCTGGCCTCGGCTGGCTGGAATGACCAGGTCCTCTCGCTCGGTGCCATGATTTTCTCTTTGCTCCTCGGGCTCTGATGGAGAATGGTGTTTAGTGTGAGCATAAACTGAACCATTCCATCAGTCTGTTGTGATGTTTATTTGCACTCATAATCTCAACCAAACTGACATTTTTTCTTTTTTTTTCTTTTTCGTTGAAATGACTTGGCTAGAGCATGTGCTTTTGAATAACTACAAATTATTGATTACGCAAAATCACTTCAAAATATCGCACAAGAAATGGTCATAATCTATAATTCCGTGCGCTTTTAAAGTCAAAATACATAACTGAGAAAAGTGGGATACAGATGCGTCAGAAATTCAGCACAACAAATAAGCACCATCATAGCAAATTCCTTTTCAAAAATGCAAGTGCATAGCACACACGCGAGGGCAGGCATACATGCATTCACGCATCCACTTTGACACACTTACATACACAAACAGGCATGTATGTACGTATGGGATCACTCATACTTTTTAAAAAAACTTTTTTGTTCATTGAATGTGCTTTCTGCTGCAGTTTTCAATATGTTTTCTCCATGATTGTTACACAGCAAATGGTTGTCTTTTCATCTCCTTTGTGCCACAGAATAGAACGACCCCTCTTATTCCCCCAATCCGCTCCCAGATCATCGCTATCTCTACAACTCCTTTCAGCACTGGGAAGGGGAGGGGACGGATAAAGACATAAAAGCCGCCGAAAGACTAGAGGGCAGAGGGGATACATATAATGGTTTAGAAGCAGGCCGCTGCTCGTCAGAGCCATGAACCTTCGGGCAGACTGTTTGCCTAAGGGATGTTTGGCCTTTTCTGATTTGATGACCTGGCAGGTTGGCGATCGTGAGCCATTTGTATGCACTGGCAGACACGTACCCTCCCACCCACCCCTCCCCCCTCCTCCCACGCCAACTCACAGACGTGCAAATGGGTGACTGACCGAAGTGTGTGTGTAGGAGAGGGGGGGAGGAGAGAATGACGAAGTAGCGCATATCAAATACATTATGATTACAGCTAGAAAGATTAAAGAGAGATCTGATCATTAATTACAGAATACTGTGAAGTACATTTTGCTATGATGATATTGTGAGTACGTTTATATTCTCATGAGGGTTCTGTAAATGAGTAGTAGGCGATCATCATGAATGTGCATGTATCCTAGTGGATGGTTAGGGACTAGAGTAAACGGTTTGAAATTTAGGTGGAAGAAAGAAACTGAATCGAGAACTCTGAACAATGAGAACATGTGAAGAGAAAAAAATTGTGTTGGGGAATGAATGAAGTGTAAAGTGCCACCGAAGAAAGAGGTGGACATACAGTGGAAGAGGAGAAATGGGGAAAAAGGGAAGGAGGAATCGTGTGTGCCATCACAGTCCTACAGACATTGATCGTGAGTCTGGAAGCAGAGCCATGACCACCACTACCCCATAAAACATGAAGAAGCGGGAATCGGGAGCTCTCAACAACCTGCAGCTAAGAACAATGACAACAAAGAAATCCTCAGTCATTTCAGCGAGGTGTGGCAATGCCGCAGTACTCTAGCAGTAAGCCTGGACAAGCAGGACAGTGTCTATCCCAGTGTTTAGATAGTAGTGGGGAGGGGGGTGGGTAGCCTAGTGGTTAGAGCATCGAGCTTGGGATCTATGGCCTGGGTTTGAGCCACAATCGCAGTGTCCGTTCGAGGGAATCATTCCCCTGGAGCTACCATCAGCGCTGACTTCAATCCCTCGAAAATCCTTCGGATGAGTCTGTAAACTCTAATGCCATGTGCAAACGCATGCGGGACATCTTATGCACACGTTAAAGACACGTAGAGTAAATCGTCGCGAGCCGGCAGAAACGGATTACAAATTTTATAAACGTATTCCCAAAGCAAGAGTGTGTCTACATTCATGGTCGGCAAAATCGGTCGCATACACAAATTTTTTTTTTTTTTAATTTTATATCGAGGATAATGGAATAAGCACGTATGTGCTTTTTTGCATCCAATCCCCGTGTGTATGCGGTTTTTGTAAATTATGTCATCTGTTCCTACCGGCACACAATGGCCTACACTTAACGTGTGCGCAAATTGTTTTGCGTGTGTTCGCACACGGAGCCTCGGTTTATAGTCTCATCCGAAGGATTTTCGAGGGATTGAAGTCAGTGCTGATGGTAGCTCCAGGCGAATGATTCCCTCGAACGGACACCGCGATTGTGGCTCAAACATCGCCATAGGTGAACCTTGGAGCTCTAGTCGAGGAGCAGAAAAACGTTGTCAGTGTGCAATAATTATGGTGGCAGCTTAAACTGATCAAGAATGAAGCCATCTCTTTGACTCAACTGTGAAGCTCTTAAGCTTAGCGTGGCGTATGTTCTAAAATTATCCCTGTCCTCCAAACCAATAATCAACAGAATGAACTAGGAAGGTGCGTCCTCTGATGGCAATCCGGCATGGCAGCGAAAGCTAGGGGAACGCAGGATGCATGAACCGATAATGTGCGAATGTGTGCCCAACAATATAACCACCAGTTTTACACCACCCACCTCCCGTTACGGCTGACATACATCAGGTATGCACTTAAACAATACAGTGCAAGTCAGTCATGAAAAAAGAAAGTTGAATCTTTGTGACAACGATGACTTCAAACTCTGTCTGACGACCAGGTGCCATTGAATGCAGAAACAAAACGACCTGAATGAGAAGGCCATAAGAGAACACCACTTTCCAAAGTTACATACCAATCAATAATAAACACCCTGAAAATCTTGTGGTGGGGGGGGGGGAGTTGTTAAATCAATTCAAAACCTTCAATACACACGTCCAATTCAAAACCTTCAATACACACGTCCAATTCAAAACCTTCAATACACACGTCCAATTTCAAAACCTTCAATACACACGTCCAATTCAAAACCTGTAATTCACTTCACTGTTCACTGGTCCCGTAACCCGCCAGGGTCGTAGGGGAGCTGCATGGTGGACGAACGGTGGACCAGCTGGCTCCACTTAGCACGGTCGTGGGCGAGTGCCTGGGTGACACTGAAGTCCTCCCCTGTCCAATCACGCATGTCGTCGGCCAACTTTCTCCTCTGTCTGCCCCGTCTTCTCTTCCCCTGGACTGTTCCTTGCAGGATGGTCTTTGCAAGTCCTTCTGAGCGTGTTACGTGCCCATACCATCTCAGTTTCCTCTTTTTCGCCGTGGTCAGTAGGTCTTCATAGTCCCGCACCTGTTGGGTGATCATTCTGCGGACTTCATTGTTGGTGACATGGTCCTTGTATGAGATGCCAAGGAGCCTTCTGAGGCATCTCATTTCTACTGCTTGGATCCTTCTTTGTAGGTCTGCGTTCAGTGTCCATGCCTCACATGCGTAAAGCATGATTGAGGTGACTAGCGCGTTTAGTAACTTTACCTTGGTTCCGAGAGGGATGTTTCTGTCTCTCCATATGGTCTTCAGTTTTGCCATTGCTGCTGCTGTTTGTGCCGCTCTTGCTAGGATTTCGGTCTTCGATCCCTCATCACTTATGATGGCTCCAAGGTACTTGAAATGGTCAACTGTCTCCAGTTCTTTTCCGCTGAGAGTGATCTTGGTGGTGATTGGCTGGGCACTGTTTGACATGAGCTTGGTTTTCTCGGCGCTGATTTCCATGCCGTATCGTGAGGATATTTCGTCCAGTTGCTTCACTAGGTTGGCCAGTTCCTCTTCATTTCCTGCCAGACCGTCAATGTCATCGGCAAACCTGAGGTTGGTGATTGTTCGCCCTCCAATGCTGACTGTGCCTGTGTGGTCTTCCAAGGCGTCAGTCATGATGCGTTCGAGGAAAATGTTAAATAGTGTCGGCGACAGCAGACATCCCTGTCGGACCCCAACTGAGGTACGGAACCATTCCCCTACTGTGCCCTGTACGAGTACTGCACTGGTGGCCTTTGAGTAGAGTTCCTTGATGGTGTGGATCAGCTTCTGGCCCATGTTGAATTTGTTCATGGTGGCCCACAGAGCGTCATGCCATACTCTATCGAAGGCCTTCTTAAAATCAATGAAGACGTGGAAGATGTCTTGTTGATGCTGGCTGTATTTCTCACACAGAACCCTCAGGTTGAATATCTGTTCTGTGGTGCTTCTATTTGGGCGGAAACCGGCCTGCTCTTCGGCGATGATCTCTTCTGCCTGTGATTTCAGCCTGTTCAGGATCACTTTCAGCATGACTTTACTGGCATGACTTATGAGGCTGATTGTCCTGTAGTTTTGGCACTGCTGGAGATTTCCTTTCTTGGGGAGAGTGATGATGAGTGATTGGGTCCATGGTGTAGGCCACTCTCCGGTCTGCCAGATCTTGTTGCAGATACTTGTAAGGATGTCTGTCACTGCTTCTCCCCCGTGTTGGATCAGCTCTGCTGGGATGTTGTCAATTCCTGCTGATTTTCCTTTCTTCAGCGATCTAATTGCTACTTCTACTTCCTCGCGTAGAATTGGGAAGCTGTCTTTATTCGATGAGTCTTGGCTTGCAAGTACGCTGGGGTTGCCTAGCGTCTGACAGTATTCCGTCCATATGCCAACGATTTCCTTCTTTTCTGTTAGGCAATTCCCTTCTTTGTCCTGGATGTTACTGACTCTTGCCTGTTTCTGTTTGGTGAGCTCTTTCACAATCTGGTATGCTCTTCTGCTATTATTCTTTGTCAGGCTCTCTTCGATTTCTGTACATTGTTTCTCTATCCATTCCTCCTTGGTCTTCCTCATGTCTCTCCTGATCTTCTTGTTTACTTCTCTGTACTCAACTGCTCCTGTAGTGTTCTTGCTCTTCTTCAGGTCTCGTCTTTTGTCACACATATTCAAGATTTCATCTGTGACCCATGGTTGTGTTTTTCGGCGATGTTTGCCAAGAAGTATGCTTGCTGTCTCAGTCATCACTGTGTTAAAACTGGTGGTCATCGTTTCGGCATCTTCTTCAAGTGCCAGCAGTGGTGCGAATTTCCCTCCTATTGTTGCTTGGAAGGACTCGGCGATGGTGGGATCCTTCAGTTTGTCCAGGTTGAACTTGAGTCTGGTGTTCTTTGTCTTATTGGTCTTCCTCAATCGGGTTCTAAAGTTCAGGAGCACGAGGTCATGATCGCTGCCCATGTCTGCACCTGGGAATGTCCTCGTCTTGGCTCTGTTGATGCCAGATCGAAACCGGTTCTGCACCAGGATGTAGTCAATCTGGTTGTGATGGATCCCATTGGGTGCATGCCATGTCCGGCGTCAGGATGCCTTGTGTTCTCCAAGGGTATTGGCGAGCACCGTGTCGTTGTAGCTGGCAAATTCCAGTAGTCGGAGTCCTCGCTCATTGGTGAACGCATTACAGGAGGGACCGCAGAATTTGCTCCAGTCTTTCAGTGCGTCTCCGCCCACCTTGGCGTTCCAGTCTCCCTGGATGATCAAGATGTCTTTCTTGTTCATCTTATCGATGATGCCTTGTAGTTGGTTGTAGAATTCCTCTACGACTTCATCATCGTGATCCGTTGTCCAATTCAAAACCTGTAACACACACGTCCAATTCCAAACCTGTAACACACACGTCCAATTCAAAACCTGTAACATACACGTCCAATTCAAAACCGTCAATACACACGTCCAACTCAAAATCTATAATAACACACGTCCAATTCAAAACCGTCAATACAAACGTCCCTCTAACCCCCAACACACACGACGAAGAGTAGACAATTACGCTAGTTACCAGACAAACAGACCATAATATGTATATGGACATTTTATATAGATAGATAGATCGAGAGAGAGAGATAGATAGATAGATAGATATAAATAGATAGATAGATGGAGAGATAGATAGATAGATAGATCAAGCAGAAAGACAGATAGATAGATAAATAGATAGATAGACAGACAGACAGACAGATAGATAGATAGATAGATAGATAGATAGATAGATAGATAGATAGATATACAGATAATAGACAGATAGATAGATAGATAGAAGATAGATAGATAGATAGATAGATAGATAGATAGATAGAAAAGATAAATAGACAGACAGACAGACAGATAGATAGATAGATAGACAGACAGATAGATAGATAGTTAGATAGATAGATAGATAGATAGAAATAGACAGACAGATAGATAGATAGATAGATAGATAGATAGATAGATAGATAGATAGATACAGATAGATAGATAGATAGATAGATAGATAGACAGATAAATAGACAGACAGACAGATAGATAGATGATAATGATAGATAGATAGATAGATAATAGATAGATAGATAGATAGATAGAAGATAGATAGATAGAAGATGAAGATAGATAGATAGATAGATAGATAGATAGATAGATAGATAGATAGATGAAGATGATAGAGAGATAGAGAGAGAAAAGAAGACCGACAATAGAGAGAGACCGACCGATAGAATAGTATAGATAGATAGAATAGATAGATAGATAGATTGATAGATAGACAGATAGACAGACAAACAGACAAACAGACAGAAAGATTGATAGATAGATAGATAGATAGATAGATAGATAGATAGATAGATAGATAGATAGATAGATAGATAGATAGATAGATAGATAGACAGGCAGACAGACAGATAGATAGATAGATAGATAGATAGATAGACAGGCAGACAGACAGATAGATAGATAGATTGATAGATAGATAGATAGACAGACAGATAGATAGACAGACAGACAGATAGATAGACTGACAGACAGACAGATAGACAGACAGACAGACAGATAGATAGATAGATAGATAGATAGATAGATAAATAGATAGATAGATAGATAGATAGATAGATAGATAGATAGATAGATAGATAGATAGATAGATAGATAGATAGATAGATAGATAGATAGATAGATAGATAGATCTGCGGTGGCTTGCCTCGGCGGACAGAGGGACTGATTATCGGAGGCACTGCTTTCCTGTTTGCTCAGACCACTGCACCCCGCTGTCCGCTAATTAGGGATCGCCTGGTGTCTATGTCAAGGAAAGCAGTGCGCACTGTCAGTCGGGCTCTGGCTGGTACATTCCTTATGGGCGTGTTACATTATTGTTTTTTGTTGGGTGGTCATGTAAAAGCTGATGTCACAGCAATATGGAGACTGACGACGACGCGACGACGACTACGAACTACTACTACTAATAAAACATGGAATTTATACTACTACTACTACTACTACTACTACTACTACTACTACTACTACTACTACTACTACTACTATACTACTACTACTACTACTTCTAGTACTGCTACTACTGCTGCTGCTGCTGCTGCTGCTGCTGCTGCTGCTGCTGCTACAGCTGCTGCTGCCGCTGTTTGTTCTTCTTCTGCTGTTGCTGCTGCTGCTGCTACTGCCACTTTCTTCTTCGCAGTTCTTCTTTGCAATTTCTTCTTCTTCGCAATTCTTCTTCGTAAATCTTTTCCCCAATTCTTCTTAGCAATTCTTCTTCTTCGCAATTCTTCTTCTTCGCATTTCTCTTCTTTTCAATTTTTCTTTGCAATTCCTCTTCAGAATGTTTCTTCTTGTTGTTTGTTTTACTTTTAAAATCTACTCTCTTTTTTTAAAATAAAGTAAAGCCATATCTATTTTTTTAAATGATAATATTGAACAATATCACTATGCAAAGCAACAAAGCAAGCTTTAACGGATTGAATCGAGTGACCTTCTGACTAAGCGAACACAGAATGTCAACGGCCTTCGGATGAGACTATAAACCGAGGCCCGTGTGCGAACGCACGCAGAACATCTTGCGCAAACGTTAAATCCTGTTCTGCTTTCGAAAGAGTAGGCCATTGTGTGCCGTGGGAATAGATGACAGAATTTACAAAACTGCATGCACATGGGGACTGGATGTAAAACAGCACATGAGTGCTTATTACAATATCCTCGATATAAAAGAATAAATAAATGAATAAATAATACACACGTCCAGTTAATAAAACCCTGTAATACACACGTCCCTATAACCCCCAACACACACACGAAGAGTAGACAATTATGCTAGTTACCAGACAAACAGACCACAATATGTATATGGACATATTATATATATATATATATATATATATATATATATATATATATATATATATATATATATATATATATATATATATATATATATATATATATATATATATATATATATATGCAGTGGCTTGCCTCGATGGTCTGAGGGACTGATTATCGGAGGCACTGCTTTCCTGTTTGCTCAGACCACTGCACCCCGCTGTCCGCTAATTAGGGATCGCCTGGTGTCTGTGTCAAGGAAATCAGTGCGCTCTGTCAGTGGGGCTCTGGTTGGTGCATTCCTTGTGGGCGTGTTACATTATTGTTTTTTGTTGGGTGGTCATGTAAAAGCTGATGTCACAGCAATATGGAGACTGACGACAACGCGACGACGACTACGAACTACTACTACTAATAATACATGGAATTATACTACTACTACTACTATACTACTACTACTAACTACTACTACTCTCTCTCTACTACTGCTCTACTATACTACTACTACTAGCTAACACTACTGCTATTGCTACTACTCTCTACTCTGCTGCTGCTGCTGCTGCTGCTGCTGCTGCTACAGCTGCTGCTGCCGCTGTTTTCTTCTTCTGCTGCTGCTGCTACTACCACTTCTCCTTCGCAGTTCTTCTTCTTCGCAAATCTTTCGCAATTCTTCTTTGCAATTCCTTTCCCCAATTCTTCTTAGCAGTTATTCTTCTTTGCATTTCTCTTCTTTCCAATTCTTCTTTCCAATTTTTCTTCGCAATTCCTCTTCACAATGTTTCTTCTTGTTGTTTGTTTTTCTTTTTAAAATCTACTCTCTTTTTTATATAAATTAAAGCCATATCTATAAAAAAAAAGGATAATATTGAGCAACATCCTCTATGTAAAGTAACAAAGCAAGCTTGAACGGATTGAATCGAATGACCTTCTGACTTATCGAACACAGAATGTCAAAGTCCTTCGGATGAGACTATAAACCGAGGCCCCGTGTTCGAACGCATGCAGAACATCTTGCGCACACGTTAAATCCTGTTTCGCTTTTCGGAAGAGTAGGCCGTTGTGTGCCGGTGGAAACAGATGACAAAATTTACAAAAACCGCATACACACGGGGACTAGATGTAAAAAAGCACATGAGTGCTTATTCCATTATCCTCGATATAAAAGAATAACAGAATAAATAAATGAATAATAAATAAAACAGAACTTCTCCCCCACACTCGACAGAAAGGATTCACCGGCACGGGTCCTCTCAGACCATTTTCTGAGGATTTAGCTCTCAAGTCACAGGCTGCAGAGAGGATCGCAGAACACGAACTGAATACTGCGAGAGAGACGACACTCCTGGCATCATTTCCGCAGGCTTTGGCTCTGTCGCAGTCTGCAGAGGTGGCAGCGAGAGGAAGCGGATACGGTAACGCAAGACACTCTGTGGAATCGTTTCCTCAGGATTAAGCTCTGCTCTCGTGCTGTAAAGAGAGGAGAGAGAGAGAGAGAGGAAGAGAGAGAGAGAGAGAGAGAGAGAGAGAAGAGAAGAGAGAGAGAGAGAGAGAGAGAGGGGGGAGGGTGTGAGAGAATGCGAATGCGAATAGCGAATGGATGTTTATTCAAAAGGCCTGTGGCGCACAATTTGAGAGGGAAGAAAAACACAAAGCACACACTATCATACAAGTATATTCACATAAACAATCAATTCACAAAACATTAGCAAAACCACGATCATTTTTAGAGAGAGAGAGAGAGAGAGAGAGAGAGAGTAGAGAGAGAGAGAGAGATGAGAGAGAAGAAGAGAGAGAGAGAAGAAGGGCTTGCAAGAGGAATAGAAGACGATAAGAGAGACTGACTCTCCTGTCCTCATTGTCTTCGGTGTTTGGCTCTGTCACAGTCTTTAGCAATGTCAGCACTGCGAAACAGGATACGGTAACACAGTCATACACTCTTTTTGGTATTGTTTCTTCGGGAATGAGCTCTGTCGCGTGCTGAAGATATGCTCGCAAAAGGAACAGGTTAAGGTAGCACATAATTATGACACTCTGGTATAATTATTGTTTTCTCCGGAATTCACTCTGCCACGTACTGAAGAAATGCTGGCAAGAGGAACAGGATACGGTAACGCATATTACACTCTTTGGTATAGTTTCTTCATGGATTAAATATGTCACGTACTCAAGAGATGTTCTCAAGAGGAACATGATAAGGTAACAAAGACACTCACACACACATACACGCGCACGGACAGTGTGCTTGCAGAACAGCTTGCGCGTACACGTTAAAACCCGTTCTGTTCTTCGGAAGAGTAGGCCATTGTGCGCCTGTGGGAACGGATGACAAAATTTACAAAACTGCATACACACTGGAACTGGATGTAAAAAAAAAGCACATGCATGCTTATTCCATGTATCCTCAAAATTTTAAAAAGAAATGATAAAAATATTGGTATTGTTTCCTCAAGAAACTAGCTCTGCTACATCCTAAAGAGATGTCTTCATTAGGAACAGAATACTGTAACAGTGACGTGCGTTGCAGCGTTTCCTCAGAACTTGGCTTTACTATAAGCTAAAGAGATGATTGCTCCAGAGAAGAGAATAGTGAACACAGCCAGTCTCGTCATCTTTTTTTGTCTCTCTATATTCAGCTCTCGACTGTTTGCAGAGAGAGGACAGCACTAGAACAGAATATTAGGACAGAGATAGTTCCTAGCAATGTTATATCATCCAGTGTTTAGCTTTATCATAAGCCCTTAAGACGACTGCAGCAGGAATAGACCAATGTAGCAGGATGTAGTGATAGAACAGACACACACGCAAACATGTATATACAAGCACAAACATGCACACACACACACACGCGCGCGCGCGCGCCCGTGCTGCGCAAGCACGCACGTACGCACACACGCACACACACATACACACATACAAACGCACAATACACGCATACAAATACAGTGTATGTGGTTGCACGCACATGCATTCCTTCATACACAGCATCTGTTAAACTTTACGTCAAAAAACCCCTCTTCAAACCAAATACAGTGGAAAAGCAGCTTTACCTTGTACCACATCTAAGTGAATGTCAATCAGAGATTAAATGAAGCATGAAAAACGTCTAGCCTGAAGACAGTGCATTATGATATTGTCAACGTACAAAAGCCCTGACATCATGTCAAGAAATGCGACGGTGTGTGTTATGTCTTGATTGTGATGAAGACTGCACTAAGAAAAGCTGCAGGACAGAAGAGACACCACTAAATACCGCTTAAGTAACCCAGCAGCAACGCAAGGCCCCTCTGGATGGTGGCCCCACGGCGGCCTGATATTGATAGGCTTCATGTGGACTCCTGACCGTGAGGATGCGATATGACGAATCAGCAGACGGCTGTGGCGGAGAGCAACATGAGCAGTGTGCTTGGAAACAACAGGACAGGAAAGTCACGCAAGATGAGACACTAAAATAAAAAGAGGAGAATCTGTAAAACCTTTAGATTTCGGAGCGAAAGAAAATGCTATACCAGTACGCTATCCTACCCTCTGCCAATAATATAATTATCCTCTAACCAGATGTTGTGACACATGTTGTGTGTATTTTACAATACATTATCATTGGTTTTGATGTACAAACTATTGTCGTTATTTTGATATGTCATTTTTTTCAAGACACTAGTATAAGGTCAGGATATAGGTCTGAGTCATTCAAAAAAAACTCTATTCTGTGGCTGAATTTAGACAAGTTGCGCATAATCAACAACATTCAAGAATCAACGACGAATAATATGGGAAAGGGAATCAAGAGAACCACGATGGCTCACCAATCAACCTGTCACATTACATTGTTCCACAGCCATTATAATAATCGGATAAAGTGCTGTCAGAGCGACAGATGAAATAGGCACGGTAACAGACAACAGTCATAAAACTCCGTATTCAAATCAGGTTGAATTGCCAGCCTTCTCTCTGGATAATTCACTCAGAGCAACCAGTAGTCCAGACATCCCCGTGTCCAGACTAGAGAGGAAAATAATGGCCAGAAAAAATGGGACTAAGTGACATTATATGTGTGCAAATGTCAGGGATTGTCTTCATAGTCTGGATGACAAATAGACTCGCAATCATTTTTCTGTTTGGTCTGTTCTGATTGAAGATGGTAGGGGGACGGTGTGATATCTGTTTGTGTGTGAGAGGGAGAGAGAGAGAGGGGTGTGTGTGTGTGTGTGTGTGTGTGTGTGTGTGTGTGTGTGTGTGTGTGTGTGTGTGTGTATGTGTGTGTGTGTGTGTGTGATGTGTGTGTGTGTGTGCGCGTGAATTATATCACCCTGTCAGTCTGTCTTGGTCTTTGGCATCCATGGTATCTATCACTCGTGGCAAAACTTAAATACACGTTACTACTTTTTTGGTCATCTTTTGCCTTGTACGGTCAGGCAATAGCAGACACGATGAATAACTAATTAATCATAGATTTTTCTACCGATTTTATAACCATTTCTAAACACACACGCAGGATACATATAATCATCTCTACACACGCATACAGGATATAACCGTCTGTAAATAGACATACAGGATATAACTATCTCTATACAGACATGATATAACCTTTTTTATACAGACATGATATAACCATCTTTATGCAGACATGATATAATCATCTTGATACAGGCATGATATAATAACTATCTCTCTACAGACAAGATATTATAACCATCTCTATACAGACATGATATAACCATCTCTATACAGACATGATATAACCATCTCTATACAGACAAGATAAAACCATCTCTATACAGACAAGATATAACCATCTCTCTACAGACATGGTATAACCATCTCTATACAGACATGATATAACCATCTCTATACAGACAAGATGAAACCATCTCTCTACATACATGATAGTATAACCATCTCTCTACATACATGATATTATAACCATCTCTCTACAGACATGATATAACCATCCTTATACAGACACATAACCATCTCTATACAGACTTGACATAACTATCTCTACACAGACATACAAGATATAATCATCTCTACACAAGCATACAGGATATACATAATCATCTCTACACAGCGCTTTGATTTGTTGCTTTACAAGATTCAGCGCTATATAAATTCCATACATTATTATTATTATTATTATTATTATTATTATTATTATTATTATTACACAGACATACAGGATATAACCATCTCTACACAAGCATACAGGATATACATAATCATCTCTACACAGACATACAGGATATACATAATCATCTCTACACAGACATACAGGATATACATAATCATCTCTACATAGATATACAGGATATACATAATCATCTCTACACAGACATACAGGATATACATAATCATCTCTACACAGACATACAGGATATACATAATCATCTCTACACTGACATACAGGATATACATAATCATTTCTACACAGACATACAGGATATACATAATCATTTCTACACAGACATACAGGATATAGCCATCTCTACACAAGCATACAGGATATACATAATCATTTCTACACAAGCATACAGGATATATATAATCATCTCTACACAGACATACAGGATAAAATCCTCTCTACACAAGCATACAGGATATACATAATCATTTCTACACAGACATAAAGGATATACATAATCCTCTCTGCACAAGCATACAGGATATACATAATCATCTCTACACAGTGTAGACATACAGGACATAATCATATCCACAGGGGGCAACAGCAAAGTGAGAGGCTGTATGACCAGTGGCTTCCCACTCATGGAATTCCACTTTACAGCTTAGTCTTTAGTGATCGACTATGACTCTCTGACTAGGAGGTTTGACTCGCACAGTCCTTATGTGCTGCAGCCCTGGGGGCTGGTTAGCCTTTGGAGAACATCTCCAACGCTGACTGTCCTTATGCCCACTTGACCGAGAGAGTGGGGATGTACTGTGGGCAAGGCATCTCCACTATAATCAAATTTCTGCCCAGTTTTCAAAACAGCAGCTACCTCCTCTGCTGTTTTGGATGTCATCGTCGGACACGACGGACAAACATACATACACAAGCATACAGGATATACATAATCACCTCTACACAAGCACACAGGATATACATAATCATCTCTACACAAGCATACAGGATATACATAATCATCTCTACACAGTGTAGACATACAATATAAAATCATCTCTACACAGACATACAGGATATACATAATCATCTCTACACACACATACAGGATATGCATAATCCTCTCTACACAAGCATACAGGATAAAACCATCTCTACACAAGCATACATGATAAAACCATCTCTACACAAGCATACGGGATATACATCATCATCTCTACACAGTGTAGACATACAGGATAAACCAACAACCCTCCTAGAACAGACAGACAGACAGACATACAGACAGACAGACAGACAGTGTATCACCCTTCCTACACGGCCAGCCCCCTAGTCAACGCCGGGACAATGATGTAGTCGTGTGAGGTGATGTACAGATCAAATGATGAAGCTAATGAATACAAATCGCCCTTAGTACACAAGGCGTCTATAGGGCTGTGGTAAACGAGCACCTGGACAACAATTGCAAGTGGAAAACTCTTCTTTTGGTTCAGGGAGTTTTAGATAACAAGCTAGGAGGGGGAGGGAGGGGCGGGGGTCCACAAAATTCATAGGTAATTTCTTTTTATTTCTTCTTGTTCTCCTTGTTCTTGTTAATGTTGTGGTTGTTGTTGTTGATGTTCTTCTTTTTCTTCTTCTTCTTCTCCTCCTCCTTTGCCATTTTTCTTCTTCGCAAATATTCTTCTTCTTTGCAATCTGTTTCTTCGCATTCACAATTCTTCTTCTCCGCAATTCTTTTTCTCCGCAATTCTTCTTCCTCTTCTTTGCAATACTACTTCTTTGAAATTTTTATCTTTCAGAATTCTACATCTGCTTCTTTCATCTGAATTCGTCTTCTGCTTCTCTTTCTCTAGAATTCTTTTTGCTTGTTCAAATTCTTCTATTTCAAAATTCTGCTTCTTACTCAAATGTTTCTTCTAATTCTTCTTCTACAAATATTTCTTCAAATTCTTCTTCTTTTTTAAGTAATTCTTCAAATTTGTCACATTCTTATTCTTCGCTTTTGTTTTCTTTCCAGCCTGTTTAATGAGTTGCTATTTACATTTATATTATGTTTTAGAAATTTGAACGACAATCATCACGTCCACCCATGTTATATGCTTTTGGTATTTTTGTGGTATTTTTTTAAATTCAAGTATGACCAAAATACAAAGTCGAGTCATTGGGAAGGGTGGGAGGTGGGTTCATTTTTGCTTTTTTCCCCATTTTGGGGGAGCCTTGTTTGAGACGAGACATGTCTTTGGAACCAAAGCAGGCATCAACTATAGGTATGGAAATGCAAGTCTTCCTCGAGCGTGATGGCTTACCAGTCACCCTATCTCCCCCACAATAGCGCGCGGGCATAGAAGTAGGATAGGGTGGTATCAGTGAGCCAGATGAGATAGGCATTGTAATGGGAACAGAAATGGAAATCTCTGCTGAAGTCTATACAGCCTACAAGCACTCTCGGGAGGATAATTCATTCAAAGCATGTCGTATTCCAGACATTCTCACTTCCAGGATAGAGAGAGAGGAGAGAGATAGAGAGAGAGAGAGAGTAGAGAGAGAGAGAGAGAGAGAGAGGAGAGAGAGAGAGAGAGAGATGAGAGAGAGAGAGAGAGGAGAGAGAGAGAGAGAGAGAGAACGGATAGCACCCACGATATTAACTGACATTATTTGTATGCAAATGTCAGTGCCTGGTCTTAGTAGTAGTCGGAATGACTGAGAGTCTGAGGCAATAATTTTCTGTTTGTTCTGCTCTGATTGGTATAGGGTCTGACGTGTTTGTGTGTGTGTGTGGTGGGGGGGAGGGGATTGGTGTGTGTGTGTGTGGGGGGGGGGGGGGCGGATTGGTGTGTGTGTGTTTGTGGGTGGGGGGGACGGATTGGTGTGTGTGTGTGTATGTGCGTGCGTGCATCTGTGTGTTTGCGTGTGTGCGTTTCTGTGTGTATATATGTGTGTGTATGTGTGTTGCAATTGCCCTTCGCGGGATGATTAAAGTGTTTTTGACTTGACTTGACTTTTTAATTCATTCACTCGCATATGTAATCCATACCGGATCGGTCGTCGCCCGGGTTACCAAGGACCGCGCCTTCTGTTGCTCATCAGGACAGAGGTCGAAAGTATGCTACTGATGTAAAACACAACAAAATCCGTGCCAGAAATAACACCATCATTGGCACATGGAATGTACGGACACTAAGAGCTGCAGGCAAAGTGGAAGAACTGACACATGAGATGTCCAGATATCAATGGCACATCCTTGGGCTCTGCGAAGTCAGGTGGAAAAACATGGGAGAAACAACGACCCAGGAAGACCACAAATTATACTACAGTGGAAAACAGGATAAACATGAACACGGCGTGGGGTTTCTCGTTCACAAAGACACCGTGAACACCGTCATGAGCTGTCAGCCTGTGTCCAGCAGACTTATTACCATCCGCCTGAGAGCAACCCCCTTTAACATAACTGTAGTACAGGCATACGCCCCTACATCAGACTGCACAGATGAAGCCATAGAAGATTTTTATGACCAGCTACAAGAGGTTCTGAATCAAACTCCCAAGAAAGACATCCTCGATATGCAAGGTGACTGGAACGCCAAGGTAGGAGAAGATGCATGGAAAGATTGGGAGGGCGTTTGTGGGCCACATTGTAATAACCAATCAAATGAAAGAGGCTTGAGGCTCCTGGAGTTTGCCAGTAACAACCACCTCCAGCTATTGAATACACTTGGCCCACACAAGAAATCCAGAAAATGGACATGGCATAGCCCAAATGAAGAACACCACAACCAAACACCTTACATTGTTGTTGTTAAATCGGTTACTTTCATTCAACATGATATATGCATCTTCCCACACTGTGAGTCAATACTACTCAAATAAACTTTGTAATTGTATCTGTTCCGGTAGAATTTGTCCACACTTGATAAGCATTCAACATCCTTGCTAGAATTATTTTCCCACAAAACATCAAGAGCATAGATTCCGGTGGTGAAAAAACATTAGATGTCTTGCTGGATTCAGAGCAGACCTATGCTGATGCAAGCAAGTAAGGTGTTTTGCGCACATGGAAAAGGAGTTTCGATCCTGATGACTCCCAACGTATTTTGAGCATGCACATGGAAAAAAACGGGGACGGGATAGCTCAGTGGTCGGAGCACTCTCTTTTCCCCAGCCAAAGTTAAGCAGCATCGAGCGTGGTTATCAGTTGGATGGGTGACCGTTTGCGCGCCTTGGCTTTGGTACAGTTCCCCCAGTTCACCCAGCTGTAAATGGGTACCTGCCCTCTTTAGGGTCAGGGAGGTAAAGCAGCGAAGGAGAGGAGATGGGCGCCACCCTCAATATGCTGGCCCCTAAAGAAGTTGATGTCTGTGACGCCTCGCTCCCCACGACTTTAGAGGTTATGAGACACCTTTACCTTTCCCTTCACATGGAAAGACAAGATTTGGATCATGATGACGTTCAATTAACTTTATGCACAGGGAAAGAAAAGGTTCAAATCATGATGACATTCAATTAACTTTATGCACATGGAAGGACAAGTGAGGTTAGGTCTCTGACGCCTCGCTCCCCTACGACCTTATAGGTTATGGGACTCCTTTACCTTTACCTTTTTACATGGAAGGACAAGGTTCAAATCGTGATGACTTTCAAAGAAGCTTTGTACACATGAAAAAGACAAGATTCGGACCATGATGACTTTCGAGGAAATCTTTTCCAGCACTCTTGCAGTGTATCAGGGTTCCATCAGTCTAGCAAGGAGATAGTGGTAACGAAGGGGGGAGCAGGACAGACATGGAAATCTCTGACAAAGAAGTCCTCAGAACACAGGAGTAGTCTGGGTGTGTAATTCATTCAAACCAGCCCGTAACTCATGCACTGGTACAGCCACACCAGGGGACAAGGAGGGTAAGAACAGACGATAATCTGTATGGAAATGTCACCGCCTGGCCTCCGTGGTCCAAATGACGGATCGTCTGCGCGGTTGTGTTCTCTTGGTTCAATCAATATCAGTCTGCTCTAATTGGGATTTTTTTAAATATCTGATTGTGTGTGTGTGAGTGTGTGTGTATGTATGTGTGTGTATGTGTGTCTTTGTGTCTGTGTGTCGGTTTTTGTGGGTGTGTGCGTGAACTAAATCATTCTTTCAGTTTTTGGCTAGACATTTATAACAATCGTGGCTTGCATTATTGTCCGGTTATATCAGCAAAAACGGCACACCAGAAGGTATTGCTGCTTGTATTACACAATTTGTTTAGTAGACTACATGTTTGATGAGAATGGATTGCAACAAATGTTGAAAAGTTTTCACTCACGTCTTGGATACATATTTTATGTGTATTCTTGAACAAGTTTTATATGAAAGCTTGTGTCCATTTATAACTAGTTTGTTTCCACAGCCCCAGAAAAATGAATTGACAAGGCAAGAACACATACATGAATGCGTCCTTTTCTTTCGGAAAACAGCTGCTTTCTATATAATTACAGGGTTTGGTATTGATCTTTAAAGATGTCATGGCTGATATAAATCAAAATTAGCATCACAAGAAACAAGCAAAGGTGAACCATGAATATTTCAAACTAAACACATCGCCTCTTCTCTCGCCAGTCTAGACATTGTTCCTGCAACTTCAGTTCCCATTCCGAAAACTGTTTGCCATCTTACAAATATCAAAAACTTTTCCAATACAACTACAGCATGACGGCACAACATCACCAGCAGAAGAAGTTGTCATAGGGATGACAACAACGACAACAACAACGACAACAGCAACAACAACAACAACATGGAAATCCCTTCAGCTGTTTCGCCATTGGGCTCAGTCAGCTTGCCTGTTGTTCCACGCTTTCTTTGTCAGTCTGATCATGGTGGTAGCTGCTTTACCGATGCGCTTGTTGATCTCTGCGTCAAGCGAGAGGGTGTCTGAGATAGTTGAGCATCAGCTGTATGCATTCAGCAAAGATAATTCATTCAAAGCGTGCCAGGCTGCATACGTCTTTGCATCCCAAACAAGGGGTAGACAAAAACTAATGGACAGTATCTGTATGCAAATACCTTTTGTTTGCTGGAGCTGTCAGAATGACAAATCGTCTGGTGCACCAGCTCTCTCTCTCTCTCTCTCTCTCTCTCTCTCTCTCTCTCTCTCTCTCTCTCTCTCTCTCTCTCTCTCTCTCTCTCTCTCTCTCTCTCTCTCTCTCTCTCTCTCTCTCTCCCGCCATGCCAGCCGCAGTACATACTGGCAAGGGGACAGGTTTGCGTGCTCATAAAACACTAGAGAAAAAAATCACAGTAGCTTCTTTTGTGTTTGGTCTCCGACGCTAAGTGTATTCATTGCTCTTGGCAGGGCCTGTTGTTCGTTGTCTTTGTTTGCATTTGGTCATAACAGATCTCTACACCGTACATAGTTTGTTTTGAAGCATTTACTAGGAGAAACTTTGAATGACAAGTTTCAAAGTCTGAATAACAACAACAACAACAACAAAATAATAATAATAATAATAATAATAAACAATGGTAATAGTAACAGTAATAATAATAATAACAATAATAATAATAACGATGGTGATGATGATGATGATGATGATGATGATGATGATGATGATGATGATGATGATGATGATGATGATGATGATGATGATGATGATGATGATGATGATGATGATGATGATGATGATGGTGATGATGGTGATGATGATGATGATGATAAGAATAATGATAATAATATGGTGCTGGTGTTAAAGGTAATGTGAGCTGTATTGCTGTTATTGTTGCTTTTGTTGTTCATATAACTTAATGTCTGCTTGAAATTCTGGCTAGAATCCACAGGGATAGCCCATCGCATCTTAGTGCTGCACCACCCTTACTTTCTACATGATTCTTGTTTGCAAATGCTTCCTTTTTGTATGAGAGTGGCTTTTGGTCTACATAACACAACAAGGGACTACCATATTAAATACTGACGTTTTCTAAATGTAGGTTATACTCTAGATCTTAGTTATTTTTATGCCTCATCCGAAGGACTATTACCCAAACTATTATTCATGATGTAGAGGATGAAGAAAAAACCCTGGCTTCAAATGAGAACTGCACCCTGGACCCATGTACCCTTCCTATACGAATGTGTTACTGCTGGACCATCGATCCACGCACAGCTCAAGATGGCTACACGGAGGGATCGATAACAGATTGAAAGAAGCAAAGGCTTGACACTGGACACACAGGAAAGCCATGAAATGATACAATTACTCTGGGGTAGAAACCTGAGGCTATAGTACCTCTCCAGCCCCCTCAGACCATTTCCTAAGGACTAGGAGACTTCGATACGGGAGTGAATGAAACAATGGGAATAGAGTAAGTACTATGGTGGTAGCACTATTTCGTGTGCAGGCTTTTCTTTTGGGGAACATTTTGCTTCAGAGATAGTGCCGAGTGTGGGCGATACTGCTTTACTTGAAAATGAAGGCTTCAGTCAGAAGCATGGCCGACCATGATAATCAAAGATACCAGGAAGAGAAAGGATTAGGTGTGAAGTTACGATAATCGTCTAGAATAAGTTAAAGAGTAATTATTCGAGGTATGTGGTTATATTAAGACTGCCTGTAATAAAATTTCCAGACTTTGTTTTGGGGGGAGGGTGGTTGTATAAATAATACTTAACAACATACACATACATATATACTGATACATGCGCGCGCACGTACGTATGCAAACACACACACACACACACACACACACACAAACACACACACACCCTTACACACACACACACCACACACCTTACACACACACACACACACACACACACACACACACACACACACACACACACACACACACACACACAGATGAAAGATCTACATTTATAGTGTTATCTACTACATCTACATGGATGTTTTCATTGTAGGGTTTACAATGCATAGCAATGTTTTGCCCCAAAGAAACAGAAATATAAACAATCTCTTACAGCAAAATCTCTTTATTTCTGCAACTGTCAATTTGTTATCAAATGTGTCATATAACTAATCTCTTTCAGCAAAAATCTCTATTTCTCTGTCACTATGTTATCAAATGTGTCAAAATATGAAGAAGACGTGATTGTTATCTGCCAATAACTATCCTGT
>CM054144.1:29376319-29381319 GCA_028751875.1 Rapana venosa
TTGTATTGTATTGTATACCACTTTAAAAATGCATACACACCGGGGCTGGATTTTTAAAAAAGCGCATGAGTGCTTATTCTTTGCCAGAAATTAGTGCTGCTCTCCCAGAGTAGCGCCACCCACTTTTTCGTCTGCTCTTCTCTGTATGTGCATCTACTCTCCCCATCATTGTGGCTTTCTGTCAACAGAATTTTTCCACGGACAATGGACTCTTTTACGTGCGCAAAATGCGTTTTGTAAATGGGACCTCGGTTTATTGTCTCATCCAGAAGACTAGCACCCAGACCACCACTCAAGATCTAGTGGATGGGGGAAAAGTTTTGGGCACAAACGGGGATCGAACCACCGCACATTTCCAACCTGGACTTTTTATTTTCTAGGGCAGGTACATTACTTCTTAACCACCTATCCACCTAATATAACAAATATTATACAGGCATGTTGACAATTACCATTCTTTGTGTGGAATAATTTTCAGTTCTGCAATGTGACTTGGTCAATGCTCTTTACAAAAACTCTAAAGCGGACTTCCTGAGACACCAAAGTGGACTTCCTAAGACACCAAAGTGGACTTCCTGAGACAACAAAGTGGACTTCCTGAGAAAACAAAGTGGACTTCCTGAGACAGCAATGTGGACTTCCTGAGACAACAAAGCGGACTTCCTGAGACAACAAAGCGGACTTCCTGAGACAGCAAAGCGGACTTCCTGAGACACCAAAGCGGACTTCCCGAGACAGCAAAGCGGACTTCCTGAGAAAGCAAAGTGGACTTCCAGCAACGTTCCTTAATAGATAGGTGTCAAGTCTTCAGAGGCGAGTTCTCTGGTAAAGACACAAGCGTCCTTCTTTTTCTTTTTTTCTCTTTTCTTTTTCTTGTTGTTACTTCCCTGAGGGTCAAGGCTGTAATTCTAGTGGCCATGCTATCACCACTCAGCACAGCCTTTTCTCATTTCGGGGCCTGCATTTATCTCCCCCTGTTCTGGCAGTGGCTAAATGCCGTGCACCACCTCTGGCTGTGTTCAGCCTCTCCTCCGGTGCAATTACCTCCCGTGTCAGGCCACAATGCAGGGCTGTGTAGAGGAAGGAAGGCCGCTGAAGGAGTTGGGGTGAGCGGTGGGTGACAATGGCATGGTGGCCGTGTTGTGTTGATGATCATGATGGAGCTTTGGCGGCGTTCTGAAAAGGCTTGCTCTCTTGATGTGTGTGTTGTGTGTGTGTTTTGTGTGTGTGTGTGTGTCTGTGTGTGTTTTGTGTGTGTGTGTTTGTTTGTTTGAGTGTGTGTGTGTGTGTTTGCTTGAGTGTGTGTGTGTGTGTGTGTTGTGTGTGTGTGTGTGTGTGTGCGTGGTGTGTGTGTGTGCTTGCGTGTGTGTGTGTGTGTGTGTGTATGTGTGTGAGGTCGGAGAGACAGACAGACAGACAGCACAGCACAGAGAGTACAGATTTGGTCGATGTGTGTGTGTGTTTGTGTGTGTGTGCTCAAACATGTCTTTTTTCTTGTGTCTCTGTGTTGTTCTGTTTCTCTTTGTGACTGTTTGCATAGTCATCTGTCGCTCTGTCTGCCTCTCTGTCTGTATTTGTTTTCATCTGCTTACGTTCTATATCTTTTAGAGCCTAGTTGTTAAAGCATTCTCAAGCATTATGTCAAAAGTATATGGAGTGAGGAAGCATCAGAGGAAAGGGTGGATCTTTCTTGGATGTCATGAATCACACTCGTCGGGTTAAATAAGGTGGTGTTTGTCATCCTGTTTTCTTTGTATTCCCTATCACCAAACTTGCTTTAGATGAATACAATTCGATCAACAAACAGTTATTCTTGACTTGATCGAATTGTTCAATTACTCAGTGCAGATCATACCGCTCTCCTGTCAGTAAGTGCTAGTCTTATATGAACAACTGAAGGGTTCATGTCTACAGCATACAGCAGCAGAAGTTTTCATGAGGGAAAAAAATCTTAGAACAGAGGTGAGGAGTGAACTACTGGATCATAAAATTCAGTGTTACAAATTACTGTACATATCTCGGAATTCGCTTCTCAACATGACGTAGCTTCACTTCTGTTGGCCTGGATTTGGCTAAAATGACAAAAAGTACAGATGAAGCAATACTTTGAGTGATATAATACTAACTTGATTGCAGTTCTCTTAGCGTTTAGAAAAATGCTAGATTCACAGTTTTATCCAGAATTATACATTTGAGACAGGGTTGTGAGCTTTGAAAAATGTCTAGGAATACATAATGTACATCTGTTTGCATTGCAACACATTTTTGAAAACGCACAATCAAACTCCTTAGCAATCTTGTGTTTGGTAGGTGAAGAATAAATAAATATGCCCAATATATTTTCATTCTGACACTGTATCAAGTACACTCTGGCTTGTAATTATAAGAACATAGGCTATCAAGAAAGCAGACCATTCTCTAAAGCTTTGAGGATGCTATTTTATTGAGACAATAACGGTAAGAAGACTGTGCACAAAGTTTTTGATAATGCATAAATCCTTCCGGGCCTGAAGGACAATGCATGAGTGAGAAAAATGTGACATCGTTTTCTTGCTGGTCCGTTGTTCAGTGTTTGTCACCAGCTTTTAGGGATTAGATGAAAAATACGTTTGTCACACTGTCGTTGAAATTTGTATGACCGGCAGTGCAGCATAGTGACAGTTTTTAAAAGTGTGTTGATAGTAGCCCTTTTTATACAAACGGTTCTTCGATTCATCCTTCGGATGAGACTATAAACCGAGGCCCCATGTTCGAACGCATGCAGAACATCCTGAGCACAAGTTAAATCCTCTTTCGCTTTTCGGAAGAGTAGGCCATTGTGTGCCGGTGGAAACAGATGACAAAATTTACAAAACCGCATACACACGGGAACTGGATGTAATAAAGCATATGAGTATTTATTCCATTATCCTCGACATAAAAGAATGAACAAAAAATAATAATAAAATAAAAGAATAAAAGCAGATTGACTTGGCACGATATCAGCTCTGACCTTGGTGTTTCTCAGAATGATGCATTAACCTGTATGATTCCACTATGTGCTTCTTAGAAATAAACGTATTTAAACCAGCACGCCGTGGCCAACAGTGCTTGCAAAGTTCTTGATAAAGCAGACGTACATCCTGAAAGAACAACACACACACAAAAATCCAGGCTTCAAACAATTTTCTCCAAAATGGCTCCAGTGTAAAGTGTCAGGAAGCAACAAGTCCCCTGACATGCTATAGACAGGCGCCATTTTATGTTTCTTCTCCTTCTTCTCCTTCTTCTTCTTCTCCTTTTCCCCTCAGGCCCAAGGCCTTTAATGCTGATAGCCATGCTATCCCCCACTCAGCCCAGCCTTCCTCATTTCACAGCCTGCATTTATCTCTCCCCCTCCTGACAGGCGCTAAATGCCGTGCAACCACCCCTACCTCTGTTCTGCCCCTCCGGCGTAATTACCTTCAGTATCAGGACACAGCGCCAGTGCAGTGCAGTGCAGGGCTGTGCCGTGCTGTGTTGTGTTCAGGAAGCAGGGATGGTCAAGGACTGGTGGTGAGGGTGGGGGTGGGGAGAAGGGGGGGGGGGGTGACTGATGGGTGACATTAGCCCAGTGGCCATGGTGACGGATGTGTAGGTGGTGGAAAGATCTGTCTTCTTGTGTCGTCTGATAGGACACAAGCAAGATACAGATTTGGGGCTTTTATGTGATAAGAGCGTCGTTGTTATCAGAGTCATCGTCGTCGTTGTTGTTGTTGTCATCGTCGTCGTCATCGTCGTCGTCATCGTCGTCATCATTGTCATCATCATGGTCGTCGTCGTCGTCGTCGTCGTCATCATCATCATCATCATCATCATCATCATCATCATCATCATCATCATCATCATCATCATCATCATCTCTCTCTCTCCCCTCTCTCTCTCTCTCTCTCTCTCTCTCTCTCTCTCTCTCTCTCTCTCTCTCTCTCTCTCTCTCTCTCTCTCTCTCTCTCTCTCCCTCTCTCTCTCTCCTCTCTCTCTCTCTCTCTCCCTCTCTCTCTCTCCCTCTCTCTCTCTCCCCTCACATGCGCACACACGCGCATCATAGAACCTATCCTGTTATCACAACGCTTTGTGTAATAACAACATTATGGTATCAGAAGATATCCCATGATTATTTTACATCATCACGAAAAATGGACAAAAATATCAAAAAACAACAAGTGAAAGGAGAGAATTAACAAACACGCAAATAAACTGGTAAAATAAACAAAACAAAAGAGACAAAAAGAAATAAACCAACTAACTAACAAACAAAGGGTAAAAGAAACCAAACAAGCACGAACATTTTTTGTTCCCAAGGAACGAAGAATAAACCTGATAATTTTGACGAAAAGTAATCATGTTACATTTTCTTTTACTCTATGTTGTTGTCATCACACAGAAATGAATGCTAAAATAATACAGGAAAAAAACATAAAAAAGAAAAACAAGAACCAAAACAAAACAACAACAAAAAACCAAAACGACAAGACCCGCGATAAAACGATAAAGAAAAGTGACAAAACAAAACAAAAATACAACAACAACAACAACAACAAAACAGACCAAAAAAAGCGTATCTGAACTAGGAACTGTTTCAAGCCAATGCCAAAACCCATACCCTGAAACATCGTAGCTGAAGAAGAGCAAAGGCCAACAGCATACCACAGACATCACAGGCCTAGGCATCACAGACAACATCTGTCCTGATCAGAGTCAGCAGTTGGCAGTCCGCTGAATCCATCTGCTCAGCTGACCTTTGAGATAGGCAGCTGGTAGGGGGAGAGGACAGGTAACGAGATGGAATGTCTTGTGGTGGTGGTGGTGGTGGTGGTGGTGGTGCGGTGGTCTCTTGTAGGATACAGCGTGCATTCTCGAAGAGAAGGCTGTTCATAATTATGTTAGCACAACATCTTGAACAATAGAATCGGCGTGGCAGAGTAGTTTTGCATTTTTGGAATGGATGGATGGATGGATGGATGGATGGATGGATGGATCGA
>CM054144.1:29386319-29391319 GCA_028751875.1 Rapana venosa
TTGTTTCCCAATAATAACAGGTTTTGGTTTTTCCTGCAGGAATGTGCTTGAGACGAGTTTTACATTCCGTGGGTTCTTTTACGTGCTCTGTAACGTGTGATGTGTTGCACACGGGACCTCGATGTATCATCTCATCCTAAAAAAACTAGCACCCAGACAACTGCTCAAAGTCTAGTGGATGGGGAGAAGTTTGTGATTGAAATGGGGAATCGAACTTACTTTTCTACGGAGATAAATTGCAGGTGCAAGTGCAGAACGAATGTTCAACTTCAATGTGTGTGTGCGTGTGTGTGTGTGTGTGTGTGTGTGTGGTGTGTGTGTGTGTGTGTGTGCGCGCGCGCGCGTGCGTGCGTGCGTGCGTGCGTGTGTGGGCATGTGTGTGTGTGCGTGTGGGGTGTGTGTGTGTGTGTGTGTGCGCGCGCGCGCGTGCGCACTCTATTCATTCTTTTTTTTTTTTTAATTGACGATCAGAAGTACAGTAAAAAGAAACAGACGACGACAACGCGATGAAGACGACGACGATCACAATGATGATGATGATGACGACGATGATGGTGATTAAAAGCACAATTAAAAAGTAATCCTACTTAAAGCGAGACTCAGTCGTGCCATTTTTCAGCTCAAATGGATGCTTTCAAATCAGAGCTTTTAGCGTTTCCTGAATTTTTCACAAGGATAGCGATGCTGATGCTCTGAACGCAGAGCGAAATGTCATGTCGTATAAGATGGACATTGCCACGTGTAGTGGTAGATTCTAATTATTCACAGAGATGCTGATAACTCATTCGTGTTGTTTCGCTTCTTAAAGGGCTCTCGGTTATTATGAGAGTCTAGTTCTAGTCTTGTAGAGAACGAGAAGAAAGGCTGCAGCCCAGGCAGACAGACAGACCAGCGTCAGACTTCATCTGTGCCTTCTCTGCCATAGGGACTGTCTGTCATTCCCGTGTGGGAATGGCCAGCCACAACCGATGCTGTACTAGAATCATCACCTAGAGCGCAACTCCATAGTCTTCCGAGACTGATGGCTGCCATTGTTGAATCTTGTCTTATATACATACATACATACATACATACATACATACATACATACATACATACATACATACATACATACATACATACATACATACATACATACATACATACATACTTACATACATACATACATACATACATACATACATACATACATACATATAATTATACATACATACAGACTGACAGACAGACATCCATCCATCCATCCATAAATCCATACATACATCCATACATCCATACATCCATCCATCCTTACATACATCCACACATATATACATACATACATGCATACATCCATACATCCACCCATACATCCATGCATCCATGCATCCATCCATACATACATACATATGCAGCTACCTTCATGGGGGACAAAAAGTGTCATAGCCGCAAAATTTCATGAGTGGTAAACCTAAACGTAGTGGCCGAGGAATAAAAAACAAATTTCTTTCTTTCTGTTTTGCTTTTCTCTTTCTTTGTTTCTTTTTTCATTCAACTTTTATGCCTACTCATTCATTTGCTTGTGTGTCTATTTGATTTTTATGGTGTATTTTGTGTATTTGTTGATTAATTTGGTATTTTTGCTGTGTTTTAATTTTTAATGGACATTGATTTAAACCGTGATTAGAATATCTACTTTGAAACCAGACACGTACTCTGTGTGTGTGCGTGCATGTGTAGGTGTGCGCGCGCGTGCGTACGTGCATGCGTGCGTGCGTGCGTGTGAGTGTGAGTGTAGTTTTTGTTTGTTTGTTTATTTATTTATTGATTTATACATTCATTTATGCATTAATTTGTTTCCATCATTTATACATTCCATTTCTGTGTCTACTTGTATACCGATTTAGTCAATGATTGATTGATATATATTCATATGTTTATTTATTTATTCATTTGATCATTTATTTATTTTTTTATTTTTTTATTCATATACCTATCCATTCATATATTTTATTCAGTCTGCATGTGAGAGTAGCTTCACACTACAGTTTACAGCAAATACCCGAAGGGTAAAAGTTTGATAATTTTATTAATTTCCACTGTATATCGTATTTGAAAATGCAGCTGTGATGCTCAATTATGGTTAATGAGTGAGCGCACTAGTAAGTCCACATGTTTCGTAAGTGGTTATACTAGGGGAGATAACTACAGCGATATTTTTCTATGCGATGTTGGTTTACTTCCCATGAGCCTGGCTAAGAGAGAAAGAATGACGTGAGGCGGAGGGGGGGGGGAGGGGGGGGGGGGGGGGGGGGGGTTTAAAAGAAGAAGACAGAAGAATCATAAGAACAAGAAGAAGAAAAGGACGAAAAAGGCTATTTTTTTCTTATTTTTTACTTAAAAGGAAGATCAAAAAGAAGAATATGTTGAAAGATTTGTTTTTGTTGTACATGTATAGATTCTTTTATTTTGCTTTCAGTTGTTGTTGTTGTTGGGGGGGGGGGGGGGGGGGGGGGTTGGCGGGGAGGGAAGCCATTTTAGTGTGTTTTTTTTTCTTTTTTCATGTTTCTTAATTTTTAGCTTTGTTGTCGTTTTTATTGTTTGCAGTTAGCGTTATTTTTTGCTTGTTTCGAGAGGGGGGGGGGGGGGGGGGGTGTTAGATATTTTTGTGTTAACTTGGGAAGGGGGGCATTTTTTTCTGGATTTTGGGGAGGGCTGGGGAGATGGAGGACAAGATTAACCCCTTTACATCTGCTTGGATGCAAACGGAAAGAAAAAGCAATACCCCTCACAGTAAAGCTTCATCTTTCTGTGTAAGTATGTGCAAATCCATGACTCCGCAGACCACTCAATTGCCTGACCGGTCTTAAAAATAAAAGGTAGATAATTATATCTCCTCAGTTTTCTCAAAATTGAAAACAGTAATGTAGCCCATTCACTGTGCAAACGTTTCAGGTATTAACGGGTGAAAGGGATGGTATTAGCCTACCCAATTTTTTATCGAAATTTCCATACTTTACAAATAGATAAATGACGATGACTATAACCATGAAAATGACGGCGATAATTTGTTTTTTCTTTAGGTATCTTTTGCTTTGAAAAAAAGGAAATAGACAAAAACTGAGAAAAAAAAACAACCCAAATTGCTTTGTATAATGCAGTTTGAACCTGAGAACTTGCACTTCTCTGGTTGTCTGCAGGCTACATTTTTCTGTTGTTTTTTTAATTATTATTCCTTTCTTTTTGTTGCTTTTCTTGTATAGTTTGTTTTGGTTTGAGTTTTGTTGTTGCTGGTTGGGTTTTTTGTTGTTGTTATTTTTAATTCTGGGGTTTTGGGGGGGGGGAGGGGCGGGGATGCATGTGTTTGTTTTGTTGTTTTTTGGGGGTGGTGATTTGTGTTTGTCTTTACTTGTTTTGTTTGTTTATGTTTTTGTCGGGGGGGGGGGGTGATTTTGTTTTTGGATTTTTGGTAGTTGTTGATAGATTTTTATTTGCAATCATTTTTGTTTAAGGAAAAGTGTCTTTCATTATGCCATTTCAGTGCAAGGGAGACAATGTGGGGTCAGCTTCGAGTGCAGACGACAGTTCCCTCCCTTATACTGTTCAGCATTAGGTGGAGAGGACGGGTGTGGGGGTGAAAGGGGAAGAAGGAAGGTTCGCGCGCGCGCGTGTGTGTGTGTGTATGAGTGCAAGCGTGCGTCGGTGCGTGCGTGCGTGCAGGGCTGTGTGTGTGTGTGTGCGCGCGCGTGCGTGCCTGCGTGCCTGCGTGCGTTCGTGCGCGCGTGCGTGCGTGCGTGTGTGTGGGTTTTGTGTGTGTTTATTTTTTATTTATTTTTTATTCTTTTATTTCGAGGAAATTGGAATAAGCACTCATGTGCTTTCTTTCATCCAGTCCCCGTGTGTATGCAGTTTTGTAAATTTTGTGATCCTTTCCCACAGGCACACACTGGCCCACTCTTCCGAAAAGAGGCCGGGTTTTAACGTGCGCGCAATGTGTTCTTCGTGCGTTGTGTGTGTGTGTGTGCGTGCGTGAATGCATGCGTTCGTGAGTGCGTACGTGCGTGTGTATGTGCGCGTGTACGTGCGTGCGTGCGTGCGTGTGTGTGTGTGTGTGCGTGTGTGTGTGTGTGTGGTGTGTGCGTGTGTGTGTGTGTGTGTGTGTGTGTGTGTGTGTGTGTGTGTGTGTGTGTGTGTGTGTGTGTGTGTGTGTGTGTGTGTGTGTGTGTGTGTGTGTGTGTGTGTGTGTGTGTGTGTGTGTGTGTGTGTGTGTGTGTGTGTGTGTGTGTGTGTGTGTGCAGTCTATCAATCTTAAGCTGCATTAATACACTGGAGCTTGGATTGTTCTTGTATTTTAACTCAAAATAATTTTCTACTGTACAGTGCAAAAAATGCAAAAAAGGAATGTGCTTTTAATTGGACTGGCATTTAAATCAATTTATTGTGCAAAAACTTGATGATGGTGGTGATGATGATGATGATGATGATGATGATGATGATGATGATGATGATGATGATGATGATGATGATGATGGTGATGATGGTGGTGGTGGTGGTGGTGGTGGTGGTGGTGGTGGTGGTGGTGGTGGTGGTGGTGGTGGTGAGTGGATGACGGTGGATGGAGGATGGATGGATGGATGTGATGGATGGATGGATGGATGGATGGATGGATGATGATGGTGGAGTAGAAGGAGGATGAGAAGAATTGATGATGATGATTGATGATGATGATTGATGATGATTGATGGTGGTGGTGGTGGTGGTGGTGGTGGTGGTGGTATCGATCATGATTTTCACGTTGTGGTTTAAAATGATCAATCGAATATGAAGTTAGAGATGCGAGGAAAATATGTGAGTAAGAATTATCTCCGTTTGAAGAACAACCAGCAGGATTATTTTGGTTTTTAATAATTCATGCAATAATTACTGCTGCAACTTTGATCTCTCTCTCTCTCTCTCTCTCTCTCTCTCTCTCTCTTCTCTCTCTCTCTCTCTCTCTCTCTCTTCTCTCTCTCTCTCTCTCT
>CM054144.1:29403819-29411319 GCA_028751875.1 Rapana venosa
GTTGTCATATTTATCCTGTCGTATTACTGTTGTTAACATATTATGTGTTTTGTCTTACTGTGGTTGTCTCAAAGTCTTTGCGAAGGGTATCAAAACTAAGCTGCGAGTGGCGAATTTCGTTGGTGTTTTGTCGTTGTTGTTGTTGCCGTCGTTGTTGTCGTTGTTGTTGTTGTGTTGCTGTTGTTTGTTGTTTTTAGAGGGGGGGTGCAAAACCTTATGCCAGCTTACATGTACATTTGCCCGTATTAAACTCCCATTTAACACATGTAAAAAATGAAACATTTGTTGCTTTACAAGATTCAGCGCTGTATAAATTCTATATATTATTATTATGATGATGATGATGATGATGATGATGATGATTGATTATTATTATTATTATTATTATTATTATTATTAGAGAGCCTCTGTGTGCTTTTGATCTTATCAGTGATTCTTGGGGTGGCAAAATATGAAAATACCCGATAGCAACCGTAAGGTTGAGCGGCTGGTCAAGGCTCAGAGTGAGGTTACTGGTGAATGTGATGTAACGTTGGTGGAGTATGCCAATAGGAATGACACCCACATCCTTGGAGTAAAAAATCAGAAAATATTCTGACAAGATGGAATCGATGATTGATTGTATCTAACATCATATTCTTTAAACCAGCCACCGCTTTTTGAACACATGTTCTGGAAATTAAGATGCAGTAATTTGATTTTGCATTGTTAAGTTTTATTTTAGTAGTCGGTGGGTTGGATGTTGTGGTAATGAGGGTGATGTTTTTGTTGTCCTTGACGTTGTTGTCGTTAGTGATGTGCTTTTTGTTGACTGTTTTTGTTTTTGTACAGTATTGTTTGGGGACGAGATAGCTCAGTGGTGAGAGCACACGCATTCCCCAAGCCATTCTCTTTTTATTCTTTTATATCGAGGATAATGGAATAAGCACTGTTGTACTTTTTTACATACAGTCCCCGTGTGTATGCGGCTTTGTAAATTCTGTCATCTGTTCCCACCGGCTCACAATGGCCTACTCTTACGAAAAGCGGAACAGGATTTAACGTTAAGCAGCATCGAGCGTGGTTACTAATTGGATGGGTGACCGTTTGTGCGCCTTGGCTTCAGCGCAGTCCCCGAGTTCATCCAGCTGTAAATGAATACCTGCCTCTTTAGGGTCAGGGGAGGTAAAGCAGCGGAGGAGAGGAGATGGGCGCCGCTCTCAATATGCTGGCCTCTGGAGAAGCTGAGGTTTCTGATGCATCGCTCCCCTACGACCCCATAGGTTATGGGACACCTTTACAGTATTGTTTATTTGATTGATCGACTGTTTGTTTGTTTCGTCTTTTACATTGCTCTAAGCTAGTTTCTTTGATGTTGTTGTTGTTGCTCTTGGTAGGCGTGGTAGTGGTGGTGTAACTTAATGGTATCGGATGATGGCAGTTGCAGTGGTAGTATTTGTCTGTTAGTTGGCTGCTTGGGTGATTTGGGTTCTGTTGTCTGGTTCTTTTGTTCGTTCATTTGTTTTTTAACTGGCTCATTTTTATGTTTTCTGTGTCGTTTGAAGTGCTTTATCGTTTATAAATGGCTTCATGGTATGGTATGAAGGAAATATGTAGAAGTATATAGCGGTGTGGTCTAAATTTAAAATGTAGAAGTGTGTAGTGGTGTGATATGAAGTTAAAATGCTGAAGTATATAGCGGTGTGGTATGAAGTAAAGATGTAGAAGTATATAGCGGCGTGGTATGAAGTAAAGATGTAGAAGTATATAGGGGTGTGATGTGAAGTTAAGATGTAGAAGTGAAAAAAAATCATCCTTTATCTTTGATTTTGTTTTCCAGATTTTTCCATAATGAAGCAAATAAACAAATGTACACACACACACACTTTCTTTTTCTCAAAATCCATGTATAAATCAAACAACAGACTTACGTCCTCTTTGGACACATATAAGGGTTTGTTAACTATGATCCACGTCACGGTTTCGTAACACGCGGGTTGCGTCAGGGATCCCTCATACGTCATGTAGCGCTGAGTGTCCGGCAACAGGTCTGCAATGGACAGGCCGGGGATGGACACGTTTGTCCCTGCAAAACAGGACACCAGACACTTTTTAAACACAGCCTATCCCATTGGATGAAAACAGATTTATTGTCCCCCAAAATAAATTAGATGCATGAAAAACCAGCATTGGCTCAGGTTTAAAGCTGTGTCGACTATTAACGTCAGTCAAGTGGCGAGACCTACGATGAATTGTTTCCGTACTACGAAGTGTTATGTGGCGATTATTTCTATCTTCATTGTCTAATGTGTTGATTGCCTTAATCCAGAACAAGCTCCCAACAAGCAAATCTGTATTCTCCTTTAATTTCTACCTTCATTGTCTAATGTGTTGATTGCCTTTATCAAGAACAAGCTCCAACAAGCAAATCTGTATTCTCCTTTAATTTCTGTCTTCATTGTCTAATGTGTTGATTGCCTTTATCCAGAACAAGCTCCCAACAAGCAAATCTGTATTCTCCATAGAAGGAGAAAAAAGAATCTTCTAAAGTCGGAGTTAGGCTGGCTGTACAGTGAGGTATTTGAAAACAGCAATACACGCAAATTATCTATCCAATGTAGACTGTCACAGGTGTGATGAGGAGGACAGAGTGCAGGCATTAAGGGACACATAGAGTAGTTTGGTGACTGGTTAGTTACCAGGTTGCAGACACAGCTAGACAAAAAAGTATCCACGGTTCAAATCCTATCCAAAACGCTATTTCTACCCTTTCCTCTCCTCTCCTCTCCTCTCCTCTCCTCTCCTCTTCTCTCCTCTCTGCTCCTCTCACCTCTTCTCTTCTCCTCTCCTCTCCTCTAAAAGTTTGATATTATAACTTACCAGCGTGAGGTATCTGCGAGGTGGCGAGGGCCAGCGTATGAAACACTTGGTTGCTTCTTTCTCCAATCTGCACAGAAAGAGAAGACATAATTATTACTCCTTTTCCTTGCCCAAATACACACACGCTTACACTTCTTACACACCTGTACCTGCATGCTCTGAGTAACAGATATAGACGCGGGTAGGCATTCCTTTATGCAACAGCACACGCACACACGCATATACACACAAGTTCGCACCCGCACGCACGCACACGCACACGCGTGCGCGCGCACACACACACACGCACGCACACACACAAAAACACAAGATGGCTTGATGAAAGAAAATATATGCACTGCTTATTCAATGTACCATCTGAAAATAAAAGTTTGACTTTGACGTTGACACACACAAACACACACACACATGCACGCGCGCACACACACACACACCACAACACACACACACACACAAACACACACACACACAAACACACACAAGGACCTAGCTTAGACACTGTCTACATGTGTGTCTATGTACTCATTTATCTATGCATTCCCTTCATCCATTCTACTTTATTATCTATTTATTCGAGGCTTGTTTCTTCCCTTCTTTTCTTCCTTAACTAAATTTCATAGTTTTCACCTAGATGTTTGTTTTGCTAGCTTAATTGCTTGTTGGTTGGTTTGCTGATTTATTTATTTTGTATCTTTTCTTTATAGCCCCAGGTGCCAAGGCTAGGCCCGTGCTAACGCCTTCCATGATTCAGGCTGTGTCCTCACGTACACTGACGCTGAAGTACCAAGAAAACTCTTTTCGATTATCTTTATTGTCCCATTTTTGGCGACAATATTATCCTCATTAATCAAGCTCATTTTTCTCCCTTGGACATGTCTAAGCATTCGATATGGTCATCACAAGTAGGAGGAGTAAGTGGGCGTGTGTGTGAGGGAGGGGTTGTTGTTGTCTTAAATTTAACGTCTGTTCACACAACAGACGTTAAATTGAAGACAACAACAACCCCTTCCTCACACACACACATGTGTGTGTATGTGAGGGGGTGGGATGTGTGTGGGTGTGCGTGTGCGTGTGTATGTGTGTGTATGTTTGAGAGTGTGTTGTGTCTGTGTGTTTGTGTGTGTGCGCGTGCCTGCGTGTGCGTGTGTGAATGTGTGTATGCACGTATATGTGTGTGCACTGTATGTGTGTGCACATGTGTGCTTGAGTGTGCATATTATGTACATCACATGCAAATGTGTGTGCATAAGTGCTAGCGCGCATACGTGTGGGGGGGGGGGGGGGGGTGTTTGGGGGGGGGGGGGTTGGGGGGGGTGTTGGGGGGGGGGGGGGGGGTGCTCGCGCAATCGCGTCTGTCTGTGCGTGTGTGTCTGCGTATTTGTGTTGGTGAGTGTCTATGTTTGTGTCTGTATGTGTGCGATTGTCTCTGTATATAATATATATATATAAATATATATATATATAATAATATATATATATATATATATATATATTATATATATATATATATATATATATATATGTGTGTGTGTGTGTGGTGTGTGTGTGTGTGTGTGTGTATGTGTGTGTGTGTTTGTGTGTGTCAAGGCATGAGATCAGTTCCCTAGACTGACAAGCTAGCTTACAGACCGATTCAAGTTTTAAAAAAATAATAACAGTAATATTCACGAATCAAAGGAGAAGTTCTGACCACTGCAAACATAGACAAAGTGACCAGGCCGTGAGCGTGTGTAGCGGCATCTTCATAAGCTTGGTACAAGTCGTTGTAAGCCAGCACTTGAATCTGAAACAAGATTGGTTCTCAAAACTTAGTTTTCTGGACAGTTTTCTGCCAAACGGGCTCAAAGCTAGTGCAATCTAGTGCAAACTAGTGCAATCTTTTTTCGTTACTCGGCAAGACCTCTAAAGTTCACCAATGATGATTTTTTTTTTGCATATGCAATCGTACTTTATTTACCACTATTAAGGTAGCCGCATTCCGACTTCGGGGACGATGTCTAGACACGACACCAGTGTGCATGCGTTTCCTTTTTTAAAAATTGTGTCTTTCATTTCTATCTACATGAAATAGCCTACCGTTCCGAAAGGCGGAACGGGCTTTAATGTTTGCGCAAGATGTTCTGCGTGTATTTACTCACGGGGCCTCGGTTTCTAGTCTCATCCGAAGGACTTAAACATTCAGTTCGATAATCTCGACAAACTGGGAAGAAAGGGAAAGGATGGGAATCAAACTCAGAACCTCACCATTTACCTGATAGGTAGGTAGGTGAACGACTTAAGTGTCTTGCTACCTTTCTGTTTAATGCAAATTTGATATACTGCTTTAGTTTTCAATCACGGCAGGTGTCTCTAGGCGCAATGTGAGCTGCTCTCCCACGCAGGGGAAAACGCGTCGCCACAAGAACAGCGCCCCAATTTTTTTTCGTTTTTCCATATCTGTGTTTGTATTGGTTTAACTATGAGTATTGCCTTTATCTGCGAAAATTTTTGCATGGGGAAACGGTTTTTGTTGCTACCGGTTTTCTTACGTGTGTTAAGTATGTACTGTTTTGTCCAACGTCTTGTCTGAATGTCTAGTACCCTGTCCACTTTCATAGGAAAATAAGTACACACGCAGACATGTATAAAACTGGTGGCACTGCTTTTGTGGCAACGCAGTCGACTTCCCATGTTGGAGCAGCCCAAATTTCATACAGATGAATCTGGCATGACTGGAAGTGGAATACACTAACAACATACTACAGTACACTATACAGTCCAGTACAGTACAGTGCAGTACAGCACACTATACAACATTACACTACACTACATTGCACTACCCTGCACTACACCACATTTCACTACACTTCATCACCCTAAACGGCATTGTATTACTATGCTACACATCACAACACTACACAACACTGCACAACACTACACTACACAATCTACACTACACTGCACTACACTACACTATACTGCACTGCACTTTACTACACTACACTTCACTACACTAAGCTACACTACACTACATCCTTCAACATTATACTGCACTATACTGCACTACAGTATACTATAGTACAACACAGTACAGTATATTGATATACAATACTACAGCACATTACGCGAGAGTACAGAACAATACAATACAATATAACACAATATACTATAAAACACCACACTGCACTGCAGTACACTACACTACACTACACCACACCACACCACACCACACTACACAACACTACACTACACTACACTGCACTGCACTTCACTACGCTACACTGCATTGCACTACACTACACGACACCCCACGACACTACACTACACTGCACTGCACTACAATACACTACACTACACCTCACCACACCGCACTACACAACACTACACTACTCTACACTGCACTGCACTGCACTGCACTGCACTACGCTACACTGCATTGCACTGCACTGCATTGCTCTACACTACACGACACTACACTACACTACACTACACTACACTACACTACACTACACTGCACTCCATTCCACTACATTACACCACACTACACTACATTACACTACACTACACTACACCACATCACATCACATCACATCACACTACACTACACTACACTGCACTGCACTGCACTACGCTACAATGCATTTCTCTACACTGCATTGCACTACACTACACTACACTACACTACACTGCACTCCATTCCACTCCATTCCACTACATTACATCACACTACACTGCACTACACTGCACTACAATACACTGCACTACACCACACTATAATACAACACAACACAATAAATCACAAGACAATGCACGTAACGGGCTCTCTAAACCTTAAGAACATACCAACAAAATAAACAAGCAGCCCCTGTCTGTACAGTCACAAAGAACATACACATAACCCACTCAACCGGGCAATGATTCTTTTTCTTCTTCTTGTAACTGCCCACGCACAGATTTGTGCCTAAGGACAAAATTAATGTTCCCCATACCTCCATGGGGAAAGGTCGACCTCCCACAGTATGTTCGGATCCTATCTGGTCCACTTGGCCAAAGTGCAGCTTGATGTACTGCACGCGGTAGACGTAGGACAGGGGCCCACCGGCCAGCAGGAAGGGGGGTTCAAACCCAGGGTTTACCTGGAAGGTGATGTCGTTCCCTGTGTTCATCAGGTGACCATCTACCTGGCGAGAAGAGCGATGAACGTCATCATCATCATCATCATCATCACCATCATCAGTCACCACCACCACCACCACCACCAGCATTGTCGTCGTCATCATCATCATTATCATCATTATCATCATCATCATCATCTTAATCATCGTCGTCGTCGTCATCATCATCACCATCATCGTCGTCGTCATTATCATCATCATTAGTATTGTCGTCATCGTCATTTTCATCATCGTCGTCGTCGTCGTTGTCGTCGTTGTCATCATCATCATCATGGTCGTCGTCGTGATTATCATCATCATTATCATCATCATTATCATCATCATCGTCGTCATCTTCGTCGTCGTCATCATCATCACTATTGTTGTCGTCGTCATGAGAAACAGCAGCAGGAGCAGCAGCAGTAGCAGCAACTATAAATTCTTCATCATCATCATCATTATCATCATCATTATCATCATCATCATCATCGTCGTCGTCTGTTTTCAA
>CM054144.1:29416319-29423819 GCA_028751875.1 Rapana venosa
AAACGAACAGAAAAACGGGGGAGGGGAGAAGATACAGGGGTGGTGAAAGAGCTAAAAGATAGACACATAAAGAATATTGACAACGAAACAAAACAAAAAAACAAAAAAACAAACACAAGCCTTCACCACTAAACTTTAGCACATGAAAAAAAAACCACGTTCAAATTTGATGCACACATTCATTTCGTTGCGTTACTGAAGCGTGCATTTTTGGTAAGCATCGCATGAAAACAAGTTCCAGAAGAAGACATGCTCTTCTTGTCCTCCACAGAACAGAAATGCAATAATTAAATGTCAGCTTTACCAGTCAGGCATACTGACAGACATGTAGAGAGGGGGACAGAGAGACAGACAGAGATATAGAAAGAAACGAGAAGGTCGAAGACTCAAGAAAGACATACTAGAGAAAGAGGAAAGAGAGAGTAGGGGGTGAGAGAGAGAGAGAGAGAGAGAGAGAGAGAGAGAGAGAGAGAGAGAGAGAGAAGAGAGAAGAAGGGAGAGAGAAGATAAGATGAGATAGACGAAGAGACGAGAAGAGGAGGAGAGAGGAGAGAGAAGAGAGAGAGAAAGAGAGGGACGGAGAGATATTCTATTTATTCTTTTATATCGAGGATAAGACGACGACAGACGACAGAGGCATGGCAGGAGGCAGGCAGGAGGCAGGAGACAGAGGATGGATGGATGGACGGACGAAAGGGACGGACGGACGGAGGACGGAACTGAAAGGATGGATGGATGGATGGATGGATGGATGGATGGATGGATGGATGGATGGATGGATGGTGGATGGACATGGATGGATGGATGGATGGATGGATGGATGGAGGGACACAGAATGGATGGATGGATGGATGGATGGATGGATGGATGGATGGATGGATGGATGGATGGATGGATGGATGGATGGATGGATGGATGGATGGATGGATGGAATGGACAACTTAGAATATGGCATGAATTGATGGATGGGTGGATGATGGCTGGGATTGTCATGGATGATGGATGGCATGGACCATGGATGGTATGATGGATGGATGGATGATGGTGGATGGATGGATGGAATGGTAATGGATGGATTGTAAACAGAAAATCTTTTAAACTGTCAAAGAACTTGCATTCGAGGATATCCAGTCTAAGGCATTTCCACTGATAGTGCCAACTGAACCTCAATATACCACGCTCACAAAGCGCAGTGTACATGCACGGCTCAAGGCAATGCTGTGCGCAAAGCTGTAATCCAGTCCGCCTCAATGCCAATGCTTTGCAATGAGCTGTAATCCAGTCCACCTCAATGTCAATGCTTTGCAATGAGCTGTAATCCAGTCCGCCTCAATGCCAATGCTTTTCAATAAGCTGTAATCCAGTCCACCTCGTTGCAAATACTACGCAATAAGCTGTAATCCAGTCCACCTCGTTGCAAATACTACGCAATAAGCTGTAATCCAGTCCACCTCGTTGCAAATACTACGCGATAAGCTGTAATCCAGTAAACTTCGATACAACGCCGTACACTAATAATCCGATCCACCGCCTACAATCCAATGTACTAGCCGTGACTCAGTCCACTGCCATACAATGCAGTAAAAAAAAAAAAAAAGGTAAAGGAGTCCCATAACCTATAAGGTCGTAGGGGAGCGAGGCGTCAGAGACCTCAGCTTCTCTAGGGCCAGCATATTGAGGGCGGTGCCCATCTCCTCTCCCTTGCTGCTTTACCTTCCCTGACCCTAAAGAGGGCAGGTACCCATTTACAGCTGGGTGAACTGGGGGAACTGTACTAAAGCCAAGGCGCACAAACGGTCACCCATCTAACTGGTAACCACGCTCGACGCTGCTTAACTTGGCTGGGAGAAAGCGAGTGCTCCGACCACTGAGCTATTCCGTCCACTATACGATGCAGTACAATAGGCTGAAGTCTGGTCCACTGCCATACCATGCAAATACTAAGCCGTGGTCCAGCCCACCGCCGTACAATGCAATACACCACAGTACAGTAGATTTTGACAGTGCAGTGCAGTACAGAATATTACGGTACACTGCAATACAACATTATGCAACACAATACAATACAATACAATACAACGCAATGTCGTAGAATGTACAACGCAGTGCAAAGCAATATAAAACAATAAATGCCACCACACAAGACAACAGAAAATGACACGTCAACTCCGTATCTTTCATTTTATTCATCTCTCTGTCTCTCTCTGTCTCTCTGTCTCTGCCTCCCTCCCTCCCTCTCTCTCTCTCTCTCTCTATCTCTCTCTCTGTCTCTCTCTCTCTCTCTCCTCTCTCTCTCTCTCTCTCTCTCTCTCTCTCTCTCTTTCTCTGTCTTGTCAATTTGTTCATCATCTTTCCCCTTTCCCCATCTTGTCAGCGGAAATGAAACGGTCACGCATGAACGATTAGATAGATGACAGACCCATCTCCTCGCAGATCAGTCAAGCGAAGCCAGTACAGTTAGCAAGCTGTTGACAGCAGGCAACACGGCAGTGTAGGCCCTGCCGTGTTTAGGTGCCAGTCTTTGCTTCTTACGCAAGATGATTTAGGCCAGGCCAAAAACAACGTTTATCAGATACTGATGTAGGAAAAGTGCTAATGCCTGTATTGAAATGTTGTTTTGCCGTAAAACGTTATGTTGTGATTTGTTGTCATTCTTGACAAACTCTTACCATAACCACCTGTATCTTCACTTC
Source organism: Rapana venosa (assembly GCA_028751875.1). Taxonomy (NCBI): domain Eukaryota; kingdom Metazoa; phylum Mollusca; class Gastropoda; order Neogastropoda; family Muricidae; genus Rapana; species Rapana venosa. Next base: position 29,419,013 of record CM054144.1, read on the forward strand.
ACCTTCACCTATCTCGTAGTCCCATAGACCGTGGGGGGCACCACTAACAATTTTGTAACCAGCTTCCTCCAAGTCCGGCGGGGTCCTCTGCTTTCAGTAGCAAATTGTTCCACTCAAGGCCAGTCCACTCTCTGATGTTGTCTTCCCATCGTTTTTTTTGTCTGCCTCTTCGTCTCCCTCCTTGTACTGTTCCCTTTAGGACAATTCTTGGTCAGTCCAGAGTTTCATGTGACGAGCCCATGCCACTTTAGTTTGCGGGGTTTTTTTCACTGAAGTCGGGAGCTCTTTATATAGTCCAGTGGCGTTTTTTTTAATTATGGCTTTCACTTCATTATTAGTGATGTGATCTCTGTATGAGATGCTAAGGAGATACAACCTATATATACTATCCAAAAATAGCTTTGAAGTCGGTGTATGGCAGCCTGTCTGTTTGAGGTACTTGAAAACAGTCGTACCCGTAAACTTCTCGATCATGCAGAGTGTACCGATAACGACAGTCTGACAGTGATTCCTGGGTGTCAAGAGGAAGGAGACAAAGAGTGCATTGTGTGTGTGTGGCTCACAGGGTGTTAAGCTGGAGAATCCCCCCCCCCCCCACTCCTTAACAAAAACAGTATGACAAGATTATTCACGGTGATTTTTATTGTTATTCCTCATCTAGAGCTCTGAGGTTTACCAATAACGAGATTCTGCGTATGGTGCGACCGTTTTAGCCAACCATTCAGGTAGTAGGCTGATATTCAGGAGTTCATGACAGGATACATATCATGACTGTCTATCGGTCTGTCTGAAAGTCTGAATGTCTGTCTGTCTGTCTGTCTGTCTGTCTGTCTGTCTGTTTCACCCTCTTCGACCTGACCTATTATTTCATGTTTAGGGACTCTTATCTTTCCATAATTATATTCCTATGTTTTCATAAACAAAGTAAGCATCAAAGTTTTCCCTAGTAAAATCAAAGGAACAAACAGTTCAACAATCTTACAAACAGGCCAGCAAACATAGAAACAAACTGAGATCACTTTTTTTTTAATTCCAGTATTTCTTTCTAGTTGAGATCATCCCTCAATATCTTTTATTGGTCTTAAAAAAAAGCATTTTATTCAGATATCTTTTTTTCGTTCTTCAGTTAGGGCTCCGAGACGCACCAATGGTGAGATTTTTGCGTAGGCACCCGTTTCTGCCCATCATTCAGGCAGCCACACTTAGACTTCAGGGATGATCTCGAAACACACCACATTACATTTTATTTTTGTGGTGTATTTCTTGTCAGCCGATCTTACCGGCACAAACGCAAAAACTTTTTTTTTTCTGAAAGACAACGCGTTTTAACGTATGCGCAAGATGTTCGGCGTGCGTTCGTACACGGCGCTTTTGGTTTATTGTTTTATTTTTATTTTTATTTATCTTATTCTTTTATATCGAGGATAATGGAATAAGCACCTATGTGCTTTTTTACATCCAGTCCCCGTGTGTATGCGGTTTTGTCAATTCTGTCATCTGTTCCCACCGGCACACAATGGCCTACTCTTACGAAAAACGGAACAGGATTTAACGTGTGCGCAAGATGTTCTGCGTGCGTTCGCACACGGGGCCTCGGTTTATAGTCTCATCCGAAGCACTTTCAGGGGGAGTGGAATCAGTACACATGTTCACTCCAGGGGAGAAAAAAGTTCCCCTGAAGTGGGCTGTCTGGATGGTGGCTCGAAACCCTGGTTCGATCTCGGGCCATCGATAAATCGTGAGCGCTACACTCTAACCACCGAAGCTACCTCCAACCCCCAACCTCCCCCACCCCCACCCAACCCCCACCCCTCTTCTATCTTAACTCCCACAGCCTTTATTCTTCTTCGTTTCCTTCTTAGCTGTGATAGTGGTCCTTTTGTATGAAGTCGACAGATCGGATACACTGTCCATTCAGGCGAAATCTAATGACGACCATAGACCCTGATGATAACAGACATCGAGGTGAGTGAGCAACAAAGGGCCCACCTACAGGGGAAGAGACAGATGGCAGTTTGGGTTGGTTGGTTTTGATGGTGGGTGGGTTGGTGGGTTGGTTGTTGGTTGTTTGGTCTCTTAGTCGGTTGGTTGGTGGGTTGGTCGGTTGGCTGGTGGGTTGGTGGGTTGGTTGATTGATCGGTTGGCCGGTCGGTTGGCCGGGTGTTGTTTGTGTTTGGTTGGATGGGTGGGTTGGGTTGGGTTGGTTGGCTGGCTGGTTGATTGATCGGTTGGCCGGTTGGTTAGTTTGTTGGTTGGTTGGTTCTGCCGTCGCTTTTCAGGTTTTTTTCTAATTTTTAAGAGGGTGGGTGGGGGGGGAGGATTTTGGATTTGTAAGCTTATCTGTCTTCTTGTCTTATCATCCGTTTGTGTTACAAACGTAAGTTTATGAACATGAAAGCAGCTTTACGTATAAACAGTTAAAGGGTTTCACTGCCGTTTCCACAACAATCACAAAGGGAACAAAGCACACTCACCAGAGATCCCCTGATAACTCCACCATGTGGACCACAGTCTCTTGTTCCCTGCCACAAAACAAATCATCATCATTATTATTCTCGTCATCGTCGCTGCCATTATCATCATCATCATCATCGTCGTCGTCGTTGTCGTTGTCGTTGCCGTCGTCGTCGTCATCATCATCATCATCATCATCGACATCAGCAGCAGCAGCAGCAACATTGTCGTCGTCATCGACATTGTGGAAGAAGAAGAAGAAAAAGAAGAAGAACAACAACAACAACGATGACGACGTCAACAACAACGACAACATTAACAACACCGCAGCACTTAACGACAGCAGCAGCAACAACAACAACAACAGCAACCGCAACAACAAAAAACATGAAAAAAGATGGAGAAAAAACAAGAACGTGATGATGATGATGATGATGATGATGATGATGATGATGATGATGATGATGATGGTGATGATGATGATGATGATGTCGACAGATAGAGACAGAGAGACAAACAGACAGACTCGCAGGCAGACAGACAGTAGTGACAGAAACAGAGACACAGGCAGAGAGGGAGAAGAGATGACTGACAGCTACAGAAAAGCGTAGAGCTAGAGCCGTGCCAATGCTGTTCACTCGTTACAGGGAATTCAGCAATTAGATCACCCCCTACTACTGGTAGAACTGCTTTCAGACCATAAACCCACTTTACCAACTATGTAACTGCACACAAACCACAAGCTGTTTGTTTTAAACCACTGAACAAACACAAAAAACCCACCACGCAATATATTTGCATAATCATATCAAACCCGACATTCCTATCCCATAAAAGTCTAATCAAATCAACAGAAGCTGTGTAGATATTGTATGACATGTAAGATGATGTAATCATAAGATGGTGCGAGAGAGAGAGAGGAGAGAGAGAGAGAGAGAGAGAGAGAGAGAGAGAGAGAGAGAGAGAGAGAGAAAAGGTGACCCACTCTCTGCCCTTGCCACCCCCCACCCCCCCCCCCCTCTTCTCTTTCATACATCAGTTATGATAGCACAACAGCTGAGAGCATACACACAGAGGCGCTATATGACGAGGGCAGTAGGACAATGCCTGTTGTTGCGGGCACATTGCAGTCATGTGTGATTGATTCCCCTCGGCCCCTGCCATCCTTCTCTTGCGGCTTTGATCTGGGGATATGCATGCCCGTGATAAAATGAAGCTGCTGTTTGCTCGCTCTCTCTGTCTCTGTCTCTCTCTCTCTCACGCTCGCTCTCTCTCTCTCCCCGATCGGTAGATTTGATCTTGGGTGTAATAAAAAAAATATGTTGTTTCGGTTTGGCTTTAATCTATGGTCTCTTTTGTCAACACGTTGATGTAAAAAAAATATAGTCATTGTCAAATATTGTACTACTAATTTTTATTATATTTGTTCCGAATACACTTCAGTAAATTGCAATGCTGCATTGTGATAGGTTTGTTTGTTATTCTTGAGCGCTACTATACCATCGTCAGTCATATCAACATGCCACAATAGGTAGTACATATACTATCGCAGAAGCACTAACACGGGCAAACCATTTAAGCCATTGATTCAGTTAGACACTCTGTATTGATAGATTTCAGATTGTTCGATATACCCATTCCAAATTAAAAACTACATAGTGTGCATAATGTTTTATCTGTAGTGCATTTCATTGACATCAGGTAAAGAATTGAAAAAAAAAGAACCTAGCACAAGCATTGATTAAAAAAAAATTGGTGCCCTTAGTTTTCAAATGATAGAACAGTTCAAAAGAGCATCAAACTCTTAGTCAACTATTGTATGTATCTAGTTCATGTTTCCTTGGCTTTTACCACTAACATCAATGCTGCAACTGAGAGCGTGTGTTTTTGCTAGGGTGTTAGGTTGATAGGCGTTTTACCCTGGATCGACTTAACAATGGTGCTGCTGACATCGAAACCCAAGTTCTAATCCTATTTGTGGGGTCTACAGGGAAAAAAACCCAGCAAGACCTAAAGTTGGAGCAAAACGAGCATCAAACCTTGGTAGGCCTACCGTTCATTTTTATAAAAATGATCTCAAGACAACAAAACCAGCAGGACCTAAAGTTGGAGCACAACGAGCATCAAACCTTGGTAGGCCTACCGTTCATTTTTATAAACATGATCTCAAGACAGTTTTTCTTTCTTTCTTCTCCTCTGCTAGAGTTCCGAAGTTCATCAATGGTTAGATTTTGCGTATGCAACTGCTTTTGTCCGCCATGAAGGCAGCCATATTCCGACTTCAGGGACAATGTCTCAACACGACACCAGTGGGCGTGCGCTTTTGACATGTTGCCATCCTTTCCCACCGGTA
>CM054144.1:29428819-29438819 GCA_028751875.1 Rapana venosa
TATGTTATCCGTTTTATGATTCTAGATGATACATCGTGGTTGGGTGTGTTTTATCATAAGGCTGTAGGGGTCAGCGCGGTTGGTCTTCTCTTCTGCATTTTATCTGCGTTTTCTTACTGGGTGGGGTACGTAATGCCTGGTCTTCTTCTGTGCTTTCCGAATTGTATATATCATTGGTTTCAGAGCCTAAAAACGGATGTAGTTTGGTTTTTGTTTTGTTTTTAATTTCTAACGCAGATTATTTCAGAACATAAAAACATTAAACAAAAACGAATAAAAGGAGATGGATAGATAGATAGATAGATAGATAGATAGATAGATAGATAGATAGATAGATAGATAGATAGATAGATAGATCGATAGATCGATAGATCGATAGATCGATCAAGCGGCGTAATCCATGGAGGACTTGCTGGTGATTATCTCCCTCGTTCAACTTTCTGAAAGTAGACTGTATTAGAAAAAAATCTATACGAATTATCTATTTTTTGTAAACACTGCAATAGATTTGCTAAAAAGGGTAAACACTGATTTTTTAAATAGTTTTTATTGCTAAGCCCATAAAAGTCTAAAATATTGGGTAGATGTTACAATGATGTTTAGCCTTCTAAACAAATAGTAAAGTGTTAAAGATTGAATAAGATATTAAAAACACATTGTAAATGTTGTTTTAATACTGATATAATTGATTTTGCAACTGTAAAAATAATATCAGTGTCTGTGTGGGTGGGGGGAAGAAGTAACTCTTTTTTTTAGAAGTTTTCTGTAACATAGATCATATCTCATTTTATGGAAATTGCTAATCCGAGTTTGTCTTTACAGTAGCATATCAATTGAGATGGAAGCATAATTATTGGACAGCAAAATTTTTTTTCAATAAACTTATCCAAGTTGGTCTCCATAGAAGATGACGTTTTGAAAAAAATAACACTTGCGATGTTAAAATTAACAACAGAAACAACAAACAAAAACAACAGCATCAGCATCAATAATACAGACACACACTAACGCGCACACCCCACACACACACACACACACACACACACACACACACACACACACACTAACACTGAAATTACACACACACAGACATACACAAAACTGAAAGATCATCTGTAAACACATACACACACAACTAAAAGATCATCTGTACACATACACGCACGCACGCACGCACGCACACGCGCGCACAAACACACACACACACACACACACACACACACACACACACACATACACACACCTCTGAAAGTTCGTCTGTACAAAACGTGACCATACTTGTTAGCTTGAAGACAAAGCCACTCTTGCATGTTACAGTAAGAACGTGTAGGCTATAGGGAACATAACAAGGGCGTTGACACAGCTAATTAATAATAATAATAATAATAATAATAATGTATGGAATTTATATAGCGCTGAATCTTGTAAAGCAACAAATCAAAGCGCTCAGATTTTATTTATACCTCTTTAAGTCACGGAATTAGAACCTGACTGACTGAATGACTGACTGAATGACTGACTGACTGACTGACTGATTTCACTGGACGAGAGCTCGCATCATAGTCGGTAGTGCTTTTCTTTGTATCCTATCTGCCGACTTGGTTTTGTGGTATGAATGGGTAAGTAATGATGGCAACAAAAAATTAAAACGCAGGGGAGGGGGGAGTGACGGGATGGCGGAGGTATTCAGCTCTCTGTCTGTCTGTCTGTCTGTCTGTCTGTCTGTCTGTCTCTCTCTCTCTCTCTCTCTCTCTCTCTCTTCTCTCTCTCTCTCTCTCTCTCTCTCTCTTCTCTCTTCTCTCTCTCTTTTCTCTCTCTCTCTCTCTCTCACGCTCTTGCTGTTTTAATGATAGGTGTCTGTGTGTATACACGTGTGTCTGTTTGCATGTCTGTTGTCTCTTTGTCTGTCTGTCTTTTTTCTTTGTTTCTGTCTCTGTCTGTGTGTCTGTTTGTGTGTTTGTCGTTCTGTCTGTGTCTGTTCTCTTTTTGTCTCTGTCTCCCTTTTTCTTTTTCTTTTTTTTAATCTGTCTCTGTGTGTCTTTTTGTACGTCTGTCTCTGTTCGTCTCCATCTGACAATCTGTCTGTCTTCTGTCTGTGTGTCTGTCTCTCTCTCTCACTTAAAGTGGTACACAATACAATACAATACAACACAATGCAATACAATACAATAAAAATCCTCTGGCGTTATGCCTTAGGGTGGTGGTGAGTGGGGGGGGGGGGCGTCATTTGTACACTTCACCATGCAATTATATTCCATCCTACTGTTGGTTTTTCGATTTCTCTATTTATAACTCTTGTGTGCCCTTGACGTGTCCAGTTGCTTCGTTTGCCTCTTCGCGACTTATAGACCCTGTAAGCTATAGGCCAGTGACCTGCACTAATAAATTGGACAGCAGCGCTAGCAGTCAGTATCTTCGTGACTGTGAAGAACTGGTATCTCCGAATGGATTGTCGTTACTGTAGAGCGCTAATCATGTATTGTTAGCTGGGTGTGTGTGTGTGTGTGTGTGTGTGTGTGTGTGTGTGTGTGTGTGTGTGTGTGTGTGTGTGTGTGTGTGTGTGTGTGTGTGTGTGTGTTTGCGTGTGTGTGTGTGTGTGTGTGTGTTTGCGTGTGTGTGTGTGTGTGTGTGTGTGTTGTGTGTGTGTGTGTGTGTGTGTGTGTGTTTGGTGTGTGTGTGTGTGTGTGTGTGTGTGTGTTGTTGTTGTTGTTGTTGTTGTTGTTGTGTGCGTGTGAGCGTGTGTGTGTGTGTTGTTGTTGTTGCTTTTCACTTTTTCTTTTCTTTTCTTTTTTCTTTAACATCTTGCGCTCTCTTTTTTTTTCTTCTTTTCTGTTCTTTTTTTATTTATTTCTCTTTCCTATTCATCTTTCAGTCTTCTTTCCTGTGCTGCCTGTCTTTGTGTTTGTAAGTTCCTTGTTTCTGACTTCTTGTTTGTCCTAAGTCACTGTCTTTCTGTCTTTACTATGTCTTTATGCGTGTCTTTTTGTTTACATGTTTGGTTTTTTTTATCTTTGTTCTCTTGTCTTTCAATATTTCTTCTTTTCTTGGGTTTTTTTTTTCGTTTTCCGTGTTTATTTGCCTTTTTTTCCTTCTAGTTTGCTTGTTTCCCTTCAGACAACGGTACGATATAGGCACAAGCGCCAACAAAAAATGACATGTCTACAGTACGATCTGTTTGATGGAATGGAAGCAGAAATTCCTAATGACTTTTACCGAGCAAGTCATGGAGTGAGGGTTTTTTTAACATCCTTGGGCAGGGCAGGGCCTTCCATGCGAGAGTAACGGTACAGTGGCCAGATTGTTGACCGTAGCGCTTTTTTTTACTTGTCTCGTTGCCCAGAAACAAGAAACAAAAAATGACTTCGTTAATTGAAGATTATTAAAAATGGTGATAACTAATAAGATTGAAGAAGGACAAACGAAAGGTTTTCTTCCATAATACAGAAAGCTCAAGACATTTCTTTGCGTCTGATAGATTCACAAACATAAAATCAGTGATGTTGCTTCGAATAACAAAAAAAAGTGAAGTGTCTTCTGTGGCGGTATGACAGTGGTTCGGTGGTCTTTTCCCCCCATCCACTAGTCCTTGAGTGATGGTCTGGGTGCTAAATCTTTCGGTTCAGACGATAAACCGAGATCCTGAGATCAAAACACATTCAGTGCACTGGGAAAAAAACCTAGACAACAAGAAAGTGGTCCATTCAAAAGTTATGTAGAAAAAAGCCACTCTGATAGGAAAACTATAACCATAAAAAGTAAAAGTAAAGGAGTCCCATAACCTATAAGGTCGTAGGGGAGCGAGGCGTCAGAGACCTCAGCTTCTCTAGGGCCAGCATATTGAGGGCGGCGCCCATCTCCTCTCCCTCGCTGCTTTACCTTCCCTGACCCTAAAGAGGGCAGGTACCCATTTACAGCTGGGTGAAGTGGGGGAACTGTACTGAAGCCAAGGCGCGCAAACGGTCACCCATCTAAGTGGTAACCACGCTCGACGCTGCTTAACTTGGCTGGGGGGAAAGCGAGTGCTCCGACCACTGAGCTATCCCGTCCCCGATAACCATATAAGCAGTAAAATTAGACCCAAATAAAATAATGGGTGGCGCTACTCTTGAGGCGACACTCTCTTCCCACTGGGTAGAGCAGCGCAGCCCGAATTTCTACACAGAGAAATCTGCCGTAGCCTTCAGTTGTATACAAATACAATACAGCCTTGCTGCGTTCTGCATTACCCTACCCAAAATGCCTGATTTGCACCAGAAGCAGACCAGCAACCAGACATTGCGTGTGATTTGCTGCCAATCATTCCACACCAGAAACAAGAACAGACCAGAACAGGAGAGAGAGAGAGAGAGAGAGAGAGAGAGAGAGAGAGAGAGAGAGAGAGTAATTAATGGAGGAAGATAAAAAGAAAATGGCGACTGTAGCCATTCAGTATGGTCGCCAGTTCTACCAGGAAGAAGGCCCAGGCAGTCCAGCCAATCAGTGCCCTCTGATGAAAGCGTAATCTCCCAGATTTAGAGATACTGCTGTCTTTTGCAGGGCTGTTCCTGTACAAATCCTTTCTCAGTGCCGGTGAATCTAGCCAGAATGACTCCCCTCTCCTTCTGTTTCTACCCCCCACCCCACAGACTGATCCCATTAATTTGTTGACTCTAACTCCACTCACAAACAAGTGTTCAAGGTTTTGGTGCTGGTTGTTCCTGTAGAGTAGGTAGGTTCTGGGCGTCACTCAGTGCGGATTTTTGCTTCTACAATAATTGTACTGCATCGTCATCACATTGTATATTGGTGTGGTGTATTCCACATAGGTTGAGAGGTTACCAGGGTTAGTGAAAACCTTGTAGAACGGGAAACAAATTTTGACATGTCGTACTTTTATTTTGTCCTCCGTTCTTACAGACACGAATGGCCTACTCTTTTCTTTCGAAAGCTAGAACGGGTTAAATTAAACGTGTGCGCAAGATGTTCTGCGCGCATTCGCACACAGATGGTCTGTTTATATTCTCTTCCGAAGGGCTTTCGGGCGATTGCCGTCAGTAAAAGGGGGAGTCCCATAACCTATAAGGTCGTAGGGGAGTGAGGTGTCAGAGACCTCACTTCTCTAGGGGCCAGCATATTGAGGGCGGCGCCCATCTCCTCTCCCTCGCTGCTTTACCTTTCCTGACCCTGAAGAGGGCAGGTACCCATTTACAGCTGGGGGAACTGGGAGAACTGTACTGAAGCCAAGGCGCGCAAACGGTCACCCATCTAAGTGGTAACCACGCTCTACGCTGCTTAACTTGGCTGGGGGGAAAGCGAGTGCTCCGACCACTGAGCTTTCCATCAGTGCTGAAGTTAACTACGGGGGAAAGTCTCCTTAAACAGGCGTTTGGGTGAGACGTGTGGTGACCTAATGAAAGGCTGTCAAAACGCGAGTGTACCGCTTTACCACGAAAGACTATCTATCCATAATTACCCATATTATACAAGCTGACCTTTCTCGACCCTTGAGAATGTGTCTGGGTTCTGCACTGAGATCTTACAGGTAGTGACTTGTCAGGGTTAAGTTAGCCTAGCGGTCCCGGTCGGTACATAGGCAGCGTTTAGAAATGGCATCCATGTGTATATCGTTTTGACAAGTAGTTATAGCCTTCGAAATGAAAATAATGAACATTTCAGCATTTAATCTCTTTACAGATATGGATTGGTGATTTTGTTTTTATTCCAAAGAATTGTCATTGACAAGCTATGATAAGAAACACGTTTTACATAGTTGATATCTTTGTGTTTTATATGTGGTTCTTTATATAGTAAATCTCTCTCATTCACTCTTTTCTCTCTCTCTCTTCTCTTCTCTCTCTCTCTCTCTCTCTCTCTCTCTCTCTCTCTCTCTCTCTCTCTCTCCTCTCTCTCTCTCTCTCTCTCTCTCTCTCTCTCTCTCTCTCTCTTCTCTCTCTTTCTCTCTGTGTATGCGTATATGTCTGTCAATTTGTCTGAGTTATGAAAATGTATGTCATCGTGCTTCGACAACTTTATCTGCATGACGTTAGGACGTATCCCCTTGGAGACAGCAACTTGGCCAACTTGAAGAGTTTTCTCTCTTATCAGCAAGTATGATTGTCTATTAAATGTCGTTATATTATTGAAATAAACACAAAAATGGTGCTGAAGGACTATACAATTTCATCTACCCCCCCCCCCCCTCCCCCCCCTAAAAAACGATAAAAGTCAGCATTTAATAAGTTCAGAGAATGAGAAAAAGAGGGACAGACAGACAGACAGACAGACAGAAACAGAGAATTGCAATGACAGTGATTATGACACCGACAATAACAACACATCCTTACCTTTTTTTTCAAAACAGAGAGAGAAAGAGAGAGACACACAGAGAGAGAGAGACGTATAGAGACAGATTCAGAGAGAAGGTACCGGAGGAGACAAAGAGCGACAGAGCTAGAAAGACAGGTAAAAAAAAGGACAGATAAAGAAAGGAAAATACAGAGGGGGGGAAAAAGACAGAACGAAAGCAAGAAAAAGACAGAGACAGACAGACAGACAGACAGACAGACAGACAGGACGGGACAAACAGACAGACCAGAACTGACCTTTCTTTACCGGGACGAAGAGGCTCAGAAGCAGAAGAAGGGTCAACAGGGCACGTGTGAAACAATCCATACCGGCAGGTGAGCGCACCATGGAATCACACTATTTTCAACATCTCTAGCCTCTTTTCTCTTTTACCCAACGGTGTATTGTCTGCATGTCGAATACAAGCGTAAAGCATCTTCCTTGCTTGTCATGTTTACTTCAAGAAAAAAAATCGATTTTTGCCATTCATTTAATACTCTTCATGTTTTTGTTTTAAATAGCTGGATGAATGAGTATGTCCACTTACAGATCATTAAAACAACAAAAAGAAATCTCCACATGTACAGTCCTGGGTTTTCTTTGCTGCTGAAAAGGAGTTCATGCAATGCCTCAAATCTCACAACCAAGCCCAGTTTTACATGGTTTCGTTTCTGTATTGTCATGTTTTGTGCACACAAATGAATATGTTATTCCTTCACACAAACTGTCAGAAAAAAAGATGTCACTGTAACATGATTTTTTTTTTTTGGAAAAAAAGTTAAAATCAACCATTCACAGCACACATCTACACTCGATGACATCAAGAGGGGGAAAAGTCACTCTTATCAACAGTTCAGGAAATGATCAGAAGGAAGAGAAGACAATCTCTGATTTCCTACCCATCTGGGTTTTCTTTTCTTTTTCTTTTCTTTTTTCTTTTCTTTTTTTTTAGGGGGGGGGGTGTCTCTTTTTTTGTCTTTTTGCCGAGATTCTGGCAGCAGCTAGGGCGGTCACCGACTGTTAGGGAATCAAACCACCAATTACTTTTCTCGTCTGATTACTTCCTGATCAGTCTCTGAAAGGCTTCTCTTTCCGAGCTGCCCCGTAGGCTGGCTAGGCTGGCTAGGCTGAGGAAAGACCAGACTGCAATGAGCGGCGTCCACGGGGGGAGCACGGTTCATCATTTGGTCTTCAGCTCTCTGGGCATTGTACGCCTTCTCTGCCGGGATAATGGGGAGAGATCGATGATCTTTCTCTTGAGTGAGCCGCTCTACCCCTCGTCTCCTTCGTCGTCTGTCGTTCTAAGAGGGTGTGCTCCTCTCCTGGCTCTGCACATAAAGAGAGAGAGATGGAGAGGGGGGGGGGGACATGAGTGAGGACTGAGGAAATGAAGGATTCGGGTAGTATAGGGGGGGGGGGGGGGAGGGAGAGATGCACTGGTCAGTAGTTGGTCATCGAGCTTCGGGGGTAAAGGAAGAATAGCCAGTGAATCATCAAAGGGGGACAAGAGGGATGGAGCAAGATAAAGAGCAATTACTACGATGGCCAGAAGGTTTGGGGAGAAAGTGGGACTGATATTGAGTGATCGTGAAACTTGGAGGGGGGGGGGGGAGAGGGTGTATGTGGCGAATGACTGACTGTACGGTCATGAGGACAAGAGAGGGAAGGGACAGCGCTGAATGCGTTATCACGAACCTTTGAATGAGAAAGGAAAACAGTCTGTACGGCCGTGCGGTTTAGAGGAATCAGAAAAAAAGAAGTACCTTTCTGTCCAAGAGATGGAAAAACCTTTGGAAGAGTGGTCACAGAGTGATTACAAAGACTGGGGGAGATTGGGAAAGGGGGTGTGGGGGGATTTGAGATTGTCATGAAGACCAAAACAGTAGGACTAGAAGTCTATGAGTGATAATAATAATAATAATAATAATAATAATAATAATAATAATATCTATCTATCTATCTATCTGTCCCGTAGTCTGACGACCGTGGGGGCACCCTCAAAGACTCAACAACCAGTTCCCTCCATTCCTCTCTCTGTTCTGCCTTTCTCAGGGTTTTGTTGAGTTCTAGGCCTGTCCATTCGCTGATGTTATCCTCCCAGCTCTTCCTTGGTCTGCCTCTTCTTCTTCCTCCTTGGACAGTGCCTTGCAAAACTGTCTTTGTAATTCCTTGGGATCTTGTGACATGCCCATACCATTTAAGTTTACGCTTTTTCACGATCGTTAGAAGGTTCTCATAGGGTCCAATGGTTTGCTGGAATCTGTTATGCACGCTTTCGTTGCTTATGTGGTCTTTGTAGGAGATGCCAAGGAGTCTCCGAAAGCATCTCATCTCCACTGCCTGTACTCTTCTCTCCAAATCTGCAGTCAGGGTCCATGATTCACAGGCATACAGAAATATGGATATGACAATAATAATATATGGAATTTATATAGCGCTGAATCTTGTAAAAAACAAAAAAAAAACAAATCGACGCGCCTGCACTCAATCATTTACAGGCATGCAACTCTCCTTAAACATAATGAACAACAGATTTCAAAAACCATGCGCGCGCACGTATGCACGCATGCACGCACACACACGCGCACACACACACACACACAACCACACACACACACACACACACACACACACACACACACACACACACACACACACACACACACACACACACTCGGAACAACACTTAGAAGGTGAAAGATGCTGTTGAAAACTAGGGACAGATATTTGGGGGGAAAGTCTCGGGTAGGAAATAAGTGTGTTTTGAGGCTGGATTTGAAGGTATCAAGTGAAGGCTTTTGGCGAAGTGAAAGAGGGAGGTCATTCCAGGTGGATGGACCAGAAACAGAGAAGTAGCGACGGCCAACAGTGGTTTGTTTGAATCTGGGTGTTCGAAAGCACAAAGTATCTGCGGCTGAACGAAGGGAACGGGATGGAGTTGATCATGAAGAGTGAGGGAGATTAGGGGGTGGGGAGGGATTGCATTGAAGACCAAGACAGTAGGTTCAACAGTCTTTGAGTGATCATGAAGAGTTAGGGAGACAGGAGGGAAGGATTGTCGTGAAGACCAAGACAATAGGCTCAACAGTCCTTGAATGATCATGAAGACAGGAGGAGAATAGAAGCAGTCAGTGTATTATCATGCATGAAAGCGGAATAAAAAATGGAGAAGAATACAGAAAAAAAATACCTCGAGGGACTATGATTACTGAATTATCATAGAGAGAAGAAAGAAAACTAGATTGTTATGAAAAGAAAAAAGAGAGAAATCAATGGATTATCAGAAAGAGAAGGGAAAGCAGTCAGAAGAAAAAATCCCCCGTGGGGATGCCGGGACCCAGTCAGTATAAATAGCATCCCCCACCTTCTGGAAATTCTGTGTTAGAAATTTCCTCTTTTCTATCACTCTCTTTGTTTCTGCCTTGTTCCTTTTCTTCTTGTCACTTTTTTCTTGTCTGGGTTTGTTTTGGGGTGGGGGGGGGGGGGGTTGCCTTCTTGATCCATTCTCCTGCCTTTTTGTCCAGAAAGACTTAGAAGATACCCATTCCCTGAAGCCGAGACGGATGCACTGGGCCTAACTTGTCCAGGCGCTTAACGGCATCGTGACGTTTTTTCGTTCATGTAACAGACAACAATAGTTGCTGTCTGAGTGTTTGACGAAGAAGTTTAGCTTTAG
>CM054144.1:29441319-29446319 GCA_028751875.1 Rapana venosa
TATCTTCCCTGTCCCTAAAGAAGACAAATTACCCATTTACGGTTGAGTGAAATGAATGACTGTACTGCAGCCAAAGTGCATAAAAGTTCTACAAAATTTGCGTAACAATAAAGCAAAGAACCTCAAAAATACTAATAAACAAAACGTCAATGCTCAAAAGATCGATGGTATTACTCCGATGAATTGCTACAGTTATCCCTTTTAGAACTGATTTTCCAAAAGTTTTGTGTCGTACTCTATGGAAACGGTTCCCATTTGCTTTAATTTACAAATACACACATGTCTTGTGTCTAGTTTCGAACATGTGAAAACTGCATGAAAGCTGTTTGAGGGACCGGATAGCCTAGTTATTAGAACATTGCGCTCGCAATCTCACGACCCGGTTCGAATCCCGTTCAAGGGGATTTTTCCCTGGAGTTAACATCAGTACAGACTCCACTCACCCCCAAAAGTCCTTCGGATGAGACTATAAACCGAGTCCTAGTGTGCGAGCGAACGCATGGAGAACATCTTGCGCACACGTTAAATCCTGTTCCGCTTTTTCGAAAGCGTAGGCCATTAGTGTGCCAGTGGGAAAAGATTATACAATTTTACAAAACTGTATACACACGGGGACTGGGTGTAAAAAAAGCACATTTTTTCCATTATCCTCGATATAAAAGAAGGAATAAATGAATGAATAAATAAAGGAATAAATGGTCGTTATAATGCTCTCTTTCCGTGGAAAGGGAGTAGCTGACAGTAAGGAAGGAGGTTGAGTTTTCCTCTCCCTGAAACAGCTGGGGGTTTCTTATACCCCTGCCCTATCTTCTCATCACCGCTTTCGGGGAGACGTATTGATCCGTGCTGCAGTCGTCCAAACAAAAAAAGAAAGGAAAGAAAGGAAAATGGAGAAAAAAAGGAAAGAAAGGAAAAGGGAGATAGTTGTTTTTTTCTATTTTCCTACTATGCAGAAGTATTATTTTATACTAATGTGGTTTAAGTTCTTTTGGCTTATTTCGTTTATTGCAGAGGAAAACTCTTTACGAATGTGGGAGTCTGATTTGTCTGCTGTGATAATGTGTGTGTGTGGTGTGTGGTTTGGGGTGTGTGTGTGTGTGTGTGTGTGTGTGTGTGTGTGTGTGTGTGTGTGTGTGTGTGTGTTTTGTGTGTGTGTGTGTGTGTTTTGTGTGTGTGTGTGTGTGTGTGTGTGTGATAAAATTCTGTCTACCTCTCTGCTTGTCTACATATGTGTGTGTTTCGCGTTGCGAATGAGTGCATGCGTGCGTTTTGTGTGTGTTTTGGGGCGCACGCGCACGTGCGCGAGCTTCAACGCATACATTATTTTGGGGGCGGTTGTAGTGTGAACTTTTGAAGAAGTAACAGCTGTTGGATAGGAACGAATTTCAGTAGCTAAGAAATCACCATCCTCTCATATTATTATTTTTTTATTGTTATTTCTCGGCTAGGGCTCCGAGTTTCATAAATGGTGAGATTCTGCGTATGCGACCGTTTCTGTCCACCATTAACGTAGTCGCATTTCGATTTGGGGCAATGACGTCTAAACACAACACCAGTATGCGTGCGTTTCATTCAGGTTTCATTTACAAAACCGCATACACACGGGGACTGGATGTAAAAAGGCACATGAGTGCTTATTCCATTATCCTCGATATAAAAGAATGAATAAATAAATCAGTTATTACCGGCACAAAGTGGCCTACTACTTCTTGAAAGGCAAGGACAGGTTTAAACGTAAGCACCAGATATTTCACGTGCGTTCACACACAGGACGTCGATTTTAAAGTCTCACCCGAAGGACTTTGAGTGGAGCGAAGTCAACACTGATGGGGGAGGAAAATCCCCTTGAACGGGTGCCTCTGTGAAGACTCGAAATCCAGGCTGTCAGATCCCAAGATCAACGTTCTAACCACTATGCTATCTCCTCCCACGCTATAACTGGCAGTCGTCAGTCTCCTCAGACTACGGAGTTGCGCTCTAGGTGTTCGTTCTGTGGCTGGCCAGTCCCACACGGGAATGACAGACAGTCCCTATGGCAGAGGGCACGGATGAAGCCTGACGCTGGTCTGTCTGTCTGTCTGCCTGGGCTGCAGCCTTTTCTTCTCGCTCTCTTTTGCCTCATGCTGCTCAGCAAGTGTCTTTTCCAACTTGGAGAGACCTTTTCTGCACAGTCTGTCTCCAGGATGATCGCTCGAGGGCTGTTGCTTCCCAGTTGTTCTGTATTGCCGTGCATTTCTTTCAAACAAACAGGCATTACCCATACAAAGAGCCAAGATATTCGTTCGTTTGATATGGACAGTAATAATTGTTTTGTTTTTTCAAGTTTACTGAGGCATGTACAGGGATGATGAAGGGGTGGGGGGGAATAAATGTTATCTTTTTTTTTTATTATGCTCATACGAGCGAGGTCAATCGCCCTAAGGGCAAGATAAAGCAGCAGGGTGGAACACATAGATATTTAATTAGGTGTTATATAATTGGGAAAATTGTTGCGACGATTCTATCTGAAAAGGGATCGATAGAAAATAGTTTTGTGTGTGTCTGGAGAGACAGACAGACAGAGAGACAGACAGACAGACAGGCAGGCAGGCAGGCAGGCAGGCAGTCAGACAGACAGAGACACACAGAGAGAGACAGACAGACAGAGACACAGACAGACAGACGAAGACAGTGACAGGCAGGCAGACAGAAGACAGACAGAAAGAGTCAGAGACAGAGACAGATAGAGATGCTGACTTCATGGCCCTAAATATAGTGAATACTGGTATAATCTTCACCACGCGCTCCTATGCATCGGTTCCATTTCCCATCCATCATCACCACCATTTGAAAGAAGGAAACAAAGAAGAAGAGGAGGACGAGGAGGAGATACAGAAAAAAAAAAGAAAAATCACATTTTTTAAAAAATATCTACAAAAAAGAATCACTATGATTTTAAAAGTATCAAAATGAAAATTATTGCTAAGGCTACATTCAATGTCAAAAACAAGCCAAACACAAGCATTTGCTTTTCAATGATTTATGTATATAAATAAATGAAACACACACACGCGCGCGCGCGCGCGCATGCACGCGCGCACAAAACACACCCCGCGCGCACACACACACACACACGCACACACACACGCGCGCACACACACACGCGCACGCGCGCACACACACACAAGGAAATGTGTTTTGATTTTGTTCATTTTTGGATTTTTTTCTTTTTGAAAATTAAGGCAAACTAATATATATAGATATATATATATATATATATATAATATATATATATATATAAAATATATATATATATATATATATATATACAATAGATTTTAGAATAGCAACAACAACAATAAAAAACAACAGCAACTTTGCCAACAAAAGCAACGATAACAACGACAGCAATAACAACCACCGCCAACAACAAAACGAAACAACAACACAAAACCCACCAAACATTGCAACGTGTCCAACTGGTATCACATTCAAACTTGCGTGTGTAAGATTTGGGAGTCAAGTATAAATTCCTTTCCAAGTCTCTTCCAGTGGAAAATTCTCAGGTAGATATTTCAGGTTACATAACGAAGCAAAAAAGAAGCCCCCCCCCCCCCCCCACTCCCCCCAACCCCTCACCCCCACCCCCACCAACCCATGCCTCCTTTTCAACCCCCAGTCCACCACTACCCTCCCCCCCCAACCCCCTTCCCCGCCTTAACCCTACCTTTATGCAGCTGCCCGATGTAAAGGTAAAAGGTAAAGGAGTCCCATAACCTATAAGGTCGTAGGGGAGGGAGGCGTCAGATACCTCACTTCTCTATGGGCCAGCATATTGAGGGCGGCGCCCATCTCCTCTCCTTCGCTGCTTTACCTTCCCTGACCCTGAAGAGGCTTGCCCGATGTAACAAGACGCAAAGAAATGTAGTTCTGACTAAAACGGCAATGCAGTGAACTGAAACGTCGCAAAACAGAATACAACACGACAGAGCTCGATTCAATCCAGTACAACACAACACGCTACAAAGCATAAAACATTCTTAATAAGTAAATGCTTTGGGGATCTGGAATTATTCAAGTACCCCTCTAGAGAACAAGAAGTCGCCGGATTAAATCTTATTTTGAAACCGGCCCGTTTCCCCTCCACCCCCCCCCCCCCCCACTACCCCCCTTTCCTCCGCACGCTTATTATGCACATGATGAATGGTGGTGTGGGGGTGCGAGTCTTTTGGATGAGATGATAAACTGTCCCTTGTTCAACAGACATTTTTAGGACATGCGCGTGAAAAAACAACTCAAGGCAGCAAGAGAATTGCCCGTCCCGGGCAAAAATGTTACGGTAGACCTTCATCCACAGGGAAACAAAATAAAACTTCCGAAAGCTAAAACATAACAAAAAAACTAAAACGACAAAAAATGTCAACATGCCAAACTATTTCAACGTGCGTTGACTTTCCATTTGCGCGTACAAAATAATAATTATTTGCTTTGAATTCAACACGACGCTGTGCGATACAAAACAATAGACAAAACAAGACGAGACAATGCAGCGCAATATGATAAGTTACACGGCAGTATATAGCCATGCAAAAGACCACACAACAAGATACAAAGGTGAACTTTTAGGATGCAGGTAAGTGTCTTAGCCTAGACTTAACTTCCTGTACAAATGTGCATGCATGCAACCGTTTCTGTTTATGGTAGGACATGGGGGTCGAAATTTTGTTTACCAGCTCAAGCTAAAAGATGTACAATACATTGAAAGGGCATCACTTGTAAGTGCTAAAAATCTATAAATTACTAATTTTCATGCACTGTTGCCATGAAAAAAATGCAAAATGGCTGCCAAAACTAAATGTTTCCAACTCCTAAGTGTTTTTATCTCTAACAGATACCAGAAACCTGTTTCTTCAGACATGTTTTACAACCTAAATTCTTTAAATTCACACAGGGAAATCTCCATATTTGCATGTAGTAACTTTTGTATTCTAAAAAAAACACACATGATTGTGGCCCCTTTT
>CM054144.1:29458819-29461319 GCA_028751875.1 Rapana venosa
TGAGCTGTCAGCCTGTGTCCAGCAGACTTATTACCATCCGCCTGAGAGCAAACCCCCTTTAAACATAACTATAGTACAGGCATACGCCCCTACATCAGACTGCACAGATGAAGCCGTAGAAGAATTTTATGAACAGCTACAAGAGGTTCTGAATCAAACACCCAAGAAAGACATCCTCGTTGTGCAAGGCGACTGGAACGCCAAGGTAGGAGAAGATGCATGGAAAGACTGGGAGGGCGTTTGTGGGCCACATTGTAATAACCAATCAAATGAAAGAGGCTTGAGACTCCTGGAGTTTGCCAGTAACAACCACCTCCAGCTAGTGAATACACTTGGCCCACACAAGAAATCCAGAAAATGGACATGGCATAGCCCAAATGGAGAACACCACAACCAAATAGATTACATCATGGTGAAAAGACGGTTTCAGTCTAGCGTTAACATCGCACAGACACGAAGTTTTCCAGGAGCAGACATAGGGAGTGATCATGATCTTGTGATGATGACTTTCCGACTACGTCTAAAGAAAATACCACAAGCGGAACAACATCAGGATCAAATTTGACCTCGAGAAGCTGAAGGACCCAGAGTATTAGAAATTTTTCAAGCAAGGATAGGTGGAAAGTTTGCAGCACTCACTGTGATAGACTCAGATATAGATACACTGACGAATAGTTTCAATACAGCAGTGACTGAAACAGCAAACGAGCTTCTTGGCAAACGCCGACCAGTCAAAAAACCATGGTCACACCTAACATCCTACAACTATGCGACAAGCGTAGAGAGTTGGAGAAAAAGAAAAATGAAACAAAAGAAAGAGCAGAACAATATAGGGCAGTCAACAAAAGAATCAGGAAGTCCATGACGGAGGCAAAAGAGAAATGGATCGGTGAACAGTGCCAAGACATTGAAGAGAACATCAAGAAAAACAATAGCAAGAAAGCATATCAGCTGGTGAAAGACCTGACTAGCACGAAACAGAGAAAAGGTTTAACAATCCAAGACAAAAATGGGAAGTGTCTCACTCTGACCAGGATATATATATACACATCCAGCAAAATCAACTAATTATGCACGCCAAAGATCTTGTAATTCATATCAGCATTCGTTGGGTTACAGAAACATGAACATACCCAGCATGCATCCTGTATAAGCAATGAGCTGCTCTGAAGACGGACTATGTCGGCTGAAGCCAGCAGGCAGCAGAGTCAAAAGCGCAAGGGAAGACCAGGCACTACTACACATCCCACCCAATAAGAGAAGACAGAGAAGACACAAGAGAATATCTATACTCTCTTGCTACTTTTTTTTTTTTTAAAAGAGGTACCACATGCACAAAAAATTTGAGTACGGCATGAATGTTTGAAGTTTTGAACATAATAGCTTACAATGCACGTTCTGACGTCTTTTGTAAACAAAAACAAATAACAAAAAACCAACAACAGCAGCAACAACAAAACAAAAACACGAGTATCAATGTTCTCTCTCTCTCTCTCTCTCTCTCTCTCTCTCTCTCTCTCTCTCTCTCTCTCTCTCTCTCTCTCTCTCTCTCTCTCCTCTCTCTCTCTCTCTCTCTCTCTCTCTCTCTCTCTCTATCTCTCTCTCTCATCTCTCTCTCTCCTCTCTCTCTCTCTCTCTCTCTCTCTCTCTCTCTCTTTCACGATTGCATGTGGTGTATGCAGAAAAACAAATATTTGAAAAACTATTCAATAATTATTAGTTTGCATCCGGTTGTACATGTACACTGATTGTGTCCGTGCATCTGTCTGTCTGTCTGTCTGTCTGTAAGCGCACCCGCACCATGCTTGTACTACACAACATAGAATGAACACCTGCCACCCTGATCAAAGTCATCTACCCACATACCCACCCTCAGCTCCCTTTTTTGTGCTTTCTATTTCTCTTTTAACACAAGTTTTTTTAGTCTAACACGTCATATAAAAAATAAACATAGCTAAAACAAAAACCCACACGTTTGTGGGTATGTGTGTGTGGGGTGGGGAGGTGAGGGGGGGGAGGGGGGGGGATGAGGGGTTTTCGTTTGTTTTGGTTGGGTTGTTTTTTTTTTTAGGGTGGTCTTTTTGCCTTAGGGTCATTTTGTATGCCCTCAAACATATTTTATGTTAACCTAAGGACAAAACAAAAGGACCTCACCCATTTCTTTTTCTCAGAAACGTGTCCACAGCCAATAAAAATGGGTAGGATGTTTTTGACATATTCTTCTTCGTCGTCGTCAAACACTCAGACAGCAACTATTGTTGTCTGCCATATGAGTGAAAATGCGTTGCGCTGCCGTTAAGTGCGTTGCTCATTGGCAGATTTTTTGTAGGTTTTTGTTTAGGTTTTTGTTGTTGGGGGTTTTTTTGGTTCTGTTTTGTGTTTTGGAGGGGCGGGGGCGTGTTGCTGCTATTAATAATTATTTTGTTGTGATGGTGGTGGTAGAGGTGATGGTGGTGATGGTGGGGGTCATAGTTGTCGTTGCTATTGTTGCTGATGTATT